>OX457048.1:45545027-45592527 GCA_949752735.1 Lumbricus terrestris
TTGTTTTTATATCGTTGAACAGTAGCTATTATAGACAACAGCTTCTCGTTGGTATGAAGAGCTCTTCGTTTTCTTAGCCTCGGCATATGATGAGAGTATGTGTGTGGCTAGTCCTCTCCCTCACTGTCTCATCTTCCCACCAACAGTGTACGGTCGATGTACTCATCATTATAGATGAGTTGGAAGAAGGAGCAGAGCAGGTGGAGCCAGAATCTCGTTTCTGCTGTGGTGGAGAGTTGACTGAATTGTCTGTTTTTTGGATAAACAATAATAATAATAATAATAATAATAATAATAATAATAATAATAATAATAATAATAAATAAAAAATAATAAGTGATAAATAAATAGATGATAAATAATAATTTAAAAATAAATGATAAATAATAAATCTGTCAAATGCTTTGCTAGAAGAAAAACAATGGAGAGATTGCTTTTCTACTCTAACATTCGAAATGAAATGAGAAAGATGTTGATGGTAGAGTGGTGGACTCACAAGATTGGAAACAATGAGGTGCACAGGAGTGGGGAATGGATGAGAGAAGGTCATTCAGCGAAAACTCGACTAGTCAGACATAATAAATATAAAATACATGGAGAACGGAAGAGGACAGAGAACCAGATGGTAGTGTTTGGAATAATGAAGAGCAGGAATAGAAGAGTAAGACTGAATAGAGAATCATGTGGAAAAGCGACACAGAGACTCAGTCACTGTCTGGCTCTGAATGGGTTCAACTAGAAAGACAATGTGAAGAGGGTATCAGACACTTCAGTGCACTGAACCGCTATTGATCGATTTATTGATTAATTGATTGATTAATTGATTGATGGATTGATGAGTGAAAATGTTTTGAACCCGTGAAGTTGCTTAACATAAGACTATCGCAAGAAGACCTCACAACAGCAGAAAACGTGTTCAATAGAGTTTTTATTTTAATTTATTAAATTCTTCGTAATTTATTCATAGTTGCAGGAATTAAAGAAACATATCATTGCTGTGTGGTGGAAACATAAAAAAACAGCGATAATAAAAATGTGGTCAAAAAACATCTTGCGTCTTGATTCTGCAGATGATACCTAGAATGTTTTTTAGAAATTTAAAGTTCATTATAATATGTAAATTATGAACATTGCTACTCTCTTCATACATTCATTTAACAGATTGCATTTAAAAATTATTTTAAAAAATTAAAATAAATTATAATAATGAATACCAAATATTTTCCTAAAGGATTGCATTTAAAGTGTTCTGTAGTTTAAAGTTATACAAAAGTTCACGAACTGTAATGTAACTGTTCTGAACAATTCATTTTTCATACATAATTTCCTAACAGTTTGTATTTAAAGTCTTTTATAATAAATTTATAAAAGAAATTAACGAATTATTATGAACACTTCATTTTTCACATAATTTCCTACCAAGCTATGAACAAGTTCTTCAGCTTTCCGACCTCAAGAAATGGAGCGAAATTTATGGGAGGTGGGGGAAGCTAGTCAAAAAACATTCTACTTCTCCACCTACACACTCCAATAAGTTTAGCACAATCTGATCCTAAGTTTTCATCACTTTACAGATAGGAAGAACCCTTAAGATGTTGCAAAAGTTGCAGTACACATTGATGCTATACAGCCTATACCTGGTACTCAACATATCATTTTTGCATCCATCTATACATAACCTGCGATTCTTTAAAAAAATGAACTAAATTTCTTCCTCACAAAGACTGCCCACAAACACATAAACGATGTCGAGAAACTACTTTAACTTGAAATTGCAATTTCGAATTTACACAGCACAACTTCCAGGTTGCTTTGACAGATCACAAAACACAATGAATACAGAAGTATCTTCTACATCACCCTAAGAAACCAAATCAGAAAGAGCCAGCCCAGACTTAAAACAAAATAGATCGACGGTTTGAAGTCAGACGGAAAACCATCGAAAACCATCGTTCTCCTAAACGATCTGTGATGCCGGGTATTTCCTAAACGATCTGTGATGCCGGGTATTTCTTGCAGGACGACTTGAAAGCCGGGATGTCTTTCACGAAGAAGTTCCCGCTCGCGTCTTTCGACTTTTTCGGAATCGCGTCTTCGTTGCGCAGTCGCTTCGTGTTCGCTGGTTTCTTCGATTGCGCGCTCGTGTAGCTCAGCCGCGGCTGCTTCTTCCGCAGCGCGTCCAATCCACTTCCCGATCGCTTCGACATGGAGGGAGCGGATGACGTCTTCTTCGGGTCAATGGTGTTTCCGATCACCTGGAAAGGATTTTATTTCGTTTTGTTTTGTTATTTATTATTAACAATATTATTATTATTATTATTATAATCATTTATTAAACGAAACATGTTTTACAAGAAAAAGCATAACAAGTTCTTTGTTCATGAGTTAGCGACCTTCATCACAGGACAACTGAGGGAACGTGCCTCGAAATGCCACTCATTTATTATTATTATTATTATATATTATTATTATTACAATTATTACAATTCATATCATTATTATCATTATTATCATAATTATCAATTATTGGTGGGGCGAGGAGTTGTAGTGGTGGCATCGTTGTCTTGAAGTCGGAAGGTTCGAGGCTCGAATCCACCTCAAGTCGCCGCGTAGGGACCTTGGGCAAGTCCTTCACTCGCAATTGCTCAGCGCTTCGGCATGAAACTCCGATGCAGTGTCCGCTCTGCAGTCGGGAGTGCCTCTGAGTGAGAGTGCTTGAAGGGGCGCTATAACAGTTGCACATACAATACAAACATACATACAAACATTTTTGATGCACACAAAGTCACACGGAAATGCAATTTTAATGAAAGACATGTGACAAGACTGTGGCACGCGTAGCAAATGAGAGTTCACTTATGAATGAGGATTCTAACCCTAACCTGTTAATTAATTAAATAATTAATTATAATTATTAAACCTGTATGCTGAGCTTCCTTCGTTCGGCACTTTCCAGAAGATGACTGGAGCACCAAGCGAGGAATTCAGGCAAAGTTATCTGCCTCAGTTCCTCAATCTGTCACAAAGAAAAGTCAGAAGACGACTAAAGTAGTATCATCTCAACTCTACTAAGCTTGCCAGTTACCTTCACTTTTATCATTGAACCAATCTGAACTTAATTACTTTCAGCTCCACTACCTTCACTTTTACCTGAACTTAATTACTTTCAGCTCCACTACCTTCATTTTTACCTCAACTTAATTACTTTCAGCTCCACTACCTTCACTTTTACCTCGACTTAATTACTTTCAGCTCCCCTACCTTCATTTTTACCTCAACTTAATTACTTTCAGCTCCAGTACCTTCACTTTAACCTCAACTTTATTACTTTCAGACACCACCTTCACTTTTACCTGTCAACGTACTTACAATTATCATGGATATGATTCCACATGAACTACGTGTTTAGAAATCAATCCCAGCATCAGAAAATTTTGTAGAAAAACCCAGTTGATAATCTGTTGCATGATGGCGCTAAAGAACCACTCTAATAATATCTGATACCTCTCGTTGGGTTCGGTTGAAGAGGTACGTGCCGTCGACAATCTCCGACCAATTCCTGTCGGTCTCTTCCTCCAGATTCACGTCCTTACATTGCTTGCCGATGATCTGCGACCTGATCTGTTGTCAAACAACAAGACAACGTGTCATGTTGCAGATGTTTACAAGGTAGAACCATTTGAGAATCTACGTGGTAATACCAGCTCAGAATTTACCAGTGGTAATACCACTTGAGAATTCACATGATAATAACACCTGAGTATTTCCCTGGTAATACCACTTTGGCATTTACGTGGTAACACCACTTGTCATGAGAATTTACCTGGTAACACAACTTCGACATTTGCGTGGTAACACCACTTGTCATGAGAATCTACCTGGTAACACAACTTCGGCATTTACGTGGTAACATCACTTGTCATGAGAATTTACTGATAATACCCTAATTTTCATGACTGCACACGGCCTCAAGGGACCAAGCCTGCATGACGTTTGTAGGATGACCACAGTGGCACGCATGTTATATGCGGCCCCGGCATGGTGGGGCTTTGCAGGGCAACAGGAACGCGGCAGACTGCAGGCCATATTGGACCGTTTGATCCGAATGAACTACCTTCCTGAGGACAATCCTACATTCGAGGCTCTGTGTAGCACGGCGGACGGGAGGCTCTTCGCTGCCCTCCTACTTAATCCAGGACATGTATTGAACCCACTCCTCCCACCATTGAGGCCCCAGCCTTATTCCATGAGGCCAAGACTACATGACCGAATCATTCCTAGGGCGGACAACCTAACGAGGAAATCATTTATAACAAGGATGCTTTATCGTATTTAAATATAATACCATATAAACCAAAGTGTAGAATACATTGTTCGTCATAAAAAGAACTTCTTTTTAAAATTTATATTGGATTTGGACTTAGGATTTTATGCTATTCTAAAACACATTGACATTTGACTTTGACATTGATCTCGTGCATAAATTATGTACGTTTGTTTATTATACTTTGTATGTACACCAAAATGCGGATAGCAATTGGTATATTAAAGAATATTCTTATCTTATCTTATCTTACTCCTCCTCCTCTGGGACGATTGCTGTGTAGGGACCTGTAGCAACGAGTTCTTCATTCATAATAAATTATTGCCGATGATTGTTAGACACCTTTAAAAACTGTTGCAACCGAAGCTATAATAAGGAAGGCACGCTATGGGATATGGTTATGTTATTCAATTGGTGATCGCCATCTGAGTCAGTCTCTGTGTGGGACCTTGAGCAACAAGTCCTTCACTCAATAAATTATTGCCAAATTCAATGATAGTTAGACACCTCTAAAACGGTTGCAACCGATGTTATATAAGGATGGAACGCTCTGGGATATTGTAATATAGTATGTTTGCCATCTGAGTCAGTCACTGTGTATAGACCTTGAGCAACAAGTCCTTCACTTGCAATTGCCGATGATTGTTAGACACCTTAAAAACGGTTGCAACCGATATTATATTAACCGGATGGAATGACAATCGTGATTGATTGCTAAAAGATTCACCTACTACTCCTCTGAGACGGTTAGCTTGAGTCAAGTCCTTCACTCACAATATACTTCGCGCCATCGGTTGATTGTTGGTTTGTATATTGGATTGCCTCTCCGTTTCCACTTGCATAGGCACTGCACAAAGTGGGGCGTGGTGGCGTAGTGGTTGCGTCGTTGCCTTGAAGTCGGAAGGTTCGAGGTTTGAATTCACCTCAAGTCGCCGCGTAAGGACCTTGGGCAAGTCCTTCACTCACAATTGCTCAGCACTTCAGAGTGAAACTCCGATGTAGTGTCCGCTCTGCATTCGGGAGCACCTCTGAGTAGAGAGAGCTTGAAGGGGCGCTATAACAAGTGCACATACAAACAAACAACACGTCGTGTCGGCCATTTACATGGTTTAACCATTTGAGAATTTACGTGGTAATACCATCTCAGAATTTACATGGTAATACCACTTGAGAATTTACATGATAATAACACCTGAGTATTTCCCTGGTAACACCATTTCGGCATTTAGGTGGTAACACCACTTGTCATGAGAATTTACCTGATAATACCCTACTCCTCCTCCTCTGGGACGATCGCTGTGTAGGGACCTTGAGCAACAAGTCCTTCGCTCACAATTGCCAATGATATTTAGACACCTTTAAAACGGTTGCAACCGATATTATATAAAAATGGAACGCTATGGGATATTGTAATATAGTTTGTTTGCCATCTGAGTCAGTCATTGTGTAGGAACCTTGAGCAACAAGTCCTTCACTTACAATAAATTATTGTCGATGACAGTTAGACACCTTTAAAACGGTTGCAACCGATGCTATATAAGGATGGAACGCTAGGCGTGATTAATAAATCTATCACGTATACTGTATCCACCTCTCATCCTCCGAGACAGCTACCGTGTATTTATAAGCGACCTTGAGTTAAGTCCTTCACCCACAATAAATATACTCAGCGCCATCGATTGATGCTTCCTATATTCGATTGTCTCCCCCGTTTCCAATTGCATAGGTACTGCGCTCTGTTGTTCGTGGTGACTTAATTGTTCCTTTCACTCGCTCTGCAATAATGCAGAGGCGTTCGTTCTCTGTGGTTGGTCCAACAACCTGGAATGGACTTCAATTGACTATGCAACACCTCCCAAGCTGTTCTCAATTTCACAAACTGTTGAAGACGGTTTTATTTTCGCTTGACCTGGGTCGGGAGCACCTCTGAGTAGGCATCTTGAACGGGCGCTATATAAATTACGATTGATTGATTGATTGATTGATGACCTACCAGTCGGTTGAAGCTTGCTTCCGTCCACCATCGATCCAACTTCTTCCGTCGATCACAAAGGAAACCTTCGATCTCGCTGTCCAGACGCTTCATGCTGGAAACGACGACATGGAAAAACGACTTAATATAGTCGGTCGTTTAATGATGGTAATCGTCACTCAGTCACAATTGATTGGATATAGAAATTATGTACGCTTGTTTATTATACTTTGTATGTACACCAAAATGCGGATGTCAATTGGTATATTAAAGAATATTTTTATCTTATCTTACTCTTACCTTCACTCTGATATCTTTACCTCAATTATCTGTTGCTTTCACCATTTACATTTACTTTTTCTATCTGCACATGTTACCTGAATTTTGTTACCATAACGATTACCTTCGTTTGAGTTTAACTGTTACCTTTACTAGGGTCTCATTTCTGGGAGCCATATGTTCCCTTCACTGTACCCGCCTACTTTGTAACCTTACCTGTAAGCTTCACCTTCACCCAAATTTTTTTACCATTGCTACATTCAGCTTTATGTAAACCTCATTACCGTAACCTATCTCACTACCTTCGCTTTTACCTGAACTTTGTCGACTGGCTTCCAATCGTGATCGAGTAACCAATGATGCCGTGCGTGTCACGTGACGAGCATGATACGTCATAACCGAGTTGACGTTTCGTTCTTAGAATGTCGAACAATGGAGTCGACATTCGCCACTTCATTCAACACAGACAAAAGGAATAAGCACACACGTATGCGGATGGCGGTTTATATAAGGCGCGCAACAACCTTTTAAAAGGTGTCTAAGTTGAGGACATCTATTTTGAGATTGTTTCGGAAAATCAAAGACACGAATAATAAATCTAAGAAAACACAACGATTAAATTGCAATGTTATTATATCCGCTATGCTTGTTGCCGTTTAACGACACTCCCATATCAAATATTAGTGTCGCCCTCCTCCTTTGACCAGGCTTGGGACTGGCACTGGCAGAGTGCTTGCATCCGCTAGTGTAGTTTGCGAATTATACAACGTGCCTAACCACCTTTTCAAATGTGAATCTCTCTCGATTTAGCAGTATAGTTTCTGTTTAACTGCACTGCGTGATCACAAAGATAATTTGCATCATCCCTCCCTTTTATTCCGGCTTCGGACTAGCTCCCAAAGTGCGAACAGTGGCGAATTAATAATAATACTCTATCTTGATTTGACATCTGCTCTGTGAGTATTATTCAATTCATTTTCAATTCAATTCATTTATTGAACCCAAGATATAAATACATTTTACAGTTAAAACAGTCATCAATAAAACAAAGTAACAATGAAACAATTAAAATAGCAGATTTTAAAGTACGTGGCAGCCCGCCTTATTGGCCGCACACCTAAATTCAGCAAAATGAAGTTAGACAATAGACATTGAAATGGTTAATATTTTAATTGAAATTAGACACCTTTTAAAGGCTTTGCTGTGCCTGTTTATATAATTTATTCGTCAACTGTGTTTAACTTCCACGTCAAACCAGTAAATTATTGCCACGGTTAAAGTGTAAACATTGTCCCTAACGATTAAAATAGAAGCATACCTAAATAGTCACACCTCCAGACGTTCTCCAGCTATATGCGTGACGTTCTCCACTGGCTTCCACTCAAGCAGCGAATTGAGTATAGGATATCTACTCTAGTCTGGCGCTGCATGCTAGGCCTTGTTCCTGCCTACCTTTGTGAACTCTGTAGCCCTATTCTTAGTTCTCACCATTTCCGCTCCCTTCGTTCGACTGAACAAAGTCTGCTCTCAATCCCTTTTACTCGAACTTCCACTATGCAGCACAGTGCTTTCTCGGTGGTAGGACCCTCAACCTGGAACATTGGTCTTCCTCTGACCCTCTGCTCTCTTTGTAAAAATCCTTCTCAGGCTTTCCTCTCTCATCTTAAAACAGTTTTATTTGGCCGTGCTGAGGTTGAGAGCACCTCTGAGTAGCCCCTTAAAGAGGCGCTATATAAATGCATCTAATGAATGAATACACATAAAGCTTATCATTATAATAGTACAACCAGGGATGCCACTCTGAATTTTAAAAAAGGTCAGATCAGGCTGAAAAAAAGGTTAGAAAAGGCTAGATTAAGAATTTGATAAAATACATGAATTTTTTAATTTTTCGTGCTTGAAATTTAAATTTCTGAGGATCTTTTTAGTAATCCGACCAGAAATTGCTAATTTTCCGGCAAAATTTTCTGACGACCCTTTTAAGTCTTTCGTTCCAAAATCTATAATTTTGGGGTCCATATTCACAACATTTTCGACTTTTTTCACGTCTTTTGTGCATTTTCATCCAAAAAGTCTATTTGTACGTGGAAAGAGTCGGAAAAATCCCCGTGAGAAAAAAGGCTAGATCCTGACCAAAAAAACCTAGAAACCTAGACAAGGCCGAAAAAACCTAGATTTTGGTGGAAATAGCCATGAGTACAACAGCTTCTGTAAAACGTGTTTGACAAATTAATATATTATCGAGAGCAACCGTTTTAAAGGTGTTCTAATAATAATAATAATAATAATAATAACAATAATATTGAGCACATTAATAGTAGAGGACATCAGAGCAAGGGAGAGAGGTGACTGCCACAGAAGAGATCAAAGGTGACAGAAGGGTGAGAGTTGAGCTAGAGTATAGGACAACTTCATACCAGCAGCAGTTCCATCATCTGAAGTTGTCGTAGTGTGGCCGGTCCGTGTTGGTAGTAGTTGGTGATGACGCAATTATCGTCATCTTCATTCAAGTTCTTCGTTCGGTGGATAGTGGCGCCGCCTGGCAGCTCACTCACGAAGTAGCTCGACTGGAGATGAGAGAGAAATCAACAGCAAATAATCATCATCATCATCATTATCATCCTCATCATCATAAAAATTCTCCTCCTCCTTATCATCATAATCATAATCATCATAATCATAATCATAATCATAATCATCATAATCATAATCATAATCATAATCATAATCATAATCAATCATCATCATCATCATCATCATCATCATCATCATCATCATCATCATCATCATCATCATCATCATCATCATCATCATCATCATCATAATTATTATTAATAATATCATTATCATTATTATTCTTGTAACATTCGTCTAAGTAAGGTTCGAACACACAGAAGAAAGAAGAAGAAGAGGAGGAGGAGGCAGAGGTGTAAGAGGAAAAGATGTCAGAGGAAGAGGAGTAGAAAGAAGAGAAAGATGAGGAAGAAAGAAAGAGGTGGAGGAGGAAGATGAAGAATAGAAGGAGGAGGAGGAAACGGTGGAGTAGGAAGAGTAGGGGGAATAGAAACAAGAGGAAGATTGGGTAGGACGATGTGGCGAAGAGGAAGTAAGTAAGCAATGCATCCAGGCAAGTATGCAATGCATCCAGGCAAGTATGCAATGCATCCAGACAAGTATGCAATGCATCCAGACAAGTATGCAATGCATCCAGGCAAGTGTGCAATGCATCCAGGCAAGTATGCAATGCATCCAGGCAAGTATGTAATGCATTCTTAACTGCTTCATTCAACAGTTGAAGTCCAGGATCAAAAGCAGTCCACAATATGTAAGCCATAAATAACCTTACATCACCTTTCGATAAATTTACCGTTACTTGCTTTTCCATACCATACCTCTCCTTACCATACCATACCCTATCCCATCATATCACTCCCCTACCCTAACTTGCCATACCTCCAATTACTCCAAACTCCCCTACCTCAACATACCATACCTAAACTTACCCCACACACCCTACCTTAACTTACCATACCTACACTCACCCCACACTCCCCTACCTTAACCTACCATACCTCCACTCACCCCACACTCCCCTACCTTAACCTACCATACCTCCACTCACCCACACTCCCCTATCTTAACTTACCATACCTACAGTCACCCCACACACCCTACCTTAACCTACCATACCTCCACTCACCCACACTCCCCTACCTTAACTTACCATGCCTCAATTCACCCTACACTCCCCTACCTTAACCTACCATACCTCCACTCACCCCACACTCCCCTACCTTAACTTACCATACCTCCACTCACCCTACACTCCCCTACCTTAACCTACCATACCTCCACTCACCCCACACTCCCCTACCTTAACTTACCATACCTCCACTCACCCTACACTCCCCTACCTTAACTTACCATACCTCCACTCACCCCACACTCCCCTACCTTAACTTACCATACCTCCACTCACCCCACACTCCCCTACCTTAACTTACCATACCTCCACTCACCCTACACTCCCCTACCTTAACCTACCATACCTCCACTCACCCACACTCCCCTACCTTAACTTACCATACCTCCACTCACCCTACACTCCTCTACCTTAACTTACCATACCTCCACTCACCCCACACTTCCCTACCTTAACCTACCATACCTCCACTCACCCCACACTCCCCTACCTTAACCTACCATACCTCCACTCACCCCACACTCCCCTACCTTAACCTACCATACCTCCACTCACCCCACACTCCCCTACCTTAACCTACCATACCTCCACTCACCCCACACTCCCCTACCTTACTTTACCGTGGGGCCCGGATTATTGGATCCTTTTACCGGTTTTCCCGACCATTTGGTCGGTGCGTGGCATTTACGTCGAAACCAGAAACTCTTCCTTGCCTGCGTGGAGATGACGGAGGGCGGTGAAGGGGTGGAGGAGGACGCGGAGGAAGATGTAGGCGCAGGACGATCGGAGACAGCAAGGCGCTCCAGTAACCAGCGCTCCAGGTCACGCGATTCCTGACATTCAAGGAGAAACAGCATCGTTTAATTTCCATATATTATCATGTTTGTTATATATTATCATAATTATTATTATAATTATTATTATTATTATGATAAATATTATTATCATAATTATTATTATAATTATTATTATTATTATGATAAATATTATTATTATTATTATTATTATTATGCATTTACTAAGCAATACCATCTAACGTAACAAGGATGGCAGAAACGAGATTGCCGGCAGCGGTCCTGTATGGACACGTGGATGGAACATAGGAACAAGATGCATAGGAAGACAAGCAAAAACTTTAATGGAAATTGTGAAAGAGGATCTATAGGAGTGCATGGCATGGACAATAATTGGACATGAGAGATGCCGTGGAAAAATCCAGAGAGAGAGAGAGAGAACTGTTTGGAGATGTCTAGTTAAAGTCCCATCGTCGACTCGCGCCTCATTAAAGAGAAAGAAGAGATACATACGCACATAACGGATTCGCTTTATACATTTATACAGTCCACGTTTTAAAGGTGTCTATATTCAGGGCGTTTGCATTATAAAGGCTTCTATACTCAACATCATCTTAGCTGGATTATGCCGGTTTGAAGAGAGAGCGCGAAGAGAGAAGAGAGAAGAGACAATCTAATTATCAAGCATCTAATACAACAACAACACCAAAAAATAATAATAGCAATAACAACCCTAACAACAATAATAAAAAATATTATAATAGTAAATACAACAACAACAATAATAACAATAATAGTAATAGTAATAACAAGTTAACAACCCTAACAACAATAAACAAAAATATTATAACAGCAAATACAACAACAAAAACAACAAAAATAATAATAATAATGATAATAATAATAATAAAAACAATTTAATAATAACAATTATAAAAACATAAATACTTAGATAATTTATAAGTTCCGTCAGTCCAACCTGTGCCGTGTAGTTTCCCTGGACGAGCATTTGAACGGAAGCGGTCTTGATGAATCCACGGATGAATTCTTCCACATCCTTCGTCGAGACGGTCGGAAGAGCGACCAACCTTTCCATCATCGTCCAATGGTTGTGAACCAAAAGCGACAACCGCAAATCACTACGACAACGAGAGACAACCAATGCAACAAACACTTGAGACAACGTAACAGAACAAGCGTAAGTCAACAAAGGCGGTTTATTGCAACGAAAACAATTAATTTTTGGTGACCATCCTAGATTTTCTTTTCATCAACATTTACTTTACTCTAAAAGAAAAATGATCCACTCAAACTTTCACTCAAAAGCATCACAGCAACTCTAAACCTAATGCTATTCATTTTACGGAAATCATGAAATATAGCACAAAAATAATTTAAAAATTTGTCAATCATATAAAAAAAAATTAATCGATTAAAATAATAATATTATTAAAATGATTACTTTTGAAGTAACATTTGGGTTTGGAAACATTCCGCTCCTAGGGATCTGTAAAAAGTTCTACGGTCTTTAACAATGTTCCTCCTCTGTGTCAGGACCCACCATAAATTATGGAACAGTTTTCTCAGCCATGTGAAGAACGCACGATCTCCAGAAGCATTTACAAAATGAAACTCAAGACCCATCTTGTTAAGCAGTCACTTTTTAAGCCATTCACTATTTGAACTCATAAACTCAACGCCCTTTCCTTCAGTCCCCGCTGAGCTATGGCACTTATCCTCCCTTCAGTCAGTTATGAACTCTGCAGCCAGACTCATTGCTCGTCTACCTTGCCAATCCCACATTTCTACCTACATGACTGATGTTCTTCAATGGCTTCCTGTTGCCTCTTGTATCCAATTCAAGGTACTGCTCTTAGTTTCAGAAACTCAAACTGGACAAGCCTTTGAATACCTTTGTGACTTGACGCATAAATCCTCTTTTAGTCTCTTCCCGCCCTCTCCGGTCTGCTGAGCGACTTGATCTCTTGGTTCCAAGGGCAAGGACTGCCATGGCCCAACACCGTGTCTTTGCCATTCTAGGCCCTTCTATGTGGAATGACCTCCATCCCACTCTCCGTAGTAAGATCCTATTGTGGGCGTCATCTTCAGCTTTTCGTTACTTGAAGTCTTTTTCATTTCCTCGGGGCTGTCACACTGAGAGAGACTCTGAATACTCTGAATACCTAGTCTGTAAGAGGCGCTTTGTGAATGCTTATATACAATACAATACAATACAATATAAATCACATTATTATTATTATTTGAAAATCAATTGTGAGGGCTGATCCCTTGCATTGACCTCTTCTTCAGACAACAATAAGATATCGATGACCTTACGTGTTGAGACGAGTGGCTTTGAGCGAGTGATTGTGGTAGAGCGTCTTCCATTCATCCTTCACCGACTCAAACTCCTTCTCCGTGAACTTCAGATCCACGATGTGGTCCAACACGATCCGGAACAATTGCTATTGTAAACAACCGTAAACAAATGCAGTATTTCATTATCTTATCACCAATAACTAGTTTTTTTATTTACCTAAAAAAGGTGTTTAAACATATTCGTTTATTTACAAAGAAACAACAAACAACTGTCAATTCATTCATTCATTCATTATTAGAATTGATATAGCGCCCCTTCAAGAAACTACTCAGAGGCGCTCCCAGCCCAGCCACGGCAAAAGAAAAAAGATTTAAGGGATTTATGAAATTGCACATTAACATAATTGACAGTATGGCTACTTAGCACTTATGATTATGTTTGCTAGAACAAAGATATGGAAAGACAACTGATGGAATTTCAGATAATAGTAATCTCTATATTTCTAAAGCGCCACTCGAAAGCCGAGCGAAGAGCACCAGCTTATTCACGAGCGCTGCATCTAGTCAGAAAGGCTGTCCAAAAAGACTAGTCCAGTTTCCGAGTCCAATTACTAAATGATGAGAGAAGGCAGAGTAGGTGTTTGGGTAGGAAAGGCACAGATTAGTCATGGAATGCCCACTAAAAAGGCAATGCATGCTAAATAAAGAAGGTATTTTACAGGGATTGATGGAAGGTAAAGCAATGTAAATAAAGATAATGAATGAAGGTAACACATTTTACTCATTAACATTTTCCCATTAAGAGTCCATAAGCCTTATAATCTTCATCATCGTCCTCATAGTTTTGAACTACCGATTAAGTACGAACGGAATTACATTTCTCGAGTACTTTACAGCTACTCGACCATTGCCCTCTTTCTGATTTTCACCCATTTGATTGAATTATTATGAGTTTTCTTAATCATTTCTCATTTGTAACTGGCTGCGGTAAGTCAGCAAGAACCTCAATAAAAACGAAGATATCATGTTAACTTAAGGTAAGATAAGATGCGTGTAGCTGAGTGAGTTGAAAAACCAACTCACCACTATCTTCTCGTTGAAACCACTCAGCTTGATGACAATTCCGCTCAACTCAACTCGGATCGAGTAACTAAAAACAGACGAAACAACAAAACACGTTGAATAATATCCATAATGATGACGATGACAATGATCCAGTTGATGATGATGATAACGATGATGATGACAATGATGATGATTATGGTGGTGGTGGTGGTGGTGGTGGAGGTGGCGGCAGTGTTGTTGTGGTGATGGTAATGAAGATGATGACAATGACAACGATGACGATGTTGATGATTAGGGCTCCATTGACTTTTTTTATGCCATCCGGGAACGAGATGAGTGAGATGAGTGAGATGGTTTCCTGTTATCTTCCTCACAGACAACAGAAGTGACAATTTTGGCTTTACGTAGATTTCAACTTGTGACTCTCCATTACAAGGCACAGAACGTACTGCTACACCAAAGCGTCACATGAAATCTATGTATCAATACAAAAGTACTTGACACTGAATAAACCCATCTATACTTATTACTCAGCAAACCTATCTTTACCAGACACTAAGGTCTTTTAAAATCAATTACTCTATTTGAATTTAATTCAATTCAATTCAATTCAATTCAATTCAATTCATTTATTGTAACCAACCATCAACATACACAATAGACATAGTATAACATGCTTCACATAATCGGATGGCAACAAGGAAGGCCCTAAGGGATGAATATCCCGCTAACAGGGACACCTATTTACTTATCAATTTTAACAGATGGCTAGACGGTTGACATAATGAATTGAACAATAGGCAAGAAAGAACAGGATAAGATGAAAATTAATGTAGTAAACTTAACTAAGAACGCAAAAACAAACACAAAAACAATAATAAAATCAAATAAAATAAAATCAGTGCCTACAAGGTTAAATGTCTTTGCAGTCATTAACCAAATAGTTGCGCAATAGTGTCTTTGCCCTTTGTAAACTGGAAGCTTGTTGAACATGATTAGGAAACGAGTTCCATATACCTGGTCCAGTATATTTAATATGGAATCTTCTTGAATTTAAACGAGCAGATATGGCTCGATAATGAGAGGAGTTCCTAGTAGAATAGTTGTGTATTTCAGAACCTTTTTGGAAGTACCCTGCAAAGTTAAGGGGAAGAAGATCATGGGTGAACCGATACATAAAGATTCCTATCTGAAAAGTCATTATTTGGTGAAATTTTAATAAATTTAATGATTGAAATAAAGGACTTGAGTGAATAAAAGGCTTAACTCCAGCTATGATACGTATTGCACGTTTTTGGAGAAGTACTAATTTATTGAGCCTGGATTTATATGTAGATGCCCAAACTAAATTACAGTATGAGAGATAAGGATATATTAATGAGTAGTACAATTTAACACGAATAGCGGGGGGGAGTATATGGGAGGTTCGACGAAGGATACCAACACTTTTTGCAACCTTGGCAGAGATATATTTAATATGATCATTCCATGTGAGGTGTTGATCTATGTGCACACCAAGAAATTTAGTGGAGCTAACCTGCGTTATGGAGGTATCGTTAATAGACAGTTGCAATTCATTCTGGGGGCACATCTTTTTATTAGTTCGAAATAGCATAAAGTTAGTTTTATCTATGTTTAAGGAGATGCCTCCAGTATTCCTATGTATACTTGATAAAAAGAAAACGCAGACTAAGTTACCTCAGGTCTGCTTCATGTGCGTCGTAAGTCACCTCCATCAGACTTTTCTCCCAGAGTTTCACCAAAACATCCGCCATGCAGATGCTGAAATGAAGACACGTTAGCTGAACATTAATTTTATACGTACTTTTGGGAACAGCAGAATAGCAGTCACTTAAACACCTTTTCTACGCGCTGCAATGCTTCTATAAATGCAAGTAGAACAAAGAGAGAAAATTAATGAGAAGAATCTCTTGAACAATTTTTCTATGCGTTGCAATTGTTCTAGAAATACAAGTAGAACAAAAAGAAAACAATTCGAAACAAGAATCGATCAAGCTTTACAAACGCCTTATAAACAGAAGTAGGAGAGCAGCAAACCGTGAGTATGACCTATCAGCGACCTTATTTTCTTTGCCTCATCATACAAGGCCAGTCTTCTCCCTCGCCGACTTATCCTCCCATTGCTTACTGGATTGATAGAATGAATGAGCGATTGATTGATAGAAATGACAATTGATCAATTGATTGATTACCTCTTTGCTGATTGGTTGATGCAGCAGCTCGTCAGATAAACGTAGACAAAGGCTGAAACAGACAACAATTCCACGAATGACTGTATTATATATATATATATATATATATATATATATATATATATATATATATATATATATATAATATTAGATATATAGTATTAGATAGATATATATATTATTAGCTATATATTATTATATTTAGATATATATTATTAGATATATATATATATATATATATATATATATATATATATATATATTGTTAGATATATATATTGTGGGGCGCGGTGGTGTAGTGGTGGCGTCGTTGCCTTGAAGCCGGAAGGTTCGAGGTTCGAATCTACCTCGCCGCGTAAGGACCTTGGGCAAGTCCAAGTGCACATCACTCGCAATTGCTCAGCGCTTCGGCGTGAAACTCCGATGCAGTGTCCGCTCTGCATTCGGGAGCGCCTCTGAGTAGAGAGAGCTTGAAGGGGCGCTATAACAAGTGCACACACAAACATTAGATATATATATTGTTAGATATATAGTATTAGATATATATATATTATTAGATATATATATTATTAGATATATAGTATTAGATAATATATTATTAGATATATATTACTAGATATATATATATATTATTAGATATATATTATTAGATATATATATATATATATATATATATATATATATATATTATTAGATGGTAGAAAGTAACAAACAGCCTGAAACCGGGGCGAAGATCATCAGGACATGACATTGTTCAAAAGGTTCACTCAGCCTTCCACTCCCTAGGTGGCGCTGGTAACACAAGCAAAAATAGTCATAAATATCGACTCCAGCTGAAATTCTTGTCATGTGTTTCTACAATTTCAAGTTTTATCTAAACTGAGGTTTGAATAGAATAAAAATGAATATTATTATTAATAGTATAAAGATGAATTTTAATCTTAGAATGTCACCCACCACGTGGCACTTTGAACGTCTTGTCCTTGCGATACCAAAGTTTGCTGACCGGAGTTTCCGAGATCAAAACAGGATACTGGAAAAGAGATGAAAATGTTAACCATTGAGAACAATACAATGCAATACGATACAATACCACAGTCACACAATGCAATTCAGAACAATACGATGCAATGCAATACAATGCGATACAATACAACTGAATCAGATATCTTGCCTTCATTGCAACGTACCTAATCGCATACATGACCTAACCTTACAATAAAAGTTCAACAATAACACTGAGCAATTGTGAGTGGAGGACTTACTCAGGGTCCCAACACAGAAAACCGTCTAAACTTCATGACCTGTTCAAGCTGTTATGAATAAATCATCCCACTCTTACATATCATTGGTTGACACCGTTCTAAAGGTGTTTAAGATGTGCATAATTATATTCCTTTATATTAGCTGGACGGAACACAGAACAAACGAGGAAGTGCTGGAAAGGATTGGAGAGGAAAGAACAATGATAAAAACAATCAGAGAAAGACAAAAGAAATGGATAGGGCATATGCTAAGAGGAGACAACCTAGTAAAAATGGTGATAGAAGGAAATATGGAGGGGAAAAGAACACGAGGAAGACCACGACAGATGATGTTGGACACGATGATGACGAGGATTGGTTACCAAAGACTAAAAGAGAAGGCCCAGCGGAGGGAGGAGTGGCGACATTGGACAGCTGAACCTGCCTAGTGGCAGAGAACCAGAAGAGAGAGATATTAGCAATAACCGGTATTACGCCCAGGGAAGTCACTCTGATTTTTAAAAAAAGGTCAGATCCGGCCGAAAAAAAGGCTAGAAAAGGCTAGATCGGAAAATTTTTGAAAAAAATATTGAATTTTCAGGTTTTAAATTTCTGACCCTTTTTTAGTCTTTCAGGTCCGAAAATTTCAAGATTTTCCTATTTTCTCCTTTCAAATATACTTATGCCCTGTTTTAGTCATTAACTTCAAAATCATAACTTTTCCTCAAACGTTCCTTCTTTTTACTACTATTTCGAACATTTTCCCCGAAAATTCCTTTATTTCTGAAAAAAATGTCAGAAAATCCGCCGTCGCAAAAAACCCTAGGTCTAAAAACAACAAGAAACCGAAATAAGGCCGAAAAAAACCTAGATCTAGGTGGAAAAAGCTATCAATGGCATAAAAAAAAATTGCCAATGACTTGCAGGTCAAATACCTATATAGCATCGGTTGATAACGTTTAAAAGGTGTTTAATTAAGCTATAAAAATCTGCTTACTCAACGATGTCGTAACCTTGGTATAAAGCGATGAGCAAAATGTGAGTGACTGAGTGGATGAGTTGTTGCCGAAGTTCTCTACACAGTATCCGCCTCAGACGAATATCATTCAAGTATTCACATAGCACCTCTTCAAGGAACTACTCAGAGATGCTCCCGACTCCAGCATGCCCAGAAAGAACAGTTTTCAATTGCTCATCGAATGTCTCATTTATCTACATATTCATTTATGTAGAGCATTTCAAAAAAAGGTGCGTTTTCTGAGCGTACCTCTGAATCGGGAACGTCCGCTTCTTTCAACGAGAAGTCCGTCGCTGGAAATTACAGAAACGCAAAACGAAATATAATTATTATTATGGTAATGTAAACACAAATTTTATAGCGCCACTATATATAGCCTTTGCAACACAGTTCACAGAGTGCAGTGGATCAGGTACAGGACAGGATTGAAAGTGGTAGGGTAGGCCCGGTTGGGCATGGTAGAATGATACAGGGAAAGGTATAAAATGATAGAATGGTAGAGGGGTGGTATAGGGTAGGGTAGAATAAGATAAGGTGATGTAAGGTAGGGAAGGGTAGAGGTGTGTAGGGTATGCTGAACATAGTAGAGGGAGTATGGAAGGGTATAAAATGGTAAAGTGCTGTATAGTATGGAACAGTAGAGTAGTGTAGGGTAAGACAGAAAATGATATTGCAGAGAATGGAAAAGTATAACAGGGTTATAACCTAGATCTAATGTCTTCAAAAAATGTATAATGTATGCGGAGTGAAAAATAATTTTCTGGACAAATGAGTTCTAATAATTATGTGCAAAAGTTGCCACTTGGGTAGAAAAAGAAACACACCAAATATTTAAATCTATAGGTGAAGACACAACAAAGATTTTGACTTATCCTGACCTACTTCTATAATAATAACGACAATTTATATGGCGCCGTAACGCGGCCATACCGCTACAAGGGCGCCTACTCTTGACCCACTTTGACTAACTTTTTACTTCCGTATGACTTGCATTTGACTACCTTTTGACATACATCTGACTCACTAACATTGATAAACTTTTGACTTTTAACTCACCAATGTAGATGTTTGGTGCTGGCAAATGCAGTTCACAGTTCAACGCAGGAGCTGAATTTTTTGTTGATGAAAAAACAAATACAACAGAAACTTAGGAAACAGGACAAGACAACAGAGGAACAAAATCAGTTAATTAGTTAACACAAGATTGTTAAGAGAGTCTGTTATCGAGTTGATTAGTGAGTTTGCTAATGATTCTATTAATGATGTGTTAGCTACCAAGATTGTTATTCAGACAATTAATGAGTTTAACTAATTTTTAGACAAATGACCAACATGGAGTTTAATTAATAAACTGACCATTCCATTTCTCGATCCATTCAGCCGGGATGTCTGCAAGACAAATAAACAATTAATTACCAGAAAACAGGATTCAGAAGAATTCAGAGACACAATGCCAACCACTACCATGACCACTTCTACCACCTCTCCAACACCAAAATCACCAATATCAACTACTACCTCTAACACCACCAACTACCTTTTATACCAACTACCACCACACCTACCACCAACAACGATTGCTACCACTTCTACCACCAACAACGATTGCTACCACTTCTATCACCAACTTCACTTCCACCAGCAACACCAACAGACTACCACTTTAACTATCACCACAACCATCACCTCTAATATCCACCACCACCACCAGTTCTGTCAATATCTACCCTGAAATAATAATACTAACAATCATAAAAAAATTTAATAATAATAACAATAATAAGTAGTAATAATAATAATAATAATAAAATAATAAAAATAAAATAATAATACTAACAATCATAACAACAACAATACCACTGGCAGCCCAAGGCTTAAGACTCAGCGACGAGGAGATGAGGGTGGCAGTAGGCTTGAGACTTGGTGCGGTCATCTGCGCCCCACACGCTTGTACATGTGGTTCAATGGTTTCGGCCAGAGGTTCACATGGTCTGTCTTGCTCACTTGGCTTCGGAAGACAAGCTAGACATTCCGCAGTGAACGAAATTGTGCTTCGTAGTCTCATCAGGGCAGGCATACCATCGATCAGAGAACCAGCTGGTCTCACTCGTCTCGATGGGAAAAGACCAGATAGTCAAACCCTCATTCCATGGAAAAGTGGGCGTTCGCTTATTTGGGATGTGACCATTGTCGATACCCTGGCACCTTCGTACTTGACTGAGACTGCTGCAATGGCGGGCGGAGCTGCCGAAATAGCCGCTGCTAGGAAAAAGCTAAAATACGCGGAGCTCCAGACAAGATACAGTTTTACTCCGGTTGCGATAGAAACGCTTGGACCTATGGACCAGGAGGGCCTGGCCTTCATCACAGAACTCGGTCGACGATTGTCACGCGTATCCGAAGACCCTCAAGAAACCTTCTTCCTTTTCCAGAAGATATCAGCCACAGTTCAGCGATTCAACGCCATCGCATGCCTCGGCTCGACGAGACAGTAGTACACTGTTTTTTGAGAAATATAATGTTGATGTTGATAATAATAATATTAATAGTATTATAATAATAATAATAATAATAATAATAATAATTTAAAAAACTAATAATGATAATAGGGCCGTTCCAGACTGTGATTTTATATTAGGCGTAGTGAAGTCCCTGAGGGATCCTGTATACCTCGGGGCAAAAAAAATGATAATAATAAAATAATAAGTTAAAGCTGTCTAACCGCTTTGATGCACCAACACCTTTTAAACACATATGATCAACGCTATGTAAACCCATGACACTTGAACACACTTCACATTATTATTCACTTTGTTAACTTTGGAGCAATTGCTCTTATAACTGATTTGATATCTTTAAAATGGTGTCGTTTTGACAATATAAAGTTATTGTTCCTATTGCAAAAAAAGAAATAATAAGTGGGAAAACTATTAACTCACTATACTAGTGTTTTGCTAGGCGTTCGCTGTTCATCAGGCACAGCCAGTTGGCGTTTCACAGTTTGCATTGGAAATAAATGATGGTTTTCATAACAATAATAATAATAATAAAAATAAAAATTTTATTAAAAAAAAAAAAAATAATAATAATAATAATAATAAATAATAAAATAATAATAATAATAATAATAATAATAATAACAATGCCAGAGCATCACCACTCCCATCTCCTGAAATAGTTTTCAACATTCGAGCGATCATAAAATACCTCGGTTAAAAAATAATATCAATAATCATAATAACATCAATAATAATAATTCTGATTAAAGTGACAATGAGATCTACTGTTACCTTCGATGCCATAGTGCGTCTTAAACCACCTGCATTCCTTATCACAGACTCCTGCGTCTTGGTACGACTTTGAGAGAACCATGAGATTCATCTTGTCTGGCGTCAGAGCGTTCGTGCATTCACGAATCAACTGCAAGAACAATCACAAAAGAGATAAATCTAATCTAATCTAAATTGATTGTGTGCTGATTAAAATTAAAATTGTGTAAGCAAGGTTTTAATTTTAAAATGTATGTATGTTTATATGTATGTGCACTTGTTATAGTGCCCCTTCAAGCTCTCTCTACTCAGAGGCGCTCCCGACTGCAGAGCGGACACTGCATCGAAGTTTCACGCCGAAGCGCTGAGCAATTGCGAGTGAAAGATTTGCCCAAGATCCCTGCGCGGCGACTTGAGGTGGATTCGAACCTCGAACCTTCCGGCTTCAAGGCAACGACGCCACCACTACAACAAAGCGCCCCCACAATGCAACACTTGATGTAAAAAGAGTTGAATTATTGCCTTTTCCGTTTTCTTCAATTAAACTGGTTTTTTTCTTTCTTTGAAAAATGAAACAACAACAATAACAATAAATAATAATAAAAATATTAAACAATAACAATAAAGTAATAATAATAATATCAACAATAATAAAAATAATTAGTGATAATAATAATAACTATAATAATAAAGTAATAATAATAGCAATAATAATAATAATATTAAACACAATAATAATAATAACAATAATAATAAAGATAAAAACACTAAAATAATAATAACAGTAATAATAATAACCCTTTAGTGGTCCCTTTTTGCCACATGATGGAGATGAGAAATGCTTAGTTTCCTACAGCCTTGTTAGGGATTCCTTCTTTCCTCAGGCGCAAAAAGACAAATTTAAAAATTCTGACAATATTAGTTAATATACTTCAAGTGAAAGACAATAATAATTATGTCAAAGGACCAACAATAAACATGTTTAAAATTTGAAGAAAAAATACTATGTAATACCGGCACTACAATTTACCTGTTCGTCATAGTCCATCAGCAATGAGTCGCCTGTGAGATAGTCCTCGGGTCGGTAAAGCTGCATCGCAACAGACAGTTCTTGGACGTAGTCTTGCGCCTCCGTCTGTTCACGAAAGCAATGTTAAATGAAAATTTCATCGAAAACGAAAGACAATTAATTGAAGAGCAAAGATAACAACAAAGAAAGTTTATCATCAGTAATATCGTTAATATCATTATTATAATTAATTGCAGGTTTTGCAGGCTGCGCTCCCAACACAAGCACGCACGGTCAAATAAAACTCTTAAGATGAGAAAGGAATGACTGCGGAGTTCTAGAATGGTCGAGGACGTCAAGGGAAGGCCATTCCAGGTCGAGGGGTCCCACCATGGATAAGGCACGGCTCTGTGGAGGTAAAAAAGTAAGTAACTAATTCAGTGACAACATCCTTAACAGTTTTCATGCTTCACGTAACATTGTGGAATTAATCAAATCAAATTGATTAATCGTGATTAGATTTATGAGATTAAGAGAAGACCCGTTCACCTCTTCGATCCACCTGAAGTGATTATCTTCGATCGTCTTGATCTCGTCGAATATTCTCCGCGACGGACCGATCGACCGCAGCATCGCAAGATATTCAAAGACTGTTGTCAGCACCTAAACATCAACGCGATGAAAAGAAGCCATGTTGCAGTCAATTCAAAAGTAAATAAGTAAGCAAAGTAAGTAAGTAAGTAGGTAGGTAGGTAGGTAGGTAAGTAAGTAGGTAAGTAAGTAAGTAAGTAAGAGTAATTCAAAAGTGAATGCAAGAGAAGAAAGGGAAGAAGAGGAGAAGAAAGAAAGAAGAGGAGGAAGAAGAGAGATGGAACAGGTGGATGATGAAGAGAAGGTAGAGGAATAGATGGAGAAAGAGAAGGTGGAAGAGGTGGAAAAGGAAAAGCAGAGCAGGGCTGGAAAGGAGGAAAGAGAGGAGGATGAAGCGAAGGAAGATAAAAAAGGAGAAGGGGGTTAAGAGAATAAAAGGAGACAAAAGAGGAGGAAGATGAGCTGGAAAAGGAGGATGTGGAGGGATGAGAGAGGAGTTGGAACAGGAACAGGATGAGTAAAAAGATTAGAGGAATATTGAATAAAGTATAAAAGTCGAACACTACTAGATCTACTATTATTAGTAGTAGCAGCTGGGTAATGTCTTAAGTTATTCTATAATGAGCTTTGCAACAACACCATCTTAAGAAAAGTCATCATACAGTGCAGTATCCTAAAAACCTGTTCAATTTGAGCACAAACTCCGGTATAACCCAGCATCAGCATCATCATTTGAAACCAACCTCAAACAGATGGTCAAGACCATCTTCCGACAGCGTAATGGAGATCTGGAAAAAGCAGCAGCAACTATTGTTCTGTATTTCCGAATCCTCAATTCCCGCCTCCAGATCGAACTTCCAGTGCCTGAAACAACAGTACAACAGTCGACACCACTTTTAAGCATTGCAATCATCAGATAAAAACCAGATAAACAGCACTTATTTTGAAATGTATGGGTTTAACGACTCTTTTCCATTACGAAGATGATATCAGCGTCGACTCCACGTTTATATTGCGACCGAGCAACCCGCAGTATGTAAAGATCCGACCGGGGAATCGAACCCGCGTCGCCGGCGCGGCGAGCGGGCTACAACCCACTCGGCCACCCAGGATCCTCAGCACAGCACTTATTTTATTATTTTACGATTCTTATACTCCTCTGACTCTGTAGCCTAAAGCTAGAAAACAACGAATACTAACCAGTATGTTCATAGTCTGTCATTTATATAGAGCAAGTATAAAATCCGTGTTGTACCTCTTGCTGAGGTAGGTGGCGATGCTGCCCTGGCCCTCGTGGCCCAACAACCAACCGAGGTAGTTAAGAGGTTTCGACCTGCAAACAAAACCCATTGTCATCATCATAATTCATAACAATTAATCTTCATAATTTTATTTACTTCAATATAGTTCTTCGTACATATGTGCAAAGACACATCATATAGCATTCTTATTTATCCCGACTATGTTTAATCTGCCCCCCTCCTCAGGGGTAATCAAGGTTTTGGGGGACGAATGAGCATCCACTGGGTGATCGCCAAAAGAGGATTGGTTGGGGGAGGTGCGCACATTTTCTCGAACAAACACTTTGTAATGGTAGCATGTTCGGTGGTAGGATCTGTTGACCTGGAATAGCCTCTCCATGATGCTCCCACTCCCTTTCTAGAAGTCCTTCGCAGGCATTCCCTTCTCTGTCTCTGTGTCTCTGTGTCTCTCTCTGTCTCTCTCTCTGTATCTGTCTCTCTCCCTCACCTTAAGGCAGTTCTATTTGGCCAAGCAGGGGCTGGGAGCACCTCTGAGTAGTCCCGTTGAAGAGGCGACTTACAAATTCATATAACAAATGAATGAATTTCAGCCTGTCATCTTAACAAGTCAAGAAGTGGTTTAAGACTTCACAAAATAATAACTAAAATGACTTCTTTGTCTATCAGTTCAGCAACTCAATTCTACTGCAAAAAGATGACAAAAATAAATTAAATAAAATTTGAAGGTGAATTTCTTTTGGGAGTGGCGATTGGTTACCTGTACTGAGGTTGTTCGCTGGGAAGACACCAAGTCATGATCACGCGGTTGACCTGCTTGACGGGAACGACTATGTAAAAGAAAAACATCGATAATAATAAAAATTATTTATAAATATAATTAGTTGGAATGACTAGGTAAAAGAAAAACATAAAGAATAAAAAATATTTATAAATGTAATTAGGTTATTTCAATTGTGACGCACATAGCCATGGCCATTCAGTGGTGCTCCCAGTGCAAAAAACCCTGAGAGAAGACACAGGTCTTAGGAAGAGGGAGAGAGACATGGAGATAGCAATTCAGAGAGGAGAGATCTAAATAGAGTAGAGTGGAGGGAAGAGAATTCAAAATGGAGAGCATAACAATGATGGTAAAGGATCAAGGTTGAACAATAGTACTAATAATAATAATAATTGAAATTGTTCATCGAGTACAGTGTGCAGAGCGGTTACATGATTATAGGAGTAACAATATGATAACAGGAGTTTAATTTAATAATTTCATTTCATGGATGGTAAAGGATCAAGGTTGAGCAAAGTAATACTGATAATAATTGTTCATCGAGTACAGTATGCAGAGCGGTTACATGATTGCAGGAGTTTAATTTAATTTCATGGCAGCCTGAAAAAGTGATAAATCTGTTCAATGGCTCATTTTACAGATGCCCCTAAGTCGACCTTATAAGGGGTGGGTTGGAGGGAGGGAGGGGGGGGGCGTTGGAGGATATCAAACCAACGTCATAGCTGGAATTGACAGGTCACCTCTATGAAATAATCTCCCAAGTAGCCTTTGAATTTAACTCCTTTATCTGCAATTTTGTAAGTGCTCAGAAACCAATCTATTTGATCGTCATTGCTGCTACTCTTACTTTAGTGCATTCCTTTGTTACATCTCGCATCGACTATTGCTCTTTGCTCTACATTGGCCTCCCATCCAGCAGATTGACTTGTCTTGACCGGGTGTTGCGCTCTGCTGCGCGCCTAATTGGGAAAATCCCTAAATATGGTCATGTCTCAAACTACATGCTTGAGGTACTTCACTGGCTCCCTATTCGCCAGCGTATTGAGTTCAGGGTAGCTGCATTAGTATGGCGATGTTGTCAGGGCCTCACCCTGGGACTTTACGAGGATCCTTCCTTACTAAACTTAAAATTATTCTTTTTGGGTGCGCTGGAGTCGGGAGCGCCTCTGAGTAGTTTTTCTTGAATAAGCGCTATATAAATGTCCGAATGAATGAATGAATGGTATTGTGCCATCAACTCCAGATCTCAACTTTCATTTCCTTCCCAAAAGTAGCGCGACGATATAAATCTCTACATCCACAATTACAATACGGTGTGACCAGTTAACCCAACATCATTGCCAATATGCGGCCCGATATTTTTTTGGTGCCCCTAGTGAGACCAGATAGTCCCACTTTTTCAAAAATAATCAAATTTTTCCCTATTGCAGTCATGTATGCATTCAGTGTGCACTTACTTTTGTAGAGTTTGTTGAACGAAGTCGAATCGTAAGCAGGCTGCAAAGAAATGACGAAATAATCGCATCAAATTTAATTCAGAAATGATCATAGGGTAATCAAATCTAATCAATCGCAATCTAATCTAATCTGAAATGTCTGTAAAATTAGTAAATTTACCAACAAGTGAATAACGCAAAAATAATACTCCAAAAATTTTCGATGTAACTAAATGCGATGATCTAAATGTATGTTTTACGCTCAGCAAATGATTTAACCTACTTAAATGAGTTGACCTACTTAGATAAGTTGACCTACTTAAATGAGTTGACCTATTTAAATGAGTTGACCTACTTAAATGAGTTGACCTACTTAAATGCTACAATCTAAACACATGCTAAAATGTGTTGCATAGTTAAATGTCCTGACTAGATACATAATTTGAACCTAAATAAATTAATCTAACACACTTAAGTGTGATGACGCAATGAAATGTTTATAAAACACACGTTTCGACCAACTTAAATGCATTGACCTAATTATGCGTTCTGACCATAATATATGTCATGACCTAGTTTGAATGAATTTACCTATGTATATGTGTTGAACTAGTTATGCGTTCTGACCTAAATGCATATCTTGACCTACTTTATCATTCTGACCTATTTTAAATTAAGAATTACATAGACTTACGTTTAATTGAGTGAAACTCGGTTTAGGATCAGAACTAAAACAAAGAAGTTAAGCAAAGCAAAATAATTTTTAAAGGACCATCATGTAAACACACGTACAAAAAATGAATGAAAGAAGTGAGTTAAAGGAGAAATGATCACCAAGTCATGAAGGCATCTATTTCTATTTATTTAAAACAGCAATTTGATAAAGCATCCATTCAATGTTGGCTACTCAGGAGCGCTCCCAGTCAAACGTTGGTCGAATAAGACAATCTTAAGAACAGTGAGAAAAGAGAAAGAAAGACCAATAGGTATTTGACGAAGAGTAGTAGGTAGATCATTCCAGGTTGCAGGGCCAGTCACGGAGAAAGCACGGCGTTGTCTGATTGCAGTCCGTGAGCGGGGAACAATAAGTTCCGCTTGCGCAGCTGAGTGGGGAGAGCAGCGGCGCTGGCGTGAGTGGTGGAGCAGCATAGCTCCTGCAAGCATAAAGCGGCTAAACCCTCAAAGCAGCACCGGACCAAGTGAGAAATTCTGTAAGCAATGCGCTGTGGGTAAAGAAGTCAATGGAGTTCATCCCGCATGTACACAGAGATAGTGAATGAGTTACTGAAACACAGAATGCATGAACGAATGGACACTGAATGAATGAATGAAACAATGAATGAATGAATGAATGACAGAATGAATGACAGAATGAACGAACGAACGAACGAATGACCAAACTACACAGCGCATAACATCGGTCAAACTCACGAAGATGGGATGACGGAAAAGATGTTGCGCACCCATTTCTCCAACACATCAAGTGAATCTGCAAAATAGAAGCATACCGTAAACGAGTTCTTAACATTCTCTTTCGTAATGGAACCAACTTACCTAGAAATGTTTTGGTGGAATCTCACTTTAACAAGTATATTTTGGTATACGGGCATGCATAGGGCCTGCGTAGCAACCTATACAGGTTTAACTAATAACAGAAATGAATAACTGAATTTCCTTTCATAGACCATCACACGCAATTTTTTTAACTAAATCATTCAAATAAAGAAATTCAAATGGAAAAAAAAGTTTAAAGTAATAACCAAATTAAAGTGAAAAAAATTAAAGTTTAAAGCAATAACCAAATTAAAGTGAAAAAAATTAAAGTTTAAAGCAATAACCAAATTAAAATGAAAAAATTAAAGCCTAAAGTAATAACCAAATAAAATGAAAAAATAAAGCTTGAAGTAATAACCAAGTCCTTTGTGATGCAACATTAGGTAAAGTAAAAAAAACAATTGCCAACAACATATGGTAACAAAAGGTGCAGAAACCACGTATAACAACCTAAGTTAGAGTAACTAGATGTGGTAACAAAAGGTATTGTAATAAAACAATGAATTCAACGTGTACCTCTGGCCTGGGCGACCAACGTCATATGCTGCGCTACGTAGTATTTCTTTCGAAAGTCGTGCAGACGCGCGTACACGTCTATTCCAGCTTCCTTCGGCCGCGTACGAAGGGTCTCAGCGTTACCTGAAAACACAGATGTTAATGACATTTAACTAGGTCAAAACATGCATTTAGGTCAAGTCATGTATTTAGGTCGGAGTGTGCAATTAGGTCGGCATGTTTAAATAGATCCAAATGTCCATTTCTATCAACAGTTAGCTAGGTCAAAAAATTTAAGTAGGTCAAACATGTATTTAGGTCGTAGTATGTATGCATGCATATGGCCATTTATATAGAGCATTAACAGGAATCTCACGACGGTGCTTAACGTAGATCCCCAACAGATCCAAACAGGTGCGATTTAAGAGTGTGTAATTAGGTCAACACGCTGAAGTAGGTCAAAACAATTAATAATAATAATAAAAATAATAATAATAATAATAACGTCCCTTTGGCCAAATTTCAGGCGAACCATGAGAAAAGAGTTACTTCTGAGGGATCATAGATACCTCAAGTTAAAACAAAATAACAGTATTAATAATAATAATAAACAATGATAATGATAACAATAAAACTAAGATAAGAAACGCCGTCGTCCATCATTTACCCCACAGAAACTTCGACATAGGATGCGTTGCTTTGGCGATGTTTCCGAACAATTGTTCCACACGATTCTTGTCGCTCGGAAGACCAATCTCAAACTCTGAAGAATCGCAAAAAAAACAGAGAATGTCCCTTACATGAATATTCATGATGTCAATTAACATGCACGATAAATATTCATGACATAAATTTAACATGTATGATGAATATTCATATCAATTAATATGTATGATGAATATTCATGATATGAATCATGTTCAATATCAATATGAATCAACATTTATGATTAATATTCATGATACGCAAAGACATAACCGTGAATATTCATTAAATATGATATTGCAATAATGGCAGTCAAGAAGTCAACAGAATAATTATGCTCTCAATGACCTGAGTAAAAATTACCAGCAATAAGAATATTCATAAATGATGCAAACTATTACATAATCAACAATACATTAAAAAACATCATTAGCAAAGCGTACTACAATGTGGGAAGCAACATGAATATTTAATAAGGTAAATTCATGAATATTTATGTAAATAATAATTAGCACAGAAACTGAATATTCATAAGGGGCGTGTCAGTTACCGCTGTCGACTGCCTCTGTTTCCCTGTCGACGGCTTCTTTCCTGAGCAGCGGTTCAACGAAGAAGTGAGCGAAGCGGTCGAGCGCTCCCTCGAAATGCTTCCGCTCCACATCGAGACTGAAGATCGTCTGAGAAGCAGAAGAAAAAAGCGTCAATTAAACACCTTTCTTAAGTTTCTCAATGGTTCTTTAAATAGCAGTAGAAATGATCAGTTTATTCAGGTGGGATCCTTCTACTTCAGATGCTGTTTAACGTCACTGTGTGGTAACAAAGACCATTGAGCGACGCCCTCCTCCTTTATCCAGGCTTGGGACTGGCAGAGTGCAACCAGTGGCGGAGCTCAGGTGGGATCCATTTCTAAAGTAAGCAAAAACCCATATGATTGACACCCTCTCCTGTTACAATCCTACATTACATCTTGCCCTACATTACATCTTGTCGAACACCCTAATGCACACGTGCAAATAAGCGTTCATAGGCAAATCGCCGAAATCCAGCGACCCCTCGCTTTATATGTAGCATTTGGACAGCCCCTAAGCTAACCTTGACACAGCCATGCATATAAAGTGTTTGCAACCTCATATAATCTTAGCGTCGGTATATTAAGAAGGTGGGTGGCCAGTCCCGTTCCTTGCCGTCTTATCTTCCCAGAGTTTGTTCATTTGTATCTGTTACAGCGCCCTTTCAAGCTCCCTACTCAGGCTCCCTACTCAGAGGCGCTCCGACTACAGCACGGACACTGCATCGGACTTTCACACCGAAGCGCTGAGCAATTGCGAGTGAAGGACTTGCCCAAGGTCCTTACGTGGCGGCTTGAGGTGGATTCGAACCTGTAACCCTTCAGCTGCAAGGCGATGTATATACCCACTACACTACCATGCCTCACATACGGTCAGTGTACTCATCATAGATGAGTTGGCTACAGGAGGTGCAGTTAAGGGATAAAACTTGAACCGAATTTCTGCGCTGGTTGGAATTTGAACCTGCGACATCTCTATCGACAATTCAGCATAACCACTATACTATCGAGCACACAACTACGGTAAACATAAAATTATTATAAAGTCAAAAAACAAATGTAATTGATATAATTTACAACATGAAAAACTATTAAAAAACAAAATAAATATTATATGAAAAAGCAATCATACAAACAATAATCATAACTCAATCAATAATTTATTCACTCTCTCACTCATTAATCCATTAATTCACTAACTCAATCAATCAATCAATCGATTGATCGATCGATCAAACTGTCTCAATAAATCAATAGTCAAACCACACACTCACTCACTGACTCACATTCCTACTCAATCAATCTTTAACTTTAAATCAATCACCCACTAATCACTAACTCAATCACTCACCCACTAATCACTAACTCAAACAATCACCCACTAATCACTAACTCAAACAATCACCCACTAATCACTAACTCAATCACTCACCCACTAATCACTAACTCAATCACTCACCCACTAATCACTAACTCAATCAATCACCCACTGACCAAAATAATAAATAAATCAATCAATCAATCATTAAATCAATCAATCCATGACATTTGTGATGAGACGTGTAGAGACACCCGCTCACATGTTCGCAGTCCGTGTAGGCGTCGCTCGATCCCCCGCGTCCCCCGAGATACCCGTCCAAGCCGCTCTCCTTTGGGTATTTCTTGCTCCCCATAAAGACCACTACGAACAATATTGAATTCAATCAAACAAACAATCAGTCGCAAGTAATGAACATTTGAATAAATGAAAAGTCAATCAAGTAACATAATCAATAATTCAATCAATCAATCATGAGATTAGTCATGCACCAACTGACACAAACCCTCAATTAAGTCAATCAATCAATTAAGTCAATCAATCAATCAATTAAGTCAATCAACCAATTAAGTCAAACAATCAAGAACTCATTTATTAAGCTTTTCGTGTATTAACCAACTCACTCACACAATCAATCAATCTTTAATTTATTCATTCATTCATTCATTCATTAAGCAATCATTCAATAACTAACTCAATCACTCAATCAATCAAACACAACCCAACCAATCATGATATTAGTCATTCACTAACTCGCTCAATCAATCAATCGCTCGATTAATCAGTCAATAAATCAAAAACTCATTCATTAAGTTACTTACTCAAACAATAAATCATTCATTCATTGATCTTTCATTCATTCATTCATTCATTCATTCACTCACTCACTCACTCATTCATTCATTCATTAAGCCAATTACTCAACAACTAGGCAACGAACATACTCACACACCACCGCACCCCCCCAGCTGTGAGTGCAGGTGGAACCACAAATGTTCAAATACAAGGCATTACGGCCACTGGGCTGCCCTCAGAACCTTAGGGTGGACCCCCTGTCAAAATATGTTGTGCATGCCTGGCTTAGAAAAGTGCATGTGAACTCACTGTGCTCGAGGAAGTGAGCGAGTCCTGGAATGTCTTCCGGGTCGGAGAAGCTTCCGATGCCAACGCAAAGGCTGACGGCCGACTGGAAAAACGAACAGAACAATGCAACCAATCAATAAATCAATCAATAAATCAATAAATAAACCAATCAATCAATCAATCGATCAGAATTTATTCATAAGCAAAGATTGATATGGAAACAACAACTACAATCTATTAAAAATATGATAACATTGACGATCGTAAAATTCTGATAATCTTAAAATTCTGTTAATCATAAAATTTGATAATCATAAAATCATTAAAACCATGATAATCATAAAATTGTGATAATCATAAAATTACTATAATCATGAAACCATGATAATCATACATGATAAATCATAAAATTACTATAATCATAAACTTGTGATAATCATAAACTTGTGATAATCATACAATTGTGATAATCATAAACTTGTGATAATCATAAACTTGTGATAAGCATAAAATTCATAATAATAATAACAATAATAATAATAATAATAATAACAATAAATGATTAATTGGTTTCATGACAACAATAAAAAATTTATCCTGACAATGACTTATAATAAAGAAACAACAACAATAGCTATTAACTACAATCTCCTTAACGAGAACCAGTCAACATTCCACAAGAACCAACCGCTTTGTTGGCATCAGCGTTCTTCGCCGCGGTTCTTGCCCCACGACGGTCGTTCGCTCCAGACGAACCACTGAAGCCCGAATTTCCACTTTCACTTTCACTTTCACTTTCACTTTCGCTTTCACTTTCACCCGACGCAGTGCCAACGCTGCTGCCAACGTCGTCTTTGTTGCCATCTTTGGCGTCGTAGACGTCGCACAACGTGTCAACCGAGTCGCATTCGTTGACGAATCCGTTGACGAGCGGTTTGTCGCAGCAGTCGTTGGAGTTATCGTCAACAGGAAGTGGATCGGATATGAGCATCGCTCGCAGACCGTTCTCCAGTTTTATGATGCTGTGGAATAAATAAGAAAGTAAGTAAATATATTCTTTAATATAAACAGACGCGGTGGTGTAGTGGGTATATTCGTTGTCTTGAGAGGGTTGCAGCAGATTCGAATCCGCCTCAAGTCGCCGCGTAGGGACCTTGGGCAAGTTCTTCACTCGCAATTGCACAGCGCTTCGGCGTGAAACTCTGATGCAGTGTCCGCGCTGTAGTCGGGAGCGCCTCTGTATAGAAAGCGTGAAGTTGTGATGACTTTTTACATTTTTGAAATTCTTTTTTTAGAAATCACGGTTGTACAATCACAAGTTCACAACTTCAGGATTTTTTAAATAAGACCATTAAGACCCCCCACCTCCAAAGTCCAACCTACACCTCAACATGGTAGGGGGGGTTGAACAGCGACTGGACGGGGGGGGGGGGGTTGAACAGCGACTGGACGGATTGATGATGACTACACCCAGAGTGGAAACGTCAGGGTGGAAATCCTCATCATCGGCACGATCGGATGGAGGAGAAAAGAATAAATTATATAAAAATGACCAAGTTGCAGTACAGGATATGAAATAAATTAGTAACCTCTGTGTCATAACTAAGTCCTGATTCACTTTGTATTTGTGTATACCTAATTTTCCTACCTAATTACTGGAGCCTCATTAAATACCAATCATACTTTGGATAGTGTGCTGCAAAAGACAAAAGAATCCTCAAGGAATCTTACAAACCAGAATCGTCTATCTCAGTAAAAACTTGCAAGTCTAAGGTTACAGGTCACATATGTCACAGTCTCCGTAATGAACTTCTTGGTCTTTCTTTCTCCATTTCCACAAGCACGTTAAAATCATTCCCTTTGACCGTGGTGTGAGGCTGTGTGATCGGGAGCGTCCATGAGGCGTACTCCCTAAGTGGCGCTATATAAATTTATGATTACGAAATGATTAAAGAGTGGGTTACCGGTATTTTTTCGGGTCATTTGGCGATTGAACTGGGCTGGTGCTTTCCATTTTCACCTGAAATCCCGAAAAACGCCCGAACGCCTTCCCTGCAAACGAGGTGTTCGGAAATTTATTGGTACAGTTTCCGACTCCTAATCTGTAAACGACTTTACACGCGTCTCGAGCGGTCAGAGACCCGGCTAAAACAGGTCGCACAATCAGTCGCGAAAATCTTCTAAGCATACAATTTTGGATGGATCATACTGCTAAAAACTATCGTTTTAATTAATTTTCCTATGTTGTAAGATGTTACGTTCAAGATGTAACGATATAAGGGGATTCAACGTGGATAATCGCATCCATGGCAATTGACGTTTTCTTTTAATTATTGGGAGATAAGCTAGTAAATCAGTAAGTAGGAATTCAGTTAATTCATGAGACGGTAAGTAAGTTAGTCGTCAAGTCGTCATTCGCTCTTCAGTCGGTCAAAACCAATGTTATTTAGTGACCCATTATGCGCCGTTAAAAATCAATATCCTATGGCTGAAACCGCAAATAAGATACAAATAATGGCAGCGCAGTAAGAAAGCAAATGAAGCTAAAAGCAAAAATATATTATATTACTCTGAGGACCGTAGACTGCCTGTTAGGCCTATTAAAAAATTATATAATCGATTATGTTGTCCAGTGAATACAAATAAAGGCCTGTAGGTTTTCAGTTACGACATAATAATACTTTTTTCAACATCGCATACGCTATCATTTCATTCTTTTAAGTTGGCCGAAGACACAGCGTCACACCATCAATGCACTAAGTCTTGACTAAGAGACCAATAGCTAGGCCTAGACCTGCTGCGCATGATGTTTGTTCCAGCGTATTAGACTAGCAGACCATCGTGAGTCGTATCCGTTGACACAATATGCCACACAAATAATACAAATATATGTATATATTTATATATAATTATATATTTATATGAATATGTACAAAATAGTGTATACATTTATATACAATATTTATCTGCGGTTAATTATGGTATAGATTGTTGAAACGCTTCTGTCGTTCTGCTTGCGAGTGCAGTACGGTGGTGACCGTATGCCACTGGGTGCGGCTGACGTTTTGTGAAATTCAATCCATCGTCGAATTCTGCCAATACTTTGCTCGTGAATAAGCTGGTGCCCGGCTGCGCTCGCCATCAAATGGCGCTATGGAAATCTGGAGTTTATGATTATGACACTTGACGATGACATTGTCGTCTCTCTCATAGATGTCGTTCGATGCGCATGACTGCGTTTGGCAGCAGCGTCTCAGTCAAGCTATACAGTGAATTTGTCGCGGAGGAACATTATTGGAAGCGCAGCTGCTGCGCGGGTTCGACGTTGGTGTTGTATGCATTTACGAAAATGTTCTGGAAAATTTTGATGTTTCTGGTTATATGGGAGAACGTGATAGCACGAAGAAATGGAAACACAGCAACAACTGGTAAATGTAAATAAAAGTTTTTCTCTTCCGACTGAATTAAAATGTATCGAGTCTAGAAGTTACATTATTTAGCGCCTCGAGCTATGGACTGTGTAGAAACATCATCAGCCCCCATAGGCATAGGAGGCGGGGATCCAGAGGGGCAAATGCCCCCAAATTTCGGGCTAATGTGTTTTTCGGGCAAAAGAGGCACGGAAGGGAGAAAAAAATTTAAATTTTTTCGGGCAAACAGGTACAGGCTGATTTTTTCGGGCACACAGGGGTAAAAAGCAAAATTTTCTGAAGAATTACAGGTAATGACTTTTAAAATGTCACCAGAATGTCATCAGATTTTTCGGGCAAAAATAATAATAAAATTTTTGTCCCGAAAATGTCCCATACGCCTATGCTCAGCCCTCAAGTCACTGGGAAAAACATCCCCAGCCCGCAAGTTCCTTGGAAAACAAACGCCTTGAGACAGCGAGAGGATGCGTATGATCGTTGAAGCGGTTTAAAGGAGACCTCGGGCTCAGCCGCTCATGGACTGTTCGACCTGCCCGTTGTCTCCAACCCGTTTATTTCGTTATTGTGTGTTCGTTACAGGAGGTGGATGGTCATTAATTGGTGTAATCATTTTCTATTTTATTCCATGCCATTCTATTTCATTCTATTCCATTCTATTTCATTCTATTCCATTCTATTCCATTCTATTCAATTCTATTCCATTCTATTCCCTTCTCTTCTATTCTATTCCATTCCGTTCTTTTCCATTCTATTTCATTCTATTCTATCCATTCTATTCCATTCTATTCCATTCTGTTCCATTCTATTCCATTATATTCCAATCCATTCTATTCCATTCTATTCCAATCCATTCTATTCCATTCTACTCTATTCCATTCTATTCCAATCCGTTCTATTCCATTCTATTCTCTTCTCTTACTATTCCACGCTTTTTGTTTAACCCTATTCTATTCTGAACTTGCGACTTGATGCACAAACCCCCCTCTGCGCACTCTCTTCCCGCCCACTCCGGTCTGGTGATCGACTTGATCTCCTAGTTCTCGGGGCAAGGAATATACCAATACCATGGCCTAACAAAATGGCAAAATGACTTTTGCCGTTGTAAGCTCTTCTATGTGGAAGTTAGATCTTATTGGGGTGTCATCTTCAGCCCTTCGCTCAGTGGCGGCGCTAGGGGGGTCTGGGGGGCTACAAGAGGCTACAAGGGGCCCCCCTACAAGAGGCTGAGCCCCCTAAAAAAATGACCATCTGAATTATTTGACATTGAAATATCCACGATTTTGGTCGATGACTTAAAAAAAAAAAAAGGTCGTCAGAGATTTTGGCGGCGAACATAGAAAATTTTCATAAGATTTTTGTCGATAACTAAAAAAAGAAAAAAAAAAAAGGTCGTCAGAAATTTTGGCGGCGAATATAGAAAATTTTCATGAAATTTTGGTCGATGACTAAAAAAAAAAAAAGGTCGTCAGAATTTTGGCGGCGAAAATGGAAAATTTGGCCGCGGGCTTCAGCCCCTCCAAAACTGAAATCCTGGCGCCGGCACTGCCTTCGCTGCTTGAAGTCCTTTTTATTTCATCGGGGCTGTCACGCTGAGAGCGCGTCGAAATGAAGTACTGCAAGAAACGCTTTATAAATTCTTATAACTAGGCCTATACGATACTATCATACTATACGTACAATACATGCATGCATAGGCCTACATGCGTGGATTCTCCGTTATGGGTGTGGATGAGAAGCATATCCGAACATACCTTTTTAGATGTCGACTTTGCACTATAAAAACATGAAGGCCAAAAAATACGTAGATCTGTTTCTGCGTCAGACGTAGGCCTAGTTGGCAGTTTAACGTCACTGTGTGGTAACGAAGAACATTAGCGACGCCTTCATCCTTTATCGAGGCTTGGGACTGGCGCTGGCAGAGTGCAACCAGTGGCGGAGTTATCTACTTCTATTGTATTGTATTTAAACATTTATAAAGCGCCTCTAGTAGGGTGAACCGTTCAGAGGCGCTCCCAGTGCGCAAGGCCCCGTGAGAAGAAGCAGGTTTTGAGAAGAGACAGAGCAGGTTTTGAGGAGAGACTGACAGACAGAAGTGTAGAGCGAACAGAAGGAGAAAGAGCATTCCAGAGAGAAGGACCAATTGAGACAAAAGATCGAGACTGAGCCATAGCAGTTCTAGACCGAGGAACCAATAGGTCAAGTCTGTTGGATGAGCGAAGCGGACGATGGGAGGAAGCTGAGTGAGGACGAAGTAAAACATTAGTCAGATATTTTGGGGCAAGACCCCGTTGAGACTTTAGAATCAGAGTGAGGATCTTGAACTGTGCGCGAGCACATAGAGGAAGCCAATGAAGTTCATCAAACATAAAGGTAGAGATGTGAGAGTACTTGGAAAGGCGGGCAATCAATCTAGCAGCTGAGTTGAGAACTGACTGAATCGGTGAAAGACGAACTTTAGGAAGACCAATGAGAAGAGAATTGCAATAGTCAATACGAGAACATATGAAAGCATGAACTAAGGTAGTGAAGATGGAGGAGGAGACAGAGCGACGAATGACTCTGAGACGTCTTAAATGAAAAAATGACGAGCGTGTCAGATTGGAAATATGCTCGGTAAAGGTAAGAGAGCTATCAAGTACTACACATCAAGATCACGCACACTTGAAGAGAATGAAAACAATGAAAACAATGCTCCAACACGAACTTTTAGGGCGTGAATAACCCTTGAAAGTGATGTTTTTTATCCTTTGCCGATCCGATCTGAAGGTTGGCGTCTTGCTTCTGTCGTCCTTATTAGTTCAACCATAGTCGAGCCTGTACAAGACAAAATGTTTTCAATCCAGGCTGTACTTGGTCCTCCACGTGCTCTCGATCCAGCTGTTGTACCCTGTATTGACTCCTTATCCAAACAGTTTCCACTTTTCCACTTTTCCTCATGATGTTGTTTGTTTGTGAGGTGTTTGTTTGTTTGTATGTGAACTTGTTATAGCGCCCCTTCAAGCTCTTGCTACTCAGAGGCGCTCCCGAATGCAGAGCGGACACTGCATCGGAGTTTCACGCCGAAGCGCTGAGCAATTGCGAGTGAAGGACTTGCCCAAGGTCCCTACGCGGCGACTTGAGGTGGATTCGAACCTCGCATCTTGCGGCTTTAAGGCAACGACGCCACAACTACAACACCGCGTCTCACTTTTATAAACAAAGATCACGCAATTTAAAGGTGTATAAGACTAACTAAAGTGAGTGAGTGAGTGAGTGAGTGAGTGAGTGAGTGAGTGAGTGAGTGAGTGAGTGAGTGAGTGAGTGAGTGAGTGAGTGAGTGAGTGAGTGACGGTATAATTGGCGGAACTGAAAAGCGCGTCGCTCCACAGGGACCACACCATTCATACCTCAGTGAACTTCCACGGCACTTATTATCTGGTTGAAATTGTTTTTGAATTTGAACACGCTCTCGCTATTTGTATAGCAGTTTACTTCAGGTTGTTTTTACTTTATGTACTACCAATATTGCCGTGATGCATCCTGGTGTATATAATATTATGAGTGAAAACTATTTAAAGGTGTTCAAAACATCGGCAAGCTGAAAGACATGCGAATGTAAACGCTGCAATTTATCGACCGTATGGCCTTCGGTCAGTTTATTTTTTAATGAATTATCAATAATTCTATCCATGTATCGTGGCGGGACAAAATAGCAAACACTACCATATTAAGAGAGAAGACCGGACAGGAAGATATGGAAGACAACATTAGAAAGAGAAGATTGAGTTGGATGGGGCGTGTTGTTCGCGCGGGTGAAGGTCGAATTGTTGCAGTCGTAATCTCGAGATTTGAATAGCTAATCAGGTGACGTCATGGATGCTGGAAGTAGACAGAGGAGTGAAAGACCACGAAGGAACTGTAAGGACAATAATGAAAGATGGCTTCAGATGTCTGGAGATGTCATGGGAGGAGGCGGAAGAACTGGCGATGGACAGGGATGAGTGGAGGAGATGTATTGCCTGATGTGCAGACATATAGTATGGGAAGAATCAAGTTCTAAGTATCTTGATGAGACACTTAACCGTTGAAGTTTGATTAAAATTTATGTTCAATAAAGAAAATAATATTGTCAGCATTATACGACGCGATGGAATTCCATGCCAAGAAACACTGATAGTGGCTTTATTAAGACACCTTTAAAATTGAAATCTCCGACGTTATAATAAAAGAAATAAATCCTCAAAATCACAAGTCATCTCCGAGTCCTACGATAATGTTTCTTAATTTTCTAAAGAAAACACTTTTCTAAATAAATAAATAAATTGCTCTTTTAAGTATTAACGGACTTTAGAAAATGTCGGTTGCAGACTTTTAAAGGAACGCATTGATAGCGAGATATATGTCTATACCTGGCAGCGCACCGGATAACACACTGCATGGAGAGCGAGAGGTAGCCTACCTAGATCGCGCCCCTTAGGGCGAAGTGCTTTGAAGGCCAATGATAATAATAATAATTTTAGTTTATTTACCAGGCACCAATCCGGTTGACAGACCGCAACCGGTTACAGCTGTACAGTTATGCAATATGAACAATTCACAGGAACTCAGATCACAGAATACATTAATCTTAATTAGTGACAAAACAGACAGCATGTTAGGGCCTGTCAACTGGTTTGTTCAATAAATAAAATATTATTATTATTATTATTTTTTTTGCCCTGAGGTACTTTGTTCCCCCAGGGACTTAAAAAATATAAAAGCAATGTGCCTGGTACGGCTAAACCTCATCCATTTCACTATATAGACCACTATAATAATAATAATAATTATTATTATTGTTGTTGTTATTATTATTATTATTATTATTATTATTATTATTATTATTATTATTATTATTATTATTATTATTATTATTATTATTATTATTATTATTATTATTATTATAGGATGCGTTGGAAATGAAACACTGACAGTGACTTTTAAAGACACCTTTAAAATTAAAATCTCCGACGTTATAAAAGTATAAATCATCTAAGCCACAGAATATTATCAATCGCGATAGATAATTCCACAAGACGTGTTATAATAGTAGTCATAAGGGAGATGAGTTACAGCAGATATAATTGGTTTTTATTTTTCTCATTTGTTATTATAAGCGCCCCTTCAAGCCCGCTACTCAGAGGCGCTCCCGACTACTGCGCGAACACTGCATCCAAGTTTCACGCCCAAGCGCACGAACAATTGCGAGTGAAAGATTTTCTCAAGGTCCATACGCTGCGGCTTGAGGCGGATTCGAACCTTGAACCATCCGACTCCAAGCCACCCAACCCACCACCATACCACCATTCCCCCACAACGACCCCCCCCCCACAACGCGTCGATAATCCTCCATCAAATAGGAAAGATCAGACCACAGGAAGTGCATATATTTTATGTTCTTATCAGTGCAGGCCTAGTATTAAACCGAAGTGTTAGTTTCAGTTTTCGATGTAGCTTTTGTAGATCAATTTTAGTCACCTTGTGGTTACCGGTCCATAATTATGCGCTGCAGTGCCAGTCACGAGACTGGAGAACAGAGGAGGGTGATGCTGGTCATTTATTTTATGTTATGACATGCAGAATGTCGTTAAACAGCTTACTTACTAACTAAATAACTCTAATGGTATCGGTGGTGCATTGTTTAATATATCCGACGCTCTAAAGCACCAAACATAATATGATGCTAGCACGTGTACGGGTTAGGTTTAGACACCTTTAAATTGTGGTCTACTAGTTTATAACGGCGTTTAAATATATGCGTTAACAACTCAGTACTGTCAGTACACCCTATGTTTTTAACACCAAACTGCTCATACTCGCACAGCGCCTGTGACACGAAACGGAGTATCCCCCCTGAAAGCTATCCAGGGGGTGAATTATTCTATCCCCCCGGATGGAATTAACCGGTCTATACTATCCGTGGGGATAAACCATTCTATCCCCTTTTTTAAAAATGCGTATAATTAAAAATTATATGCTCTAATCAAAATTTAAAATGACTCTAATTGTTTTAAGTCTCCTAAGCAATGTTCAGAGAAAGGCAACTCGAATTTATTTAGTGACTCTGAGTGTTTTTATGTGTTTTAAAAGTTTTAAGTGCTCTAAAACCAAAGCAAAAATTTTATCTGGTAGGAATAAGCATACCTGTTAGTGTCATTGTTCAAAACAAAGCAGATGAAAATTAATTTGCAAAAAAAATATACACGGAAGCGGTTTTTTCGACTTTTTTTAATTTGGGGGAATACAATTAATACGGGGGATACTCTATTTCGTGACACCTGCAGTCGCATTGCAAGACTAGTTAAAGTATGAGGATGATGCAATGAACTCCTCCACTGGTTGGCGGTTGCACTCTGCCAGTGCCAGTGCCAGGCCTGGATAAATGAGGGGGGCGACGCTAATGGTCTTTGTTATCACACAGTGACGTTAAACTGAAACTACACACGCAATGAACTTTGTTAATTTTTCGCACACAGAGCAGTTAGAGCTGAAACTAGTATATATATATATATATATATATATATATAATTATATATATAATTATATATATATATAATTATATACATATATATAATTATATATATATATATTTGTATAAGGTTCTCACTCCAGTGACACTACAAACTAATCGAAGCCCTGATGAATATAGGCTTATTCTTACAAATGATATTCCAACATTTGAAGAATTGTGTCGTAATGCTGATGCCCGTTTCTTTTCGGCGGTTCTGACACAACCAGGCCATATGTCCTTCACGAGTTGCCCCCCCCCCCCCAACGAAGCAAACGGATCATAACTCGCGCCCCAGACACCATGACCGGGTGCTACCAAGAGCTGACAATCAGATGGGGAAAACATTTGTAACTATAGAATGTTGTATAGGCCTACCTACTAAAATTATTTTGTTTTGTCTTGATAGTTTTTGATGTCTTATGAGAATTTTATCTGATACTTGTTCACATGCAGTGAGCATGCTGTTTTGCAGCTGATTATATTCAAGAATATCCTTACTTATACAAATATACTGCATACGTTCTCCTTTGTAAATATATATAGACGATGAACATTAATTTTCGTTACACATCTGTTTTTGATGTTCACTACGCATTATAATTAAATTTTAGGAAAATTGCTTGGGCGGAATCTATTCGGGTTTACATTCGGCTTCTGCATATAAAAAGGAATTCGACTTAAAACAGGTGTACAATTATTGCAACCGACTACACAGTTAGTACTGCACAATTTGTTTGTTTTGCTTGTGCGTGCACTTGTTATAGCGCCCTTTCAAAATCATTTATACTCAGAGGCGCTCCCGATTGCAGAGCGGACACTGCATCGGAGTATCACGCCGAAATACTGAGCAATTGCGAGTGAAGGACTTGCTCAGGGTCCCTACGAGGCGGCTTGAGGTGGATTCGAATCTGCAACCTTCCGGCTGCATGGCAACGAATAAATGCCCACTACACCACAGCGCCCCATATGTCCTGACCGTGTAACAGTTGGACCAGTGCTGAGGTCGAAGGCAAATAGGACGAAGCCATCGATGAGAGCGAGAAGAATGAAGTCTGAGGTACGATCAGAAGAGTAGGCGTTGTACAGGATGAGACCGTTTGGATTGGAAGTCTTTAGAATGATCTGAATGTCGGTTCGAAGGAGAACTGATCTTCCAAGACCTTGGTAGCGGAGAAAGGAATGACCTTGGAAGAGTGGAATGTAGAATTGTAGATGTCGACTTCTGTTAAGAAATTATATTTCAGATTCAACGTTCGGCAGAACACTGAAAAGTGAATATTCGTTTTCGTTTTATAATTTTTTTTTATTCTATTACCATATTCTGTTGTTTCCTTATAATTATGATCAATTGTATTATCTCTGCTGTAAACTACTGCAAACTAATATATTCTAGTATTCTAGTATTCTCTATTCCACCTTAAAAACTAAATTCTAATATATTATACTGTAATATTTTATATGGCGTATACGGTATACCGGTGTTTTCCCATTCTTTTAAATTCTTTCACTCGATGACGTTGCATTTTGTTGGCATCTATACACGCACACATTCTTTGGTATATGTATGCATGTATGTATGTATGTATGTATGTATGTATGTATGTATGTATGTATGTATGTATGTATGTATGTATGTATGTGTATATATAATTTTTATATTCAGATGCACTTATATTTACCGAAATAATACATCGACCTAGATTATAGCAATGCCTGTGTGAAACAGGTAGACATTCTATGAAGCGTAAACGGCTAACGTTAGACACCCTCAAAATATTGACTTCATCCTATATTTAAGCTTTTGCAACTGGTTATAATTAGTTCGATGGTTAAGGACGACCGAACGGCTAGCGCTGCAGAGAATAGTTTTAAAAACTATAGTCAAATAATTGACGGTTAATATCTTATTATTCTCATGCATTCTCTAAACTACCATCTCTAATTCACCCATTCAAGTTTACATATAGCACATCTTGAAGGAGACTACCCAGAAGTCCTCCTGAATCCAGCACGGACAAAAAGAAAACAGTTTTAAGTGGTCATGGATGTGTCAGAGAGTGACCTATAGGAAGCAGGAGCAACTCAAGAGGTAGGCCATACCATACTGTTATAGGCCAACCACATAAAGAGCATGGATTTGTATGGTGAAGGCACGAACAAACGAAACCGAGAGACCCCTCGCACTCGTAATCTCGAGATTTCTACATCGCACACAAAAGCAAAGTTGCGGGAACCAGCTTATTCGCCGGCGCTCAAACAAAACAAATTCGATAGGCAGCGGGTCAAGATCCGAAGAGTCAGGCAGACAGACAGACGGACGGACGGACGGACGGCTAAGGCGGGGTGATGCTGAGTGTTGAAATGGCGATGGATGCGAGAAGAAGAGGAGGAATAATGGATATATGATTTGCGAAAGAGCGATGTTTCAGTGTTGTTTCAGTGTATGGTTCGACTAGTCAGAGTAGCCGACAATTGTCGGCGACAACGGCTTTTGTTGTCGTAAGCTGCCTTTAAACTCTGGATCCATCCATCCGATTGCATTGAAAACACTGCACATAATTATAGTACACAGGTTGACAGAGGCGGATCCAGGGGGGGGCCAATCCGGCCATGGCCCCCCCATTTCAAATCTCCATGGGACGTGGCCCCACCCCATCCATGGTCGCACAACAAATTTTTTGCAGGGTTTCAGTCATGGCCAGGAGAATTAATATATAAATGTAATCAAAACCTATATTAAAAATAATATATAAATGTAATTAAAATGTAATCTAAGCCTCTCACACAATTGCATTGTCTTAATATCAAGCAATTTGTTTGCCATTAATAACAGCTAATAGAGCAATATTGCATGCTCTATGAAATAGCCCTACAATAACTATTATTCACTATTATTATTTATGGAGAAAGTCTCTGGATATGACCCTAAGTCAGGCATAACATACATCATAACACAGCCATAAATCATGGATATATATATAATACATAATTATATATATATATGTATATATATATATATATATATATATATATATATTATGCAGTCTACCAAACAACATTTGCAATGCAACTTTGTCAACCAACTGTCCACTGTCAGTGTGTGCCTTCACTTCAATCAGGGACTCAAATAACTTGTAAACGTCTCACACAATTGCATTGTGAAATAAAAACATTGAAATCCACTTTCATGAACAATTTTAATTATATATATATATATATATATATATATATACCCCAGCAGCGTAATTTTTTGAATTTCCACACTGCTATGGTTGCTTTTTAGGATGTCATTTTAGCGACAGAGTATAGGAGACTCATCGTGGAGAGACAAACAGACATAGACAGATTTTTGGATCAACTAATCTAAACACTACAGACCTTCAATTTTATACATCAGATGTCAAGGCCGTAGCTTGGGGGATGTTTTGGGTGTTTGAACACCCCCCAAAATGAAAAATGTGAAAGAAATTAATTTAATGCATTTACGAGCACATGATGTAAAATGCATGAAATTAAACAATGAAAACACAAACGAAATGAAAAATGGTAAAAAATAATTAACTAATTGGTCATATTTTTTAAAAATTTGGTCAATGACTAAAAAACATCAGTTTTTGGGAACGGAAATTCAACACCTTTTTTTAAGATTTTGGACGATGACTAAAATGAAGATTTCGGACGGATGAGTTGAACACCTTTTTTAAGATTTCGCACGAAAGACTTTGAACACCTTTTTTGGAATATTTGGGACGTATGACTAAAAAAGTCATTTTTTGAGAGAAGAAAATTGAACACCTTTTATAAGATTGCGCACGGAAGACAAAATTAAGTCATCCGTTTTTTCAGAAGGAAAATTAAACATCATTTTTTGAAGAATTCGGACGAATGACTAAACAAAGACATCAGTGTTTCTAGAAGTAAAATTTAACACCTTTTTTACTGGTTCGCGGATGACTAAAAAAGTCATTTGCTTTTTGGGAAGAAAATTGAACACCTTTTTTAAAGATCTTGCACGGCAGCCTAAAAGAAGTCATCAGGTTTTTTTTTAATGAACACCTCTTTTTAGTTTTCGGATGGATGACTTACAAAGTCTTTAGTTTTTTGGGAAGGGAATTTGAACACCTTTTTTTGAATATTTGGGACGTATGACTAAAAAAGTCATTTTTGGAGAGAAGAAAATTGGACACCTTTTATAAGATTTCGCACGGAAGACAAAATTAAGTCATCCGTTTTTCCAGAAAGAAAATTAAACACCATTTTTTGAAGAATTCGGACGAATGACTAAACAAAGACATCAGTGTTTCTAGAAGGAAAATTTAACACCTTTTTTTACTGTTTCGTGGATGACTAAAAAAAAGTCATTTCCTTTTTGGGAAGAAAATTGAACACCTTTTTTTAAAGATCTTGCACGGCAGCCTTAAAGAAGTCATCAGTTTTTTTAAGAATAAACACCTCTTTTTAGATTTCGGATGGATGACTAAACAAAGTCATCAGTTTTTTAGAAGGGAAATTGAACACCCTTTTGAAGTTTAGGAAATAGG
>OX457048.1:45597527-45667527 GCA_949752735.1 Lumbricus terrestris
ACAACAATTTCCTGAACACCATTTAAAATGTTACAACTGAAATTATATATAAGGAATTCAACTGTTAAATCAGGATTTATAACAAATGTAAATCAATGTTTCGCCAACGACTTCGCAAAGCGTCGCTAAACTTTGGAATATAAAGATGAATGATTCTAGAGCTGTATATATATATACATGTATATATATATATATATATATATATATATATTATATATATTATAACAAGCAATTGTTTTCGGGGGGGGAAACGGTCTCTGTTGTCATAAGCTCTCGTCAAATCTGGATCCATCCAGAAGCATCTAATGAGATTATGAGACCCGGTGCGATTGTTTTCTGGTGTTTGTCTCTTTTACCGCTTACCCATTCATTCCTGGCCGCATACCGGACAGGCCGCTCGATCGTTGTCATTGGCGACCGACTAGTATAGCGCCATCTGGTATTGCGACCAAAAGCGATTTGAATTAGAAATCTCACGAGGGAAGAGGATTCAAGGTCACCCACCTGGAAGCAGAGACAGTCTGACAGAGGGAAGGGCAGACAGAGAGAGGGAGAGGGAGAGGGAGAGGGAGAGGGAGAGGGAGAGGGAGAGGGAGAGGGAGAGGGAGAGGGAGAGGGAGAGGGAGAGGGAGAGGGAGAGACATAAACCGAAGCAGATGCAGAGACAGAAGCCGAACGTAAGGCAAACATATAAAGACAGACTCGAGGCGAGGATGCATGGTGTCGACATGTCTGTTTTTCTTTCTACCCGTCTGTAGCAAATCTCAAATTGTTTCTCATTGTTAATTATATTCTGGAAGGTACAGCTGAATAATTATAATGTCAGATGAAACATTTAAAATGGTGTTCATTATTTAATTTGAGACTCTATAACCAGTTCTTCGTTGACATTGTACGAATGGTATCAGGGTCAAACGTCAACTTATGGCGTCGAGAGAAATTATTTTGGGGGATAATAATTATTATAATCGTCTCCAATCACCATCCACCATTTGCATTTTTCCGATCCAACTCCCCGCCTCCCATCTTTCCATCGATCCTTCCCACTCCACAGTCGATGTCACTCCATCTCTTGTCTTCCACCAACTCCACTTCTTCTTCCCTGCCTCGCTCAGTCGAACAACTCGCTGACAAATCCAGTCGGACGGAAAGGCGAACGGAGTGGGATGATGGAACATCGACGTTTGCACTGGCTTCCACGTTCGCAAACGTATATCCATGTATAAATAAAATGCATTGGTATCGATGTTATTTACTATTCATACGATGTGCAGATGCAATCAAATGACGATGTTATCATTGGCCGTTTGATATTTCTAGTGTATGATTATATGTCTGTAATTATTATTATGTTGAATGCACAGATCAATTATTATACGGTATACATAATGTTATGCATACGTATGCATATTGTGCATACATCGCACACTTACATGAATATATACTCATTTATTCATTCATTCATTCATTTATTCATTTCAACAATTTATGTAACACCACTTCAAGATGTCCACTCAGAGGTGCTCCCTGACCAACCACGGAGATATCAATGGGTCTTCATTAAAACTATATAATTCTATACATACATGTGCTGTCTGCAAAACATACACATACATTAATGAATATAAATATATATACATGCATGTATGAATATATATATATATATATATATATATATATATATATATATATATATGCCAAGTGTAGCTAAGTGCTCTCATATCAATTTCTCTACTCAACCGCATCTTTATTGTTTTCTTTCTTACATACATACATACATACATACATACATACATACATACATACATACATACATACATACATACATACATACATACATACATACATACATACATACATTATCCACATATTATTGTAACTTAGAACGGTATGCTGTCTTTCAGTGCTTGATGCTGATTTGTCACTGATGAGCACTAATCAAGATGAGCAGCATGGTACTGAAGCTGCAGAAGATTTCGAATTTTACGATGAACTCTTGTCACAAAATGGCGGCAATGTTCCCAACGCGCATGACACTCAGGAGGGCGACAGCACTCTGCTTAGTGTTCATGACGACATTATAAAAGAAAACGAAACCGAAAGTCAGACAGAAACAGAAACCGAAGATTCCGGGGAAAATGAAGCTGAAGATCAAAATGAAAGGAAAAATAAAACTGAGAGATACGAGACGAACAAAAGAAGATATAAACATCAAAATGAAACCGAAAGCGAAACCGAAAGCGAAAGTGAAATCGAGGGAGAACGCGAAAACGAAAGTGAGCCTAAGAAAAATGCTTACTCCATGCTACCCTTTCTGGGTAATCGGAAGGCGGCGGGTTCATGGAAACCCCCTTTATTTACTCCAAAAACACCGGAATCATTATTCGGGAATGGTTTCACTTTCGATTCCAACATGAGTTCATTTCAACCCATCCTCATCGGCTCATCATCATTTCGCGCTAAAACCAAAGGTAAACATCCGTTTCTAAACACCACTGAAAGTCCGGATCGTTTCAACAACAGTCAGAGTGAAACCAAGCCATCATTTTATCAACCAACAGCCGCTGTATCTTCTTCCGCATTCCATCGAAGCGGAACGACCGACGGCGTCAAGCCACGCAAGAGAAGTCTCCGAAACGGGCGGACCGTGTCGAATCAGTCGTGCGAGACGTTGCAGTGTCTTCGGGGAGGAGAATGTTCACTGAGCCGTGACGGCTCTTCGAGATGCCGATGTCCGATGGGAACTAGGGGCAACCGATGTCAAGAAGGTTAGTGCGGCATCAGATTCAGTGTCTCAGCTCTCTGCATGTATGAGCATTTGCTATGACGCCCCTTACAGACGCTACTCAGATGCGCTCCCGACTACAGCGCGCGTACACTGAATCGGAGTTTCACGCTGAAGTGCTTGAGCAATTGCACATAAAGGACTTGCTCTGGGTCCTCACGCGTCGGCTTGAGGTGTATTCGAACTCGCAACATAGCAGATCCAAGACACGGAGCAAACGCCTAAACAACCTTCCTCACAATCTTAGCTTTTAATTAAAAGGCGCTATGTGAAGAACTGCTGAGAGGACTAACATCTGATGATCAATAAAAAATGCAATGTTATCTGGTTCTAATCCAACTGTAACCTAATTCCACTCCGTTCTGCTCAATTCTATTATGCTCTATTAAATTATGTTCTAGTCTAGTATGTTCTAGTCTAGCATTTTCTAGTCTAATGCGTTTTTGTCTAGTGCGTTCTAGTCCAGTGCGTTCTAGTCTCGTGCGTTCTAGAGTCTAGTGCGTTCTAGTCTAGTGCGTTCTAGCCTAGTGTGTTCTATTCTAGTCTAGTCCAATCCATTCTATTCCATTTTAATTTATATAGCTCATCTCAAATGACCCGATAGAGGATTTCTTAGAGAGTTTCTATGAATTGTTGAGCTTAACCCTTTCCCGCCGGACCGGGTCACGGGTGACCCCATTAACCCAATAAGGGCAAATGAGATCAGCAGTCGATCCTGTTACCGTGGTCGTTAGATATCGTTAAACATTAATATATATATATATATATATATATATATATATATATATATATATATATATATATATATATATATATTGTTGTTCATTTTAGACACCTTTTTAGCACTCACAATATTGTTTAAAATCGACTTCTACCTGCTACTTTACCGCTAAAGTTCTGATAAGATAGTTGTATTATGGTGCGCTTCCGTCCTCATTCCTATAATCACTAAAATTATCAATCTTTCACTCTCCACTGGCAATTTCCCAATGGTCTTCAAGCAATCTCTCGTCACTCCTCTTCTGAAAAAGGCATATCTTGTCAAGGAAAACCTATCAAATTACCGACCCATCTCCAACCTTTCTTTTCTATCGAAATTAACTGAACGAATTGTCCTTGCCCGCCTAAACGATTACCTCTCTTCTAACTCACTCCTCAATCCCCACCAATCTGGCTTTACTAAACACCACTCCACAGAAACTCTACTCGTCTCTCTCTACAATAAACTGGTCTCGGCCGTCAGTCATCAGCAAGTCTCCTGCCTCTGTCTCCTTGACATATCCGCTGCATTCGACACCATCGATCACAGTCTCCTTCTTAATCGACTCTCTTCTTCCTTTGGCGTCTCTGGCACTGCTCTACTCTGGTTCGAGTCCTACTTGTCTTCCAGATCTTTCTCTGTTAAAGCCTCCAGTCACTGTTCGAAACCTCTTCCACTATCTTGCGGCGTTCCTCAAGGCTCCGTCCTGGGTCCACTCCTCTTCATTCTCTACACCACTCCTTTAAGTCATCTCATAAAATCCTCGTCTGTTGACCACCATCTCTATGCAGACGACACCCAACTCTTCATATCCTTTTCCCCAGGCTCTTTTTCCACCTCCATTGCTAAACTTCTCAATGTGGTCAATCTGATCTCTCAATGGATGTCGTCCAACCTCCTTTGCCTCAACCCCTCCAAAACAGAGTTCATTATTCTAGGCCTTCCTGACCAAATCAAGAAAATCCCTGACCCTTCAATACACCTATCGACTAACTCTTCAACTCTCACCTTCACCTCCGATGCTCCGGTCCGCAATCTTGGTGTAATGTTTGACTCGCATCTCTCCTTCTCTAACCACATCTCTAATCTATCGCGCTCCTGCTTCATGCACATCCGGGACCTCCGACGCATCCGACCCATGCTTGATTTCAAAACTGCTTCCACCATTGCTACGTCCATCGTCCACTCAAAGCTTGACTATTGCAATTCCCTGTTCTTAAACCTTGATTCCACACAACTTAAGCGCCTCCAACTCATACAAAATGCTCTTGCTAGAGCCGTCACCAGAACACCCAGACATCATCACATCACCCCCATCCTCAAGTCTCTTCACTGGTTGAAAATCCCAGAGCGAATTCACTACAAAGTTCTCTCCTTAACATACAACTCCTTACAATGCTCCCAGCCCAGATATCTTCGCGAACTGTTCACCATCCAGCCTACCCGTTCTACCCGATCATCCGACTGCCTTACACTCTCTAGACCGCCGGTCACAAGTCATCTCAAGCACTGGCGGAGACCTAGGGGGGGGACAGGGGGGGACGGTCCCCCCCAATGGAGGCGTTGGGGGGACGGCTCATGCATTTGCCCCCCCCCCCCCCAATGTTTAAGCGTTGGGGCATGTACACACACACACGTCAGTTGAGTTTTAGAGATAGAAAACTTTAGCAGATGAAGTTCATATTTCTAATGATATGAATTCCCGGGCAATCCGGGCTCTAACCAATAGTTATTTAGTCCCACGTTGAATAGTGTGCGAACATAATACTGTGTGGATAAGATACCTCTTTTAACATATTTCCGGTTTTTATAAAAACCTTGCCAACACCCAACGTCACAACTGATATAAAATTTATGGACTCCATCAGGAAAAGAGAAGTTCAAATTCCCCAACTTAGGATTGTGGCATGTTCTTTATAACACCTGGCTGAAAGTGTTAGGTAAAAGCACAACAGACCTGTGTTCTAAATGCCAATTGCCTGAAGCAACTGAGCATACGCTGCTTGCGTGTATAACGAATGATATACCAATCTTACTACTTAAAAAATGCGAGGAGAAAAAAGTGGAATGCACAGTTAAAAATCTTTAAAGACGTCAACAGCCTTTGTAGCCATAAGATGTCGTTAAACTTCTGATTAATAATAATAAATAACGCCACAACGTCATAATCGGGCTTCTGCTACATTCCCCTCAGGTTACCTTCCGGCTAGAATCAACCCCCAGTTGGACATTGGGAATAATATGGAAAGTAAGTAAGTTAGTATGTAAGTATTTTGTTTATTACTCCTCTTGAAAACGAACAATGGGACATAGAACATCGTTATTATACATCGGTTTAGCAATAGGTAATAAAAAAAACGTACGATTTAAAATCCCAAGTTAAATATAATATAATTACTTTAACTATTATCATCAAACAAGTTAACTATTATTTTTTTAAACAGAGAATTCCAATTGAATGTCTCTTACACGCCTCTTTTAACTTACTAAACTATTATCATCGAACAAGTTAACTATTATTTTTTTTACAATTGGCCTAGTGACTCAAGTGCCTTGCTCAAAAGTGCTGTAATATGCGGAGCAAATTTCTGTCCAGGGTAACGGCCTCTGTTGTCATGGACCCTGGTCAAATCGGATCCATCCATTTTTTAACAGAGGATTCCAATTGGAGATGTCTCTTACACACCTCTTTTAACATAATAAACTATTATCATCAAACAAGTTAACTATTATTTTTTTAACAATTGGCCAAGTGACTCAAGTGCCTTGCTCTAAACTGCTGTAATATGCCGAGCAAATTTCTGTCCAGGGTAACGGCTTCTGTTTTCATAGATCCTGGTCAAATCGGATCTATACATTTTTTAACAGAGAATTCCAATTGGAGATGTCTCTTTCACACCTCTTTTAACTTTACTAAACTATTGTCATCAAACAAATTCACTATTATTTTTTTAACAGAGAATTCCAATTGGAGATGTCTCTTACACACCTCTTTTAACTTTACTAAACAATTATCAATTCAAAGCATTTCGACTTTGGTGGGGACACTTTTGAAGTCTTAAACAAAGACTATAAGCACTAAAATGACGAGGAAATTTGTTAATATGACTACCTGAAATGCTACCATTGTAGTGATGAAAATCAAACTTTTTCGAAGTTTGGGGGCATATTCCCTGCCCAAACCCTCCCCTGCGAAGCGCTTTGTGCCTCGGCGATCGTCATTCGGCCGCTCGTCCGTCCCCCCCAAAGTTCGGACCAGGTCTCCGCCTATGATCTCAAGTTCTCCAACCGAGCCATATCCAACTCAGCACCACGCCTTTGGAATGATCTGCCTGCTGAGTTCCGATCCTTTTCAGTTCCTACTCCACACCATCACCTTCCTCAGGCTCCTCTATCCATCACACCTCGGGCCTTTCACTCGAAACTAAAGACACTCCTGTTCAAGAACTCTTATCCTGTTTCACCTGATCCCCCACCCTCCAATTCCAGGCTCAGACGACACCCACCTTAGTAGCTGTTCCACACCTCTGATCATACGGTACCTCGACCCGGACCACCATGGACTACTCTTACGGACAACCCTTTTGACTCAACGCATTTGATCCTGATCCTATGGTAACTCGACCCGGACCACCACGGACTACTCTCACGGACAACCCTCCTAACTCAACGCAGCGCTCGTGAATAAGCCGGAGCCCCGCGCTTGGCTTTCCAGTGGCGCTTTAGAAATAAGGAGATTACGATTACGATTACGAAAATTCGAGGGCTCAGGCATCTGTTGTCATAGACCCTCCACAAATCTGGATCCATCCATCCACTCGGCCACTGGTTGCACTCTGCCAGTGCCAGTCCCAAGCCTCGATAAAGGAGGAGGACGTCGCTAATGGTCTTTGTTACCACACAGTGACGTTAAACTGCAACTACTCCTACCACGGGCAATAATGGATCTGTCAGCAGCGTAACGAACACAAGCCGCAACATTCGATGAAATAATTGTAATTGTAAAGGATAATAATTTATATCAGCCACATTAACCAATTTATCCAAATTCTAATCTAACTCCATCACTGACTCTGATCCAATTCAACCAAATCTATTTCATTTATTAGAAATACTTATATGTCGCCCATTAAAGTCTTGAAGTCTTTTTTATTTCCTCGGGGTTGTCACGCTGAGAGCGCCTCTGAATAGCTAGTCTGTAAGAGGCGCTTTATAAAATAATGCTTATATACAATACAATACAATTAAAAACTAGCTACTCAGAGGCGCTCCAGACCCAACCTCTGCTAAGATAATAGGACAACATTTTGGCTAAAAAAGAAAACGGTGGAGCTATCCCTGGACACCATGCATAGGCAGGAGGTGCCACAGAAGATCATTCCAGATGGCAAGGTCAGTGACCGAGAAAGCTTGGCGTTGTCATAGGGAGATCCATGAGCTAGGGACAAGAAGATCAGCCTGAATAGATGACACAAAGGTAAAATTGCAAAGTTCCCGCAGGTATTGTGTTGGGTAACTGATCCAATCTCGTCCAATCGACAGTTATCTTGTCTAAACTGGCAGCAATTTCGGAACTTCTGTAGCGCCTTGTCTACAAAGCACCAATCAAAAATCGACGAATCCCTCTTACCTGTCGCCCCAAGATTCCTTAATTATTATAATTGGCTTCAGAAATATGCATTCAATAGTAGCCCTACAATTATAGTTTACTCAACCTGCATAAAAAACCTCGTAAAGTAAGTAATTAGTATTTTAATGACGAAAATCAACCGCTAATATATATATATATATATATATATATATATATATTGCGATATAGACAACCGAAATATAATGGCGACCGTTTCTTGCGTCAGAATTGATTCATATGAACGTAAAGTGATTTAAATAGACCTCCTTAGAAAAGTGAAGGAGTGCAGACTATAATTGCGTATATTTACGTATTTTAATACTTTACAGAATTATTTCCTTCATCTTTGAAAACTAGTTGAAAATCGTCACAAGACACCTGCTGAAGACATGAACATTCTCAAACTATAGCACACCGTTTTATATTGTTCAACGCGATTCTAAATAACATTTGACGCCCAAATGAAGCATTGGTCCATTTTTTCGTTCGAAACTGCACGAAATAGAAATTTCTAAGCGCTTAATTATAGGGCTTAAACACAATCCCGATTCCTAAGAAAGAGTCGGGTGTCTCCAATCATTCTCATTAATATGACAAAGTGTCATTAAACAGCAAGAAGTTATAAAGACGATCTGTAACTATAGGCTATGCCAAGACGACCTCAATTCACGGCAACGGCCTATGTTGTCGAAAACTGTCGCTATCTAAAATCCACATGCACTGTTACTTCTCTGTCAGTGCCAGTCCCAAGAAGCGGAAAAGTAGGAGGTCGACACTATTGATCTTTCTTATATCACAGTGTCTCCTCTGTAACAATGATTATACCACAGCACAAGAAGGAGAATTATACGTATGATCATTGTTCCCCTTCTCATTGTTGTCCCTGCCTCAACGCAAATTTTCTTTCTTTTTTAGAGGTCATCGTGAAGCAGCCGAGGTTCCGCGGTTCCGGTTACATCGCCGTTCCAGTTCCACGTGGAACCGGATCGGTTCCACTCAGCGTCACCATTTCCTTTCGACCGGACGCAGGAACAGGAATGCTGGATCGGATCCATCCTTTCCAGCTTCTGCTCTTCTCATCTTCTTCCACATCATATTCTTCCACATCATATTCTTCCACATCATCTTCCAAAGCGATGGATGGAAACGGAGAAAGGAATCGCGATTTCTTCTCGCTGGCTCTCGTCGATGGATTTGCGGAGTTCCGGTTAGGCGCCTTTGTGTGTCTCTTAATCTAATCTAATCTAACCTGATCTACATGTAATAATCTAATAATTTTCGTTGATTCAATAATCCGATTGACAGAACGCAACCGGTTGCAATTATAAATACAGTTATTCAATACTAAAGATGAACAGGTTAATATGCAATTGAAGCAATTCACAAGAACACAGATCAAAGAAATTAATATTAAAATTTGCGGCCATACTAGACCCACGCATGCTCTTTGCAGTTTAGGGAAGGAAAGAAGAGCTAAAGCCGGGGATTTGAACCGCCCGCCGTAAGCGCTTGAAGCCACAGTATTATTTATTATGCCAACACCATTATGATAACACATTGTGTTAATCATTAGCGTAATCACATTTCTGGATCTAATCCAACGGGTTAAATGACGTTTGATTGCGAATTACCGTCACCGATATCTTTGAAGTTATTGCAAGGGAGATGTACATGTAGCCCACACAGCAGGAATGATTAGTTCGTTGTCGTAATCTTAATCCTAATTCTAACCTAGTCTTAATCATGTCAGAGAAACATCGATCCATCTGTCAGTCTGTCTATATCTGTCTGTGTCTGTCTCTCTGTCTCTGTCGCTTTAATTATCACTGTCTTTATATGTCTCTCTTTCAGACTTTCCCTCTCTCTCTCTTTCTCTCTCTATATCTCTGTCTCTGTTTCTGTCTCTTTCTCTGTCGGTCTGTCTCTCTCTCTATCTATGTCTGTCTGTTTCTCTCTCTCTCATTCCGATAATGGTCTTATCCAAATCCACCTTCTCCCCATCACTTCCCCCCAAATCAACCCATTCCATTTCTTCCTCCATCCACAAACTTCCGCCATTGACCCCCGATCCTTCCAACGCCGTCGTCGTCGTGGTGGCTCCACCTATGGAGGTCGCGACGAATCTGGAAAGACGGAGAAAGCGACTTGGCGACTTTTCGATGAAAGCGCCTTGATAATCCGATTTCCGCCGGATTAGTCGGGCGTAATTTGACGCTGATTGGATTGTGCTCGGAGCAGATTCGAGCGAGCGCCACTGTTCGCCGGTGATGAATCATGAAGCGACGCCATTTTGTTCGGCTCCGAGACGTCCGAAGAAATTTATCTCCACGTCTCAAGCGCATCTTTGGTTGCGACTTAGCAGGTTGTTTGCGTCCTTGTCTGTCTGCTTGTATGCTTGTGTTTGCGTGGGTGTATGTGTGTGTATTTCACGCTTTTATCGGTTCCTTTCATGTTGCATCTGCCTGGTTGTCTATTTCTTACCTATCTATATATCGGATTGCATTATAAAGAAATGCAATAGATTTCGTGTGTGTTTGTCCTTCTGTCTGTTTGTCTGTTTGTGTATCTGTCTGTCTCTTTTTCTTATAATGTTGCGCATTATCTATGGTAAGCTTTCGTAACACAAGCAAGTCCCACAACTTTCATTTAGGCCTAACACATCATGCCTTGAAAGAAAAATGTCATAAAACCCATAATCGCTCTTACTTATGCAGTAGCATTTCTCTTCTCTTTAAGATTTGACTGTGGTTCCGGTGTGGTTCCCGTCCGTTCGGGGAACCGTGTGAACGTGGGTCAATGGAACAGCATCCAAGCGAGACAGTCGAGGCGACATGGAATGATCCGCTTGAACGATGGACCAATCGCAAAGAACTTTGCGAAGGTAGTGCAGCAGATCAGAACAGTCGGATAATCAACAATCTAGTTCTAAAGTGGTTCATCTGCCTTCTTTCTATAATTATAGTCAGCGATGAACCACTGATCCTAACTAAGGTGCTCAGTTGATCATTTCATTTGAAGCTGTGAAGTGACTTTGGAGAGCCATCGGCTGATGCTTAAGCGTTGGATGTTCGACGTCTGACATTCTAATCGAAATAGAATGTAGAGAGGAGGAGGAGGACGATGACGAGGGTGAGGAGGAAGTGAGGCGATTGAAGGATGAGGAGGAGGAAGAGGAGGAGGAAGAGGAGGAGGAGGAGGAGGAGCAGGAGGAGGAGGAGGAGGAGAAAGAGGAGGAGGAGAAGAAAGAGGAGGAGAAGAAGGAAGAGGAGGAGGAGAAGGAAGAGTAGGAGGAGAAGGAAGAGGAGGAGGAGAAGGAAGAGTAGGAGGAGAAGGAAGAGTAGGAGGAGAAGGAAGAGGAGGAGGAGAAGGAAGAGTAGGAGGAGAAAGAGGAGGAGGAAGATGATGATGATGAACAAGAAGAGGAGAAAAACTGAAAGAGGGAGAAAAGGAGGAAAAAGAAGAAACTAATTACTATACGACGAGGAAGAAGAGGAAGAGGAAGAGAAAGTGGAGGATTGGAATGGAATGATTTGAAATGTATTTGTTCATTTAGTTCAGATAAGAATGAACGATTAATTTTCATATCATTTTATATTAACGAGATTAAAATAATTATTAGATTGGAGTTTTTTGTCTTCGTTGCTTCCTTCTCCAGGGATCATTCACGGAGTTGACCTTGGGTCGCGAGATCTTCCTCGGAGGTCATCCAAACGTTACGGATCGCCTGCTTCGGATGGTTGGTCTGGACTCCAGGCATCCGGAACCTGGATTGGTGGGATGCGTCCGGTCACTCCAGGTCAATGGGAAAACGTACGATCTGCGAAGGGGAGCTTTTATTGGGGACGCTGTGTACGGGATGGATGTTGGTATGTGAGGGCGTGTCGGTGTGTTTTGAATATCTTTCATACACAGACACATTTGGACACACATTGATGCACATGGACACATATTATAGACAAACATAGACGGACACACATACAAAGACATACAGACATAATTATAAACAAACATATTCACAACCATAATGCACGCAGTTTTTAAACACCTTTAAAAGCTGATTAATAAGTCATATATAAACTTCGCAGCTAGCGCCGATATTAATTTAATAGCTAGTGTGGAAGGTTGAGCAAGAAGCGTGCCAGTCCGATCGACCCCGAAAGAAAAGTCAGAGTTAGAGGCGAGAGAAAGAAGATTGAAAGACTGCAAGGGAGGATAAACGGAGCGAGCTGATGTTGGAAGACCATTCCACATGGAAGAATTATGCTGACAAATGATCTGGACTGATGCATGACTGTGACTGTCCTGACGCGGGGAACAAAGAGGTCAGAAGATCTAAGAATATACATTGTATAATTGTGTTTACGAAACACTTCAAAGCTATAGAATAATAATTATTATTAGCTGCATGTATGTCCGAAAAGTTCGTCTGTGTCTATGGGTCTACAATGTACATGTACGCTTCTGTTGCACACGTAAGAGTCGTATATATACTAGCGCCATCGCCTTAAACCGCATCGGTCCTTCTGTTTGGAATGGACATCCTCAATCATGTCGCTCTGTCATCCTCTCTGGTATACTCCCTCCTACTCTTTCTCTTACCTCAAATTCTACTCTTCTCTTCGGTTACAATACAATTCAATTATGCAATGCAATGCAATGCAATAAATACAATATAACTATACAATACAATTCAATACAATTCAATTATGCAATGCAATGCAATAAATACAATATAACTATACAATACAATTCAATACAATACAATTATACAATGCAATGCAATACAATACAATACAATTACACGACACAAGGAATTCAATATGCATCACTTTAGCTGGCGCTATATCAGTGTAGTTTTTATATGTATACCGCCATCTGTCGATTGACGATCTTTCAGACGACTGCAGTTCAGAACTGTGCGCCAACGTGACCTGCATGAATGGCGGGAAAGCAATTGTTCGACAGGAGACGGTCGTCTGTCAGTGTCTCTGTCCACTGGGCACCATAGGTGACACGTGTCAATCAAGTGAGTGACACCTCGGGTCACGTGACAACAACGCTTCATATTTATTACGTTGTCTCATTGTATATATATATATATACATGTATATATATATGCATATATATGTATATATATATCCATGTATGCATGTGAACATTTATATAGCGCCTAACAATGACATCGCGAAGGCGCTTAACGTAGCTACCGGACAGTTCTGAACAAGTGCGACTTGATTGACTTTGAGAATGTTTAAAATTAATGGGCGGTTAGCGAATAATTATTTCTTGGTCGTCTGTTATTGACCAGAAACGAATCAGCTCTTAACTCTTCAGTGAAAAATCTATTCATTCATTCTTTCTTTCTTTCATTCATTCATTCATTTATTCATTCATTTATTCATTCATTCATTTATTCCTTCATTTATTTATTCATTCATTCATTTATTCATTCATTTATTTATTCATTCATTCATTTATTCGTTTGTTACTTTATTGGTTTACTGATTGATTCATTAAGTCATTCATTCATTCTGAGAATGTATGTAGCGCCCATCAAATAGATTATGTACTCATAGTCGATCTAGATTGACATCAATTATTTGCATATTTTGCAATATAGCCATTATTTCGTGTCTTAGACAACGATAATATATATATATATATATATATATAATAGCAATAAATACACGATAGCAACAACGTTTTGAACTTCCGAGCAAAGATCACCGGAACTTTGACGATTTAAATATTATATCATTGAACATTATATATATGTATATATTAGGGTGACAGTTAAAAAATAATTTTTGAATTTCACATGTCTCACCTTTTTAAATGGTTACGTACCATTAAATAAGTATGCATGATTTTTTTAAAATTAATTCATTAATGTTTATTGCTGGCCCAACGCATCAGAAGTTTGACCTAATGGTCTGTGTTAAACACAGTGCAAATACACATCTATCGGTATTTGATTCCAGTACTGTTTATCAATTCCATCTATGACTGCTTATTTTTTTAGTCTGGCTATTACCTCCTGTGATTCATAAGCCCTTGGAGTATAGGTATTGCTTGGTTCTTCTTATTTTGTAAGTTCTTCATGGAAAGAATGGATCAGTGTGATACCACGTTCAGCTACATCATTTACGACATTCAGGCCAACAGCTTAGTGACAAGCCAAGAGAACGATTTCTTTTATGTCCCTATCTGCTTGGATGTAGATCATGTAGTTGTAGGAAGTTTACAAGAATATCTAGTGCAGACTAATGGAATGAAGAGTTTCTTAGTGTTTTTTAGTTTTAAAAAATCAGCTCTTATATAGTGGTAGGCTACTTGCTGCACATAAACTTTGATATGTCGAAGCGGTTCATCGTATCCCGGACGTTTTACTACCGTATTGCAATCTCGCTGTCATCTGAAACAGCCGAATCAATCAACACCAGGTGAACCAACATTTCACTCATGTACCTCAAATGGGTCGAAAAGATGTGTATTTCTGCTGTAACAGCGGTCTCAATTACTGCCTTGTGAGCAACGGGCTGCTTCAACAGTTGCAAGTCATTCCAGGGAGCTGACATTGGACATTGGCTTGTGTGCCAATGCCTTGAGATCTACCTGAAGAACAAATGCCAAATCTCTCAAACAGTGTTTTCGTAGGTCTGCAAGGGTTTGTCATCAGAGTATTGAAGACTATCCCCACTATAACCAAGCTGAGGAGATCTACCGTTTCTGAGACTCGTGTTTCAGAAGAACACATGCTCTTGATTGAAGACCAGCATTGCTGTTACAGTGTAGATGATAAAAGTTGTGTGAAAAATATAGATCGTATGCGGCCAGCTAAATTCCGCTCTTCAAGCAAGTTAAACGGCTGAAGCTTGTGCTTCCCTTTAAGATTTCATTGTTCTTTCATCTGGTAAGAGCACAGTATGCCAGCGTTCCTATACGACGTAAAAGGCTTCAACAACCTGTCATCTCAATGAACTTTATGCGGAACTTCAAGCCCTAACGATGCACAGATTTCTTTGACAAAAGTCTCATGATGAGACTGTCTAATGGAATTCTGATTGATAGCAATTTCAGCAGTATCTCGGCCCATTGATTGTCCTTTGGCTGCTAGAATGTGTGCCGCATGTATGCCACTAATTTTAGTCCTGTTGAATGCTGCAATGACACAAAGTCATGCACTCAAAATGACATTGGATCTTCTTAACTTCTTTTCAGCAGGCGCACAAGTCAATTTAACATAACTAATTGCCCACAAGACTTTCTTGTACAATTTTCAAATTGACTTATTGGTTTTTAATTAAATAATAACTTAAACTATACCCTAAGCAGAAAATATTGGGGCGCGGTGGTCATGGGCGGAGTTTGGTTTCCATTCTTAGAGGGGCTAAAGCCTTCTTAGGGGGGGGCTAAGCCAGAGAAAAGAAACCATTTGTACGGTAAAAAAATGGATCTGGGTCTTCTTGGGGGGGGGGGGCTTAGCCCACCTAGCCCCTGATAAACTCCGCCCATGGCGGTGGTTGTAGTGGGTATGTTCGTCACCTTGCAGTCATCTCAAGTCGCCACGTAAGGACCTTAGACAAGTCCTTCACTCGCAATTGCTCAGCGATTCGGCGTGAAACTCCGATACAGTGTCCGCTCTGCAGTCGGGAGCGCCTCTGAGTAGACATCTTGAAGGGGCGTTATAACATGTGCACATACAAACAAACAAACAAACATTGCAATAAGCATTAGAGATGTAATTGGTGGAGCAAAACAATAGTTAGCACATTACAATGGCATATTCAACATTGTTTGTACGCCTATCTATTGAAAGTTCAAGGTCATTGGGCCAGCTCTAAACGTTTTCAAATTTCCTTAAAAATTTTCACCTGTAGTACTGATATTATTGAGAACACTTTTGAGGTGTGAGACTTTTAAAAATTAAAAAAAAATATTTTCCCATGTTGGAAATTGTCACCCTAGTATATATATATATGTATGTATATATATATATATATCCACAATGTTCAATGATATAATATTTCAGTTAAAATTTGTCATCCATTCACCTGGTCACCTGGTGCAGTCAGCTCTTGGAGCTCTGGCGACATTCATGATGTATCCTCTCCAGTGTCTCCTCTCTCTTGTCGCCTCTCTCAGCTCCTCTAGGCTCATGCCAGACTTCTCCTGTACCTCATCCAACCATCTCTTCGTCGATCTTCCGCGTCTCCTCCTTCCCTCACCGCATGCCGTCATCAGCTGCTTTTCCAAACCGTTAGATCTCATCACATGGCCGAAGTAGCTCAATTTCCTCCAAGTTGCTGTTTGCTGCAGTGTCTCCTCCCTCTCTATTCCGAGCTCCCCACGCACCGATTCGTTAGTTCTCTTCTCCGTCCATGAAATCCTTAGCATCTTTCTCCAAATCCACATCTCGCACGCGTTGATTTTCCTTTCCATATTCCGTGTCTTTGTCCACGTCTCGCATTCATATAGGACCACTGGGAAGATCAGTGCTCTTACCAGTCTTTTCTTTGTTTCTCTACTCACGTATTTATCCTTCCAAATCCTTCCCAGACCGTTCATTGCCGTTTTTCCCATTGTTACCCCCCCGCCTTATTTCCATATCACTTCTTCCCTCTTTCTCTATCATAGATCCCAGGAATGTAAAGCTCAATACTACCTCTATCGTTTCTCCATCCACCTCAAAGTTTTCCCATGTTGCAGTTGTCATAACCTTTGTTTTCTTTACATTGAAGTATAGTCCCGCCTCAATGTCATCCATTAACATCCAAAAAGACGTCGGGCGATTGTAACTATATAACGTATGTTAAATTGCTATTAAGGTGTCTACTAGCAACCTTCAGTTCCTATTTAATTGTTTAGACTTGTGCTTATACTGCAATTGTTGCTTCGTTATATGTAAATTCGTTTAATGGGCAAAAAAGTTGGCAAACCGCAACCTGGTACATTTACATCGAGACAGAAATATCTGGCAACGAATTCAATGTTTTATTGGATCGGTGCGATATTCATTGTCAATTTTCTGCTCAGAAACGTCGACACTTCTCAATGTTTCGACCTCGCGATAGAACTAGACGCAAATGCATTTTATCGGAAACTGGTCGCAGTTGATTGAATATATTACTTATGTACAACCAAAGTTAAGGTGTCGAACATGACCAACGAATAATCTATTTTCAACATTCAGCGAAATCTAACGACAACAGTAACTGGACCTCGCTGACCTTTGCCATATTATATACTCTCAACGTGCAGAGGAGCGCTTAAGCAGACCGGCCACTATTGTATCATGCGAAACGCGCTATATAAAAGCAATGTCATAGAATGTAAAAGAATAGAACATGATAACAGGGAATAGAACAGAATAGAACAGAATTGATGATCGTAAAATAGAAGACAATAAAATAAAGTACAGCAGAACTGAATGGAAAATCGGATGGAATGGAATAGAATACCATAGAATAAACTATTATAAACAAGATCAGAATAGAATGGAATAGATTTGGACACTAAAGAATACTATAGACTAGACGAAAATAATTATTAAACTCATAAATATTATACTATTGCTGAACGTTGAATCTGAAATATAATTTCTTAACAGAGGTCGACATCTACATTCCGCTCTTCCAAGGTCATTCCTTTCTCCGCTACCAAGGTCTTGGAAGACAAGTTCTCCTTCGAACGGACATTCAGATCATCCTAAAGACTTCCCATCCAAACGGTCTCATCCTATACAACGCCTACTCTTCTGATCGTACCTCAGACTTCATTCTTCTCGCTCTCATCGATGGCTTCGTCCTATTTGCCTTCGACCTTGGCACTGGTCCAACTGTTATACGGTCAGTGACATCACAATCTCTGTCTTTACAATGTTACTTCTATGTCTTGTTGTAATAATCACACACCTGTTTTAAGTGTCACAATCGCCTTATATGAACAAATTTGATCAACTGGAAAATGGAATATTAACAAAAGATTCTATCAAATTTTACTTATTGTGCAAAGCCAACCTTTAACACAGGTATGTACGAAAATCCTCAACATCGATTATATGAAACAGAGTGTTTGTGTGTATGCATGTGTGTGTTGTGTGTGTGTGTGTGTGTGTGTGTTTGTATGTGTGCGTTGTGTGTGTGCGTGTGTGTGTGTGTGTGTGTGTGTGTGTGTGTGTGTATGCATGTGTGTGTTGTGTGTGTGTGTGTGTGTGTGTGTGTGTGTGTGTGTGTGTGTGTGTGTGTGTGTGTGTGTGTGTGTGTGTGTGTGTGTGTGTGTGTGTGGGTGCGGGTCTGTGTTTGTGTTTGTGCGTGTGGGTGTGGGTCCAGGATAGAATACACGCCCACAGTTTCGCAGCTTCTGACTTGAAACCTTTCACCAAGACAGAGGGGCACCCAAACCGCACAATATATAGTTTTGCTAAGCCCCTTCACTCTGTGGCGGGGTGAGGCAGAAAAAGATTATATTATTTTAAACACATCATTTCCACATACTCAACAGTAGGGCGCGGTGGTGTAGTGAGTATGTTCGTCGCATTGTAGCCGAAGGGTTGCAGGTTCGAATCCACCTCAAGTCGCCGCGTAGGGACCTTGGGAAAGCCCTTCACTCACAATTGCTGAGCGCGCTTCGGCGTGAAATTTCGATGCAGTGTCCGGTTTGCAGCCTAGAGCGCCGCTGAGTAGGGAGCTTGAAGGGCGCTATAACAAGTGCACATACAAGCAAACACATTGGCCACATTTTTGCAACTGTTTACTTGAACCTTGAACCCAGATGGAGTGCGAGCATGACCACCCTGCCCCACTCCGTCCCCATTACTGACCCTGAACGCGAGTGTGGGGCAAAAAAAATTTCCCATTCAACGTCGAATACCTATTGGCCTTAAACCTTCCAGCTAGATAGAAACCACTAGTAGCACCCCATCCTCGCATTCTCACCTCTGACCCTGTGACGTGGGGATTAAACACGTTACAGGGTCAGAGGTGTGTGCCTTTCCGTGCCCTGTTGTATTAATCACACACCTGTTTTAAGTGTCATAATCGCCTAATATGAACAGTTTTAACCCATCAAAACTCGCTATAAAGTTTTAATCCAAAATTTTATTTATTGTGCATAATCAACCTTTAACAAAGGTATGTGTACGAAACTCCTGTATAACGATTATGTTAAAGAATGAGAGTGTGTGTACGCGCGCGTGTGTGTGTGTGTGGGTGCGGGTCTGTGTTTGTGTTTGTGCGTGTGGGTGTGGGTCCAGGATAGAATACACACCCACAGTTTCGCAGCTCCTGACTTCAAACCTTTCACCAAGACAGAGGGGCACCCAAACCACACAGTATATGGTTTTGCTAAGCCACTTCACTCTGTGGCGGGGTGGGACTGAAAAAAGATAGCACCTCATCCTCGACACTCTCACCTCTGACCATGGGATTCGGTGATTTAGCCTAAATGGCCTGGTCTACGTAGGCTAGGACCACAATTTTGCACCTACATGTATTTATCTGACAACTTGCAGCTAGACAGGAGGAACCCAGGGCCACCTCGGACCATGGGGCGAGGTGGAGCGGAAATTAAATTTTTACTTCAGCCAGCTGTTTGCATTGGTGGTGGTATACTATACTAAGTTCACTGTTAAGGTTGACACCTAGGTCACGGACCGTGGAAGAGAAACTAACGTCCGGGAAGAATTGAGGTAGCAGAGGCAGATCAATATTCTCAAGTTGCCGACGGCCACCCAGTAATGAGTGTAGGCATATAATTATCATAGGGATGAGAGAGAATCGAGGAGCTCGGGCTATCATTCTAGACACTATAGGTAGAAAGCAGCATTGAGCACAGATTTGTTGAACTCATGTGAGCCCTTTCTTTCGACCCGTGTTCGGCGCTCTACATAATATATAGAGCCCTTTTATTTTTGATGTTTTGTTTTGTTTTTTGGGGGTGGGGGTGGGGGTGGGGGTTCAAAGTGAAGGTTTGACCGTGTAACGAATTTAAACGGTCCCTCCTGCTTCCATGGCTTACAGAGGGTTAGCTCTTGCCAGAGGCCCTGTAGCAGGGGTATGCTTTATAAAAGACAATACTTCTGACATGAACTGTTACACTCAGTAGTAATGCCTTAAAGCATAATAGTTTCACTTTGATCTTGGCCAAAAGGCCGAGAAGCGCTAAAAAATTTGTATTTATTACGCTTATATAGGGTCGGTAGAATGCATGAAAAGAGTGTCTAACGAGATCATCATGTTAGGGAATGTTTTAGAGAAATTTACGACAGCTAGAAACTTTCAATTTGATCCTATACGTTCATTGCAATTTTGCCTAATTAGCGCGTTATATCTGGTAAACAAAGGACATGTTATACGAAGAAGTAGAATGTCCCCTATCTTGCCTGTGTTAAAAATTACGCGATACTTGCGCCATTTTAAACCTAGCGGCGAACTTAGAACGTCATGCGTTGTCATTAGCAACTATTATTATAATAGCGGTTTCAATGACGAAAAGCGTTGAAGCTATAGTTTTAAGCAATTATGAATTGTAGACTGTAAAATTGCGTGGGTCCTTTTCATTCAGTGCGTACGCCACGTAGTCCTGCAATCAGTGGCGGCGCCAGGGGGGGGGCTGGAGGGGGCTAAGCCCCCCCTAAATGCCGCTCAGCCCCCCCAAAGCAAAATGAGGAAAATGTCTATAATGGCTTATTTCGTAATAGGAAAACTAGACAATGATCAATGGCATCGAAATCTACTTTGAGAATGAAGTTAGCGACTTCATTTCTTGGCCTCAGTCTATGAAAACGGGTGACAAGTTTGCACCCTTATTTTTTGACCATACAACGAGACAGGGTTGTCGAAATTGTCGAAGAAACATCATGGCTCTTAGACACCTCGTTTCAGATTGAAACTGTTTTATAAGTACTAGACGTATAGAAATATCGAAATTGCATAGTCCTTCAAAAAGTGGTGCAAAGCTGTATTTTCTCTTGATTTTTCGCATATTTCACAAAATTAATCATCGTCACAAAAGAATGTATAGGGTTTTCTCCATCCTGCAATCAACTATATAATCATAGCGCAGATGCTTTTCACCAGTGGCGTCGTCAGAGGGCTAGGGGTTATAGCCTCTAAATGCGGCTCAGCCCCCCCCCAAAGCAAAAAGCAGAAAATATCCATTACGGCTTATTTCGTAAAAGGAAAGCTAGACAATGGTCAATGGCATCGAAATCAACTATATATACAATATTATAAATATATATATATGTATATATATATATTTCTGTCATTAGTAATATGCAGGCAGATAATTATAATAGAGTTCTGTGAATGCTGTTGGACACCTTTATTGTGATTTATTTTTATTTGTGATTATTTTAATTCAATGTCCAGGGTAACGGTCTCTGTTGTCATAGACCCTGGTCAAATCGGATCCATCCATTATTGTGATTACTTTTATATTGTAAAATTTCTGAGTATTGATAGGGGCCTACTGTGTTGGACACCTTTATTGTGATAACTTGGAACTCGAGTCCGTGTCCATGGTCGACTTTTTATACGATAAAATTGAATTGCACACCATTTTATTGGAACATTTCTGAATATTAATACTGTGTTGGACACCTTTATTGTGATAGCTTGGAACTCGAGTCCGTGTCCATGGTCGACTTTTTATACGATAATACTTAATTGCACACCATTTTATTGTAAAATGTATGAATATTAATACTGTGTTAGACACCTTTATTGTGACAGCTTGGAACTCGAGTCCGTGTCCATGGTCGACTTTTTATACGATAATACTTAATTGCACACCATTTTATTGGAAGATTTATGAATATTAATGCTGTGTTGGACACCTTTTATTGTGACAACTTGGATCTCGAGTCTGTGTCCATGGTTGACTTTTTATACGATTATACTGAAATGCACACCATTGTATTGTGGAATTTCTGAATATTAATTCGGTGTTGGACAAAAACCCCCAAACGTCACCACATCACTCCTGTCCTGAAATCACTTCACTGGCTCAAAATACCTGAACGCATCGAATACAAAGTCCTTTCACTCACTTACAATACACTTCAATCATCCCAGCCGTTCTACCTTCGTCAGTTGTTCACCATCCAGCCACCTCGTTCAACACGCTCCTCATCCTCCATCACACTGCTTCGCCCTCCCATCACCTCATCACTGAAATTCGCAAACCGCTCCATAGCCATTGCCGTTCCACCTCTATGGAACAAACTTCCGCCAGCACTTCGGCAAACTTCCGACCCATCATACGAACTCACCAAAACTCCACCTCTCGCTATCTCCCCACAGGTCTTTCACTCAAAACTGAAAACATTGCTCTTTCAAAAATCCTATCCTGATTCTTCCTCTTCTCCTCACATCCCCCGCCACTTCAACTCTAAACATCACCCACCTTAGCCGTCCATCTATCTGCCTGCCTGACTCTCCGGACTTGACCCGCTGCCTATCGATTTTGTTTTGATTGAGCGCCTGTGAATAAGCTGGTTCCCGCGACTTGGCTTTTGTGGGCGCTGTAGAAGTCTCGAGATTACGATTACGATTACCTCTTATTGTGATAACTTAAAACTCTAGTCAATGTGGTTTTTGAGTGCTTGCATATCGGTATGTCAATGACAATAGGGACTTTACATTACCTCACTGTCTGCACCACATAGCTACTCGGGCTGCTGTGTGCACACGCACTGTATATGCTGTATCGCCCTTGCTCAGCTCGGTCACCAACTCAACTCAAATGACTGAAATTTCGGGGTATGGTACAGCGCGGGCACGGCATAGACTTTACGCGGACGTGTTTGAGGACCTCCCATTCTCTTTTGCCCCCTTAGTTGGACACCTTTGTTTATGATAAATCGGAACATAATCTAGGATTGCGGCCGGATACACGCAAAAAAACTGGTTCAGTACTTTGCTCTTAAGTGCAGTAATATGCCGAGCAAATTTTACGATTGCAATATGACCGCCCTGGGAAGAAAATGTTCTAGTTGCGTCTCTGGGAGGTAGGAAGGCTTGGGGCTTCAGCCCCCCCCCCAAACCTGAAATCCTGGCGCCGCCACTGCCTGCAATAGGCAATAATTATATAATACATGCATAATGTCGTAGACCTACAATAGTAACAATAGGTTGGGCAATAATGTCAACAAAATCTTGCTTCGATCTTCAACCATAAGAGCAACAACATGCCCAATCCACCTTAATCGTCTCTTTCCAATGATGTTTTCGATATCCTGCTGTACCGTCTTCTCCCGTGTGATTGTGTTTGTTAGTTTGTCCCCACCGGATCTATGGCATACATGCAAAATACTGTAATAAAGAATTGCTTTATTGAAAACATCGGTGTTTAACGGCATAATATGATCTCTGCTTATCTTGCTCATTCAAACATCTTCGCGCGTTTTAGTGGCGCAGAATCTGTCTATTTTCTCTTTCCTTGATGAAACACTTTAATTTTGGCAATATAGGACCATATAAGAGTGATATTTTTATTGCTATTTATTGACACTGCGTATTTTACAAAGATGTCTAGAGTTGTTCTCTGCCTTTATTCACCATTAAGCTTCTGCTTCAACACCTTTAAAACGCGCGTTATTATTGCTAAAGAATTGAAAGATAAACACAACTTCATTCGAAGTGAAACAAGAGATCTACACCGATTTGAAATAAACCTCCTCCTTCCCATTGCATCGGAATTAAAACTAGAATGCAAATCATCCATAACGAGAGTTTCCCGTTTGTCACCTTCCACTCCAATGTCCACGACCTTGGCGTCGACCTTGATATCACGCTAACCTTTTCTGAACACATTGTCAATCTAACTCGCGCTTTCTACAGTGTAAGTGTAAGTGTATACTTGGTGTTAATTTGCGTAAGGGTAAGTGTATAGTATACTTGGTGTTAATTAAATTTTTGGTTAGCACATTCGTTCACTACGATGATTTGTATAGCGCCTCTTCAGGTTACTGTTCATGAGTTACGACCAATATAACGACGGCTGAAAAGGACGATTTAATAACTCCACCACTGGCTGCTCTCTGCCAGTGCCAGTCCCAAGCCTGAATAAAGGAGGAGGGCGACCCCAATCATCTTTGATATGGCAGTGTCGTTACACTTTCATTCATTCATTCATTCGGACATTAATTTTATATAGCGCTCCTTTAAGAAAAAACTACTCAGAGGCGCTCCCGACTACGGCGCGCCCAAAAAGAACAGTTTTAAGTTTAGTAAGGAATGATCCTGGCAGTCCCAGGGTGTAGGCGTAGCTCAAAAGCAAGGCCATTCTAGACCACTGGACCAACCACAGAACAGACTCGATTCTTCATGGTAAACATGTAACATGGGCTTGGTTGGTCTTGGGTGGACATGGTTGGAGTGACATGGGGTGGGGTGGGCTGGGGAGCAGGCGGTTGGGGAGCCGGCAGTGAGGGTGGGGAAGTAGGGAATTGGCCGGGAGTGGGGCGAATCCTCAGAGCCGTAGCAACAAAGAACGTGACCCCCTCTGAATATAATGATGTCCGAGCGGTGTATAGCCCCGTACAATCCAAACACTGTAATGCGGTATAAAATTTTATTTCATGCAATCACAGGGTTCATTTTATGTAATGCATATAGGCCTACAGATGGATGGGTCCGATTTGACCAGGGTCTATGACAACAGAGGTCGTTACCCTGGACAGAAATTTGCTCAGCATACTACAGCACTTAGACCTACAGAGTACAGAGTACATGTATTCCGTAGTTACTTCACGGTTTTGTCAGTGGAATATTATAGTTGCAGTTTAAAGTCACTGTGTGGTAGCAAAGACCATTAGCGACGCCCTCCTCTTTTATCCAGGCTTGGGACTGCCACTGGCAGAGTACAACCAGTGGCGGGCGCGCGCGCGCGGAGTTTGTTAGCATTGCTTGCGACGCTGCTTGAGCCATGCAAAGCTAGGAATGCCGAAAATAATTGCACACCCTTTTTAATAATATTGATCTCTTATTTTTATTTATTTTCGCGCTGTGTCATAGCGTTCCCTTTCACTTTGCCAGTGCAGCAGGTTCAAGCCTAAATGGTTGAGGAGGTCGACGTTGACGATATTTTGTTTCACAAACTGTCTCTAATGTGAAATAATTTTGTATGGCTGTGCTGGAAGCGCCCCTGAGTAGCTTTTTTGAAGGGTCCTATATGAATCCATTGAATGAATGCATGAATACTATACTATACCGCGCCCCAGTTTTGTTATTATTGAGATTTAGTATATCACACTTTCAAGGTATGCTACTCAGAAGCGCTCCTAGTTCAACCATGGCTAAATAAGACAGTTTTTTTAGTTCAAAAGGAACACGGTGTTGTGACCTCTATGCACGAGACGGAGCGCAATAGGGAGTCTGTTTCAGATTCTATGGCCAGACACCGAGAGATATCACCGTTGCATAGTGACAGAGCCAGCCTCAAACTTAAATGAAAGATTAGGGAAACGCAATGATCTTGGTTATCACACAGTGTCATCTAACTGAAATTACTACTATAATATTAGTTAGACACCTTTTAAACGTGGTTAATATTTGCTATATAAATTTGGAAAATAAAAACGCAGCGTTTAGAATTTCGTAAACGGTCTTGGTCGTAGGAGTCGTCAACGGTTATCGTTCAACGAATGGCACGAGGTTCATCTGGTGAGGAATGGTCGAAATGGTCAGCTGATCGTCAATGGACGCGGTTCGGTGGACGCCATGTCGCCTGGACCGTTCACGCAGCTGAACGTCATGCTCGACTTATTCATCGGAGGTCATCCTGACCTTGACGAACTGCCAAAGGTCGTCGACGTCAACGAGTCGTTCTCAGGATGCATTCAAATGGTTTGTTTAACCTAACCTAATTTAATCCAATTTAATTCAATTGAATCTAATCTAATTCAATGTGAATAAACCAGTCTATCATAATCTAATGTGATTTAATTTAATCTACTCTAATCTAAGTTGTTTACGCACACGTGCCTCTGTCACCAAGCAGTATAATTTGGTACCGGCGTAAGCTGGGAAGTAAACAGCAAGTCTTGCGACACACTGGCCTCGTGTCCAGGACCTTGGGATTCGTCCATTGCTGGCTCAGGGCTATGGAAAAGGAGATGAGCGCCTCCCTATGTTCCTCATGGAACGGGATAGGACTTTACTTTACTTACTCTAATCTAATCTAATCTATTTTAATCTAATCTAATTTTACCCAGTATAATGCAATTTAATCCAATCTATTTCAATGCAACAGATTACAATAATTAATCTAATCAAATCTAATCGTTTATAATCGATCCTGGTCAAGATGTTTGAGCGATCTTTGTAGACACCTCCAAAACAGGTCTGAATCATATTATATCATCTTAGGGTGGAGCTTATATTTTTATCTAAACGCATTGCTGTAGCCCATAATAATATTGTAAAAGCTCGACTATTGTAACGCTCTCTTTGACTATTCCCTGCGGGTGAGATTGGTTGCTTGAATTGGGTGCATGAACCGGGTTTTGCTCACAACTGCACATCTCACTGGTCGCATCACAAGGTTCGACAACGTCTCTGAAAACATGTAGGATCCTGATGAAATGCATTAACTCCTTTTCTACGACGGTATACGTGTACCTGCCGCGGGTCATTGCTTTTGTCTGTCACTGCATTGAAGGAAGCTTTGGGGCTTCAAGTCAAATGTCCCATGTTGAGCTTACGCTTATCAATGTTCCTCGCTCTATGACCCGTGTTGTGCTGCGCGGTGGTCTAGTAGGTATGTGCGGTGCCTTGGAGCTGCAAGGTTGTTTGTTCGAATCCACCTCTGAACGGTTTACCCTACTAGAGGCGCTTTATAAATGTTTAAATACAATACAATACAATACCTCAAGCCGCCGCGTATACGGATTCTGAGCAAGTCCTTCACTCGCAATTGCTCTATTGCTTCAGCGTGAAAGTCCATTAATAATTATTCAGTGTATGCGCTGTAACAGTGGGAGAGCCTCTGAGTAGAAGTCTTCAAGGGGCGTTATAACAATAATTGCTCATACATACATTATATGCGACTCGTGCTTTCTCGGTTGCATCTGTTTGTCAGATCCGTTCTAGGTCCTGGAGACCATTGCAGTAAATTCTATTCCAGCTGTAAATTTAAAATATTATTTGACCAGGTTTTGAGTTGCATGCTTTTCTAAGTAGATGTGTTTAACATGAAAGTTCCTTTGTATTCATTGAAATTCGTTGCACTCCTTTTATATATAATTAGTTAATATCGTGTTAGGGGTATCTGAAGAGAGCGCAATATTAATGTTCTGTGCTTGTTTATTGCATGGAGAGTTTAACGATTTTTGTGTAACAGAGGCCGATTACGTCGCAATAGATTGATTTGAGCTATAATTATATACTCTGACAGTTTTAGCACAGCCGTTTTGCACAGAAGTGATGCTGTTGGTTCCATTCACACCAACTTCAGCTGTGCAAAATCGAGCCTTTCCATGGTGCAGGACATGGGCACGATGCTCTTAAATTGTCTCCCACAGGAGCCAAGTTTGCTCCCTCCATGGGCACAAACCGAAGCAATTTTCATTCAATTAAAAACTGCCGTTTCTTTGCTAGAGTCGGGACCACCTCAGAGTAAGTCCCAATTGATACAGAAAGTCTTGCCTGACTGAAATAATATCCCATAGTTAAACCTGGCTCGTATAATAATTAATCGTGAAAAAATGAAATGTTGGGGTTTAACGACTCTTTCATTTCAAAGATGATCAGCGTCGACTCCACGTTTATATTGCGACCGAGCCACCCGCAGTATGTAAAGATCCGACCGGGGAATCGAACCCGCTCCGCCGGCGCGGCGAGCGGGCTACAACCCACTCGGCCACACAGGATCCTGAAATTGTTCTCTTTTAAATAGCATTTGTTAAAACTGTTTTAGAGGTGTCTAGATATAGCGCTTAAAACAATGGGTTGATCTTCTTATAATTGAGTAGAGAGCTCAAACAGATCCTATGGCAACAAGGACCGTTGATGGCGAAAGGTGATATTTTGAGCCGTTCAGACAGTTTGCATACATTTCGCAGCATTAACAGTCATTATGGACAGACAACGGTGGAAAAATTTAGTGAAACTGGCGCCGGACATCTACCGGCGGTTCATAATGATGATTTTCATGTATTTAAATGCGTTTGTAGTTTCACGTTTCGACGACTGCAGCGCCACATACGATGAACTTCCGGCCTGTCGGGTATACGGGGATCCCTAAATAGGGATCCGCGCACCGTTGCCCGACTCATAGGCACACTCCCAAGTTCCGTCGAGTCTCTGAGTACATGCGGGATGTACTTGACTGGACCCCTTACCAGCTGCGCATTGCTGAGCGAATTTCTGTCTTAGCCCGGCGCTGTTTTGAGGGTTTAGCCAAGACCATCTGAATTCAGAGAATCGTGATTTAAATCTTTTCTACTTGCAGTACGAGGCTCCACCACGCACGTTCAACGCCGCTGCTCTCTCCGCTCAGCTGCACAAGCGGAACTTATTGTTCCCCGCTCACGGACTGCAATCAAGCAGCTCTGTGCTTTCTCAGTGGCTGGCCCTGCGACCTGGAATTCAAATACCTATTGGTCGTTCTACCTTGTTTCTCACTGTTCTTAGGACGATCTAATACGGCCGGGGTTGGTCTGTAAACGCTACTGAGTAGATAACCTTGAAGGGGCGCTATGTTAAATTGCTGGTAAAAAATAAATAATGGATGAATTTTTATTAACGGGAATATGCTTTCGGTTCCTACATTTAAATAACACTTAATAAACTTGTTTAAGAGGTGTCTAATGAAAGCGGTTGACAATGTACCGGGTTCATAATATATTGGATAGAGAGTTCAACGACTTCCTGCTCCGCCACTGGTTGCACTCTAACAATGCTAGTTCCAAACATGGATAAAGGAGAATGTCGACGCTAATGACCTTCGCTACTACACAGTGTCGTTAAACAACTGCAATAAACCAACCAACGACATCTGGTTTACGCAGCAATTTATTATAGATATCAATTACTCGTGTTATTCTCATAGGCTATGTTGATGTCCACGCAAAACTATTAATCGCATGGTGCGTCACCTTTTTAAATAGTATTTGTTAATACTGTTTTTGAGGTGTGTAAAGGTCATACAAGCCGGACATCTAGAAAACAGGTCAATCGCATTTATTGGTTGTGAAAGCATACTAAGTACCTGGTGGTAATTGCAGTTTAACGTCTCTGTGTGGTAACAAAGACCGTTAGCGACACCCTCCTCCTTTATACATACTTGGGACTGGCACTGGCAGGGTGCAACCAGTTGCGTAGTTTACCAAGAATCTGGATGGATGGATCCGATTTGACCAGGGTCTTTGACAACAGAGGCCGTTACCCTGGACAGAAATTTGCTCGGCATATTACAGCACTTAAGAGCAAGGTGCGAAACCAGTTTTTTTTAACTTACCAAGAATCTAACCGTTTCTTCTTCTTACAAGGCACTCGTAAAGGCTGTTTTAGAGGTGTCTAAGGATAGCGCTATAGAGTATAGACTCACGGCTATTGCTGGGTTACCATTGGATTGCATGGTATGTGGTCTTTATTGTTGACTTAGGTTCGCGTGAACCAGAGGCGTCTGTACTTGATCGACGAAGCTCTCGAAGGCATCAACATCGACAACTGCAACCACCCTTGCGTCGGTCAACCATGTTCAAGGGCGTCTCTCTGTGTTCCGCTCATGGACCTCTACCAGTGCCTCAGCTGCGCTGCCGAAGATCCAACCAACTGCGAAGATGGTCGGTAGCCTGTGTCTAGTAGAAGATGAGCTACATACAGTGTTCATGCATTTATATATATATATATATATATATATATATATATATATATATATATAGTGCCTTTATAGAGCGCCATGTTTGTGTCACTCAAAGACTCGCTCGCTCATTCGTCAATTGGCTAACCGACTTATTGACTGAATAGCTAACTAACTGACTCCTTGTGTAACTGGCGAAATAGTTCACTTACTTAACTATCACTCGTAATTGATTACTATTGACTCTTCAGGGATTCACATTCCCGCCCTGTGTTTCCATTTCTCTACACCACTGGCCCCATCTGACAAGCACATGTGTAACGTTTGGTATGCGTGACACGGTTATGAATTGAGTATGGCGCTGTTTTATACACCATTAAAACAAAGCTAGTGAAAATTTATTTAGGCATGGGATGCAAATTTAAGTATTAGATGCGGTTGGCAACAATATTCATAAAACTCCGTCACTGATTGCACTTTGCAAGTGCTAGACACAATCCTGGATGAATGGGGTCATCATTATTGATCCTTGTTGTTGCACCGAGACCTTACACTGAAACTAACTGGCTAGCAATTATAGCAATTTCTTTAGACACCATTAAAACGAGTATGACCAATATTATATATAAACAAGGTCGGAAAACTTTCATGTTTCGACTCCTTTCGCCCTTGTGTGCTACAATATTTGCTCTCATCTTATTATTGACAGGAAACATCCTACATCGTTATCGATATAGATATCGAAGAGGTATTTAGCCATATCTTCAATAACATTATCACCGCTATTACGTGGTCAGAGGAAAGGTCACATTGCGAAGTGATGACATTTAATATCGTTGCACTATGAAGCAAGCATACTTTTTCATTGCCCTATTATGAAATAGTCATTGTTGATATGGCGCCATTGCGAAATAGCCATAATATGTGGAATCATTGCAGTGTGAAATACTCATATAATTATGTTTTGAATTTTCGAATTTTGAAATACTCAGATTTGGAATTTTTCCACTTTCAGATAGTCATAATATTGGAAATTTCTGTCTGTCTGTCTATCTGTCTATCTGTCTGTCTCTCTGTCTGTCTCTCTGTCTGTCTATCTGGTCTATCTGCTTGTCAGTCTGTCTGATAATCTGTCTGTTTGTCTGTCTGTCTGTCAGTTTGTCTGTCTGTCTGTCTGCGTGCCTGTCTGTCTGTCTGTCTGTCTGTCTGTCTGTCTGTCTGTCTGTCTTGATCCTGGCTTTTGAATGCATCTGAGGGGCTCTATATAATTGTTTCGTTGCTTGACGCTAGACACATTGTGTTTGTTATTTGTACAGAACCTGCTCTGACGGTTCCATCATTTTCTGGTTCCAGTTACATCTTATACAGCGATCCACGACTCATCAAACTGTACGTTACGTCGAGATACTTGCATACTGTTCCTTTAGAAATGCCTTCTGTTAAAACCTTTTGTTCTGCAGTTGACTATATTTATCGTTCATTAACCCAGTTAATATGCATGTACTGGCCTCAATATTCCCATATTCACCGTACCATACTGAAATTATCTTACTTACCTCATCAAGGCTAAACTGACGCTAAACTGCATCCATCCTCCGCTACAGGAAACCAACGACGTCACTGTGCCGGTCCAAAGCCCGGACAAAAGGAGGAAGGTTTGCCCGATGGGTGGCGATACGCTGGCAGTAAAAGACCAAGACGATTGAAATCCACAAAAACCACGACACAAGTGACAGAGCGACCCAGATGCTTCAAGGTGTCATGTTGTGGAGCAGACATGCACAGGCTGGTCAGGACAGACCAGTGGAGAGAGTCAGGGGAGAGAGCGTGGGACACATACGGGTATTTAGCCCATAGATTTTGATGATGATGATGATGATGACCTCATCAAGTCTACATTACCATACTTATCTTACCATACTCGCCATACCATACCTACACAGTTATCTTACTATGACTGGCCTAACATTATCTTACATTAAACTAGTGTCGTCTAACTGTATCTGTGAATAAACTCAGGATAATTGACCAACACTGTCCACAACAAATACAACCGACCACAATAATATTGACCACAACAAATCACAACCCGCCATAACTGACCACGCCGTCATTCTTATATTTTCTCACTCTATTTGTCCATCCTTATCCGGCTGAAGGTCACGAGGTCATCAGACGGACGTTGACCTTCACCTCAGAGCTTCCGCCAGCGATGGATTGATCTTCTGGATCGGTGAACAGCAGACGGATCCGGACAGTGACTTCCTCTCCATCGGTCTGTCCAGAGGATTCGTCCAGTTGACCTTCAACCTCGGAAGTGGAGAGGTCACGCTGACCTGGAGAGAGTTCCGTCTCGACGATAATAAGTGGCACCGGGTGACAGCGCGAAGGTAACTATGCAGTCAGTTATTTGAAGACAGCAGTCAAGATAATGACGATACAATGATGATGATGATGATGATGATGATGATGATGACGACGATGACGACGACGACGACTACGATGATGATGATGATGATGATGATGACGATGACGATGACGATGACAATGACGGTGACGGTGACGGTGACGGTGACGATGACGATGACGATGACGATGACGATGACGATGATGATGACGGTGATGATGATGATGATGAAGATGATGATGATGAAGACGACGACGATGATGTCAGATGATGAATCCTATTTCTCTGTTTCCTCTTCCTTTACTTCTTTTCCGCCTACAACTCCATGCCCCTTCTCTTTCTCCTCTCTTCTTCCCATACCTTTTCTTTTACTTTCTCTTCCTCTGCTCCCTTCTCTAATCCTATTCCTTCATTTTGCTATGTCTCTTCCGCCACAACTTTCTCCTCCTCCTCCTCCTCCTCCTCCTTCTCCTCCTCTTCCTCCTCCTTCTCCTCCTCCTCCTCCTCCTCCTCCTCCTCTTCCTCCTCCTCCTCCTCCTCCTCCTCCTCCTCCTCCTCCTCCTCTTCATCCTCCTCCTCCTCCTCCTCCTCTTTCTCCTTCTCCTCCTCCTCCTCTTCCTCCTCCTCCTCCTCCTCCTCCTCTTTCTCCTTCTCCTCCTCCTCTTCCTCCTCCTCCTCCTCCTCCTCCTCTTTCTCCTTCTCCTCCTCCTCTTCCTCCTCCTCCTCCTCCTCCTCCTCCTCCTCCTCCTCCTCCTCCTCTATCCAATATAATGCAGTTTGATCCTATCTATTCAATGCAATACCGTGCAACAGATTACAATATTTAATCTATTCTAATCTAATCTAATCTAATCGTGTCTGATCAATCCTGGTCAAGATGTTTGAGCGATCTGACTCATATTATATCATCTTAGGGTGGAGCAAAAATTTTATTACTCCACACAACGCCATGTGACATAAAACAGCTCGATTATTGTAACGCGCTCTTTGACTCTTCCTACGGGTGAGATCGGATTTTGTCCTCTTCACTGTCTTCCGTTGCTTCCTCTTCCTTATCCGACGCCCAACCACTTGTTCCTCGTCTTTCCAATCCTCTTCCTCCTCTTCCTTCTCTCGCTCCCCATTTTGTGGTATTCCACCTCGTCTTCCAATTCAATTTATCCTTCACCTGCCCTTCCTGTTCGTCCTCCTTGTCCCACTCCTCCTTCTCCTCTTCCTCATCCTCTTCCTTTTGTTAATCCTCCTTTTCCTCTTCCTCATCCTCTTCCTTTTGTTAACCCTCCTTTTCCTCTTCTTCCACATCCTGTTTCTGTTCCTTTGTTCCTATAGGTTCGAACAGCATGCAAGTCTTGACGTCGATGGACTCCGCATCGTAACTGCATCTTCATCTGGTCCACTCAAACAACTCAACACAAGTCCATCTATATACCTCGGTCAGTTTCAATCGCTATAGCCACATCACAATCAATCAATCAATCAATACATTAGTTATTCATTCAATGAACCAACCAATTAATTAATCAATCAATAAACAACTCTATCAATCAATGAATTAACAAATATTTCAGTCAATACATCAGTTATTCATTCAATAAACCAACCAATTAATCGGTCGGTCAATCAATCAATAAATTAATCTATCAATCAATAAATTAATCTATCAATCAATAAATTAATCTATCAATCAATAAATTAATCTATCAATCAATAAATTAATCTATCATTCAATAAATTAATCAATCAATCAATCGGTTAATCATTTTGGTGCTACAAAAGTTCTAAGACTAGATCAGGTTCGATTCGATTAACCTATAATAAACTCCGATTGATTATCGTTTGCTCTTTAGGTGGCATGGTCGACCCCTGGCGTCAGACCTTGGGACGATTCACATCCGGGTTCTTCGGTTGCATCTTTAACCTCACTCTCGACTCCGATGAAAAGGTCAACTTAATAACAGATGCCACAGATCTAGTCAACGTATCGCAATGCATTAGTAATACCAACACCACCACCACCAGCAGCAGCAGCAGCAGCAGCAGCAGCAGCAGCAGCAGCAGCAGCAGCAGCAGCAGCAGCAACAGCAACAGGGAGAAAGACGCCATAGGATAAGATGCTCTGCGAATGGACCACAGAAGACTGCAGAGCGTGGGGAAAGTTTTCATGGTGTTGTGTTGAAATCCAAAGATAATTATAATTTATTTAAGACTGCGGATATTCTATCGATTAATTCATCGACTATTCGTTAAAATTCGTCGATTACTTTTTGCATGTTCGGTTAATCGTTCGAATAATCTGTAAAAAAATCTTGTGGGATGTCAAGTGATTATTTGCGGAGATTATAATGCGCCACTTTTTCTGTTGAAAATTAAGCTATTGTTTTTCAATATATATTCCAGCTTCTTTCAGTCTCCTCGCATCGTCCAGTTGGCTCTTCAGCCAGATTTTATCTTCCATTTGCTCACACTAGAACAGCAATGACTCAGTCCTGGTCCCTCTGAACTCATCTACCCTCTGCAATCCCTCCGTCACCTTTTCTTCTCTCGAAACCTATGTCTTCTCTCGTCTCCGTGTGCACTGAAAGCGCCTCTTAACAGCTCACTCTAATTTTACGGGTGCTTTATAAAATGTCTTAATGCAATACAAACTATGAGAAAAAAGTAAATGCCAAAATCCAAGATGGCGACGAATCGCTAGAATGCTATTATTATAGCTGTTCTATGCCAATATTATTTATCCTGAGTGGCCGAGTGGATTGGTAGCCCGCTCGCCACGCCGGCGGTCCGGGTTCGATTCCCGGTCGGTCGGTTTATCAGAGATTAATTTCTCGGATCTTTACTGCGGGTGGCTCGGTCGCAATATAAACGTGAAGTGAGAGGTTATAATCTGCCTCCGACACTAATCATCTTCGAAATGAAAAAGTGTCGTTAAGCCCGAAGTACTACTATTATTTCTTTCGACGGCAACGGCTTTTGTTGCCGTACCTAAGCAGTCGTTAAACTTAGGATCATTGGATGAAAAGTTTAACGGCGGAGGGATTGCAATGCTTCGATTGAAACCTCCGATAAAAGATTATCATCACTGAAACCTTGAGAAATGAATTAGTAAACGTCGGTACATTTGCAATTCCTTCAACACCTTTTTTAAATTTGACATTTATTGTATAAAAGTAAAAGAAATGGTAAAAATCGTTAAATTGGTCTGCACAATAGTTTTACTATCAATGCAGCATATTGAGAGCTGTGCGACAACACGAGCTGTGCAAACAATTCAATATTATTAAACACCTGTATTAAGCGAAATATTCAGCCCATAAGTAGAATTTGATACGACTGGGATGAATCAGTGTCAATATCAGCGACCTGTAGTTGGGTATTATAGACTAATGTAACTGACAATAATTATTAAGTTATATATGATGCAAAAAAAGAGACCAAATGCAGTTTCAGATATTTTTCTTGAGATGAGCTCCTTTCAATAGAAATACAATTCATTCATTCAGAAATTTATACAGCGCCCTTCAAGAGAAAACTACTCAGAGGCACTCGCGACTCCAGCGCGCCCAAAAATAACAGTTTTAAGTTTAAAAAGGAGGGATCCTGGTAAAGTTCCAGGGTGCAGGCGTAGCTCAAAGGGAAGGCCATTCCAGATCACTGGCTAACCACAGAAAACCACATTGTCTGGTACCGTGATCTGTACACGTTAGTGGTCAAGATGGTCGCAAGTTTTTTCTAAGTGTGCTAATAACTTTCGTTTAATTTGAACTGACAAAACGCAATTTGTTTACAATTCATAGTATGATGCATGATAACAAATTATTAAAGAAATCGAATTTAACTGCCTGCAGCCGACAGGGCGCTCACCACCACGTCCTCGTTTCACCATCGCCATCTACCGAATGAAAAGGAGGCGATTCCGCGTCTGTTCACTCTTTGTTAAACATCACACGAGAGGCTTAGAACCTCCCCCTCTACGCACGTGATCCATTCAGACATCGTTTCGTATTTCTTTTTGTAATCCCTCCTTCTTTATCCTGGCTTTGGTCTGGCATTACTATAAAGCGGCAATGAGTGGAGTCGACGCAATCCTATTGGGTGGGTGGATCCAGGGTCGGCGTGAAACTCCGATGCAGTGTCCGCTCTGCATTCGGGAGCGCCTCTGAGTAGAGAGAGCTTGAATGGGCGCTATAACAAGTGCACATACAAACAAACAAAGACATGTATTTCGTTCTGCATTCGCGTACTTCTTTAGACACCTTCCTAAATAAAGTCAGACAGTATTAAAAACGCTTGAGATGCAAAACTTCTCCGCATTAAAAAATACCCTTGTAGTCCGAGCTCATACAACTCCTCCCTTGTGTAACATCTAGCGATGACCGTTTCAATCAGTAACTCCACCATTCTCGTTATTCGTGCCTGACGTAAGCGGGTTATTTAATTTATATAGCGCCATGGTTTTAAGATATAGAACTATTCCAATTGCAGCAGATCTGTAACCCATTAGCTCAATAATGGAACAGGTCGGACTGAGTGCTTAGGATGTCATAAGTAATTAGTTCATTACTTTCGCAAAGTGATGGAGAGTTTGGAACTTTCCCCACTGTCATACACTCTGATTCTGGTGGTGCTAGAACCAAACCTAATGAACGGAGGGTCATACTGTAGCTTTCATAATTAAATACCATCTTTATCATAAACCATCGTTCTATAGTCGCCGTTTATTGTGGGCAATAATTCAAGATCGTCAGAAGGCTATGCGCTAAACAATGGGCATATAAATTAAATTTTGGTTGCTATTAGACACCTTCAAAACGAATCAGCAGCCATTATATATTTTTTCGATAACGCTAGCATAATAACATTACTTGGTCGACATTATCACAGGCGACAAAATAAAATTATGCTCGAGAGCTAATGATGATGATCCTGGTGTTTAACGACACCGTATGGTAACTATATGACCGTTGATGTCCTTGGTGTTGTATTCGTTTCTTTTCTCTTTCTTCGTTTTCTCTTGTGTCTTATTTCGTTGTTTCTTGTTTCTCTTTTGTTCTGTCGCTAAAACAGCTCCCCTCAAAGTCACCTTTTTTATTTTTTTTTTATTTATTTATTTATTTATTTATTTTTTTTTATGGTTAACTCATTTCGATGTTACTGTAATGTTGTATAAAATATACACGCAATATTGGATCCCAGAATTAGGCTACTGCGTCATGTTTGCATCATTGAGAAGCCTATCGAGTTAGGATTAAAATGATTCAACTGAATATTCGTCAGGCTATAACGAGAATAGGTTAAAGAAAAGTTCCTGATTTTGCGTTATGCGGAACCTTAGGGTTCCGTTGAAAGAAAGGAGGAGGGGAAACTGGAAAAACCTTAGCGCATTCCATAAATTAATGCAGTCTAAGAGATTTAGTTCAAATCTTAAAGTTCGTTATTATAGACTCTGAGCCTTTCAAATGCGCCTTTGAAATTCTGGCGCAGGTGACGGGTCGACGTCTTCTATAGGCGGCCTTTGCAGTTTAACGTCACTGTGTGGTAACAAAGACCATTAGCGGCGCCCTCCTCCTTTATCCAGGCTTGGGACTGGCACTGGCAGAGTGCAACCAGTGGCGGAGTACTCCGATGAAGATTCTATTAATTCTTCCGTCTTGGGCGACGAAACATAGATGATGGTCACATTGAACGGCTATCTTTTGTTATGGAGCCTACGTTTCTCCACAGCAAGTAAGCTACGTCAATATTTATGCTATTTAAATAGCTCAAACAATTGCTTCATACTCTTCCACAGTCTACTTATTTAAGGACTTGTCTTTTTGGTGACGTCATCGACGTTCCATTTGCGCCAGCGCATAATTATTCTATCGAAGCATCCAATCACGTGATTTACAACAACATCCGGTCCATAACGATGTGCCAAAGACCTGCTCCTAACACCAACGGTAGAGGTCGTCGTGAAGCATAAATCGCCCATTCAATTATCTCTCGCGTGAAGATATGCCCGTGGGAGGATCGGGGTGCTTAGCTGGCTTCCTTTTCCTTTGTCTTCTGACGTCCTTACAATCACTTTTATCCCGAAGAATAAAGTCTCTCCAGGAAGAGTTGTTGCAGAGTTATGGTGGTTTATTAGGGTCGTCTGTCTTCTGGTCGTCTCTGATAGGGTCCACCGTCCAGTCTCTATGCCTTTTGTGACTGACACGGTCTCTCTCTCTCTCTCTCTCTCTCTCTCTCTCTCTCTCTCTCTCTCTCTCTCTCTCTCTCTCTCTCTCTCTCTCTCTCTCTCTCTCTCTCTCTCTCTCTCTCTCTCTCTCTCTCTCTCTCTCTCTCTCTCTCTCTCTCTCTCTCTCTCTCTCTCTCTCTCTCTCTCTCTCTCTCTCTCTCTCTCTCTCTCTCTCTCTCTCTCTCTCTCTCTCTCTCTCTCTCTCTCTCTCTCTCTCTCTCTCTCTCTCTCTCACGCGACAGCTAATACTGCTCCTACACCGGAACACTCTTCTAAGTTTGTGTGCTTTGATGTGTGCATATACATGTACGTGTGCTAGTGTGCATGTATATGAATGCTCTTGTGAATATTTATAAGGCGCTGGAGATGGCATTCTATGCAGCTCTAAAAGTCTGAGTTCGTGGATGATCTCCTGTCTGGATCGATGTGCGCATGCGTGTGTGTGCTTGTATGTTTGTATGTATGTATGTATGTATGTATGTATGTATGTATGTATGTATGTATGTATGTATGTGCGTATGTATGTATGTATGTATGTATGTATGTATGTATGTATGTATGTATGTATGTATGTATGTATGTATGTATGTATGTATGTATGTATGTATGTATGTATGTATGTATGTATGTATGTATGTATGCATGTATGTACATGTATGTATGCATGCATGTATGTATGTATGTATGTATGTATGTATTTATGTATGTATGTATGTATGTATGTATGTATGTATGTATGTATGTATGTATGTATGTATGTATGTATGTATGCATGCATGTATGCATGTATGTACATCGTTGATCAGCTGCAGATAAACACTCGACCGTTAACGAATTCAGCCGAAGCGTAAAACCCGGCGTTCTCCGGACTTTGCCGACGGATTACGGGATTTGCCGAAGCCGTCTTCTTGTTAATTTGTCGCCGTCGTTAAGAACTCGACCGAGCGACCATTCGTTATCACAGGTCTCTCTTTCTCACAGCAGCGAGCATGAGTGATCTGTAAAAACGAAAGTCGCAACATCGCTGCTCCGATGAGACGCAGCATTACGCTCGGACCTAAAGTAGGATGCTCAGCGTAAATGTAAATTAATGTACGCGATTATATTATGTGGTTGCCGCGTAGGCGTTGAGTTTTATTAGGCTTACTATAGTAATGAATTGGGAAGATTTTCGTTTAGATCTCTTGGAATGAATTAATGAATACTAATTAGTGAATAGTTAGGAATAATATTGATCTTTGCGACATAGGTTATCGCAGTCGTATCGTATATACCGTGCAATACGACAATTGCACAAATAACATGTTGAAACTGCACCGAATGCTGACACAGCTGCGCGGTTGTAGTTTGCAATTTCCGTTTAACATCTCTGTCGTCAGTTGCTTTGCCTCTTTTTTTTACCAAATCATGGGTTTGGCATTGCCAGGGTGCACACAGTTTCGCTTTTTATTATGCATGATGTGACAACAATAATTTTGTAATTTGTTCCATTCATATAAAATTGTTTTTGAATCGTTTAAAAGGTGTCCAAATTCAACTGATTTTTATTAAAATTTAGATTACGGATCTCAGATGTTCCATTGATCAACCCCTTGTAGGCTTTAACCCTAATTAGACAAATCAGGGTGACACACCGCACCCAGTTACATGTCAATACACTTTAAAAGTAATCAGCAAAATAATAATGTGAAGACAACAATGTCATTAATGGGTGTCAAAGAGAACCCTCGGAATAAAGTTTCTAACATCTTTAACTGGTAGAACAAAAGAGTGTGGTCTAGGTCGCAGGTGGTTTTTGCAAGAGGTGGAACAACTCACCGGAAAAGGTGTGGAGGGCAGCCAGCTAAATAATTCGTTAATAAATAGAACTAATATTAAGATAATAAGAACACGTACTGATACTATATTATAATTATTAGTTTTGTTGCGCTACGTAAAGTCATGTAAAGTCTGCAACCACTACATCGAAAGTCGAAAAGTATAATGATGATTAAGGACTGTCACTTATGTTAAACGAAGATTAATTATTGTCGTGTTTAAAGCTGCGTGTATTATGGAAGGTAATGGCAGCACGACTTGAGATACAGTGGAGGAGATGAATGTTTATCGTCAAATAGTAATATAAAAAAATGAATAAAAATGATTAAGGGATCATCGCTAAGCTTCAGAACTTGAGTAATAATTATTATAGCTCACGTGTACTATGGGAGATACGAAAAGTTTTATTAAACACCTCTTTTAAACGTTCAATTCGGTTTTAAGTAAAAGAGTTGGAGAACTTGAAAACTGAATCCTTGCAGCTTTCTCGGATACAATTTCATAGAAAATGTATTTAAAATTTTAAATCTATATCAATTCATTCATTCATTCATTCATTCATTCATTCATTCATTCATTCATTCTTTCTTTCTTTCTTTCATTCGTTCATTCATTCATTCATTCATGTATTTATATAGCATCTTTTAAAGGAAACTACCCAGAGTTGCTCCCGGCTCCAGCACGCCCCAAAAGAGCAGTTTTCAATTGCTTAGGTCTATTATAATAGAATTAATGTGTTAGAGAGTAACCTATAGGAAAGGCGCAGTTCAAGAGGAAGGCCATTCCAAACCGCCGGGCCAACCACATTATATCATTCCCATGTGGCGACAGGTCATACAAGAGGGCGTCCAATCCCTTTGTTAAAATTTCTAAGCGCTTCTATAGCGCTTCTCAATGGCTTCTAAACTCGATCATTAACGACCAAAATCATTCGGACGTTTGAACATAAAACTTCGGCTGAATGGCACAACCGATAAAAGCCGAAAATTCCCGATCACATCCGAAAACGACGATCTGCGGACGGTTTTTATAGCGCCAGAGAGAGACGAGAGCATTGCATGATGCGTTTCACATACAACGTATTACCACGGGAACGATTCCAGTGATACTGAACCAGTTTGGTGTAACGTCGGAAAACAGCACCGACTGCTGGAGGAAACAATCGGAGGTTACTGAATTCAAGGTAAGTAGCACTAAGTTGAGTAAGAAGCTAATCGACATATTGTGACTGGAAAATCTCTTTAATTCAGAGTACTGTGCAAAGCAAATTCAGGAAGACCAGATTTAATTCAAAACTAAAAGCAATTTCGATTATTGTTTTATCAATAGGGACGACAAGCCGCAACCCGTTACACATGGGCGGAGACCTATAGGGGGGAAAGGGGGAATGGTTCCACCAATAAAGGTGTCGGGGGACGGCCCATGCATTTGTCCCCCCCCCCCCCCCCAATCGTTGAGCGTCACGACTAAAAAAGTCATCAACTTTTTTGGCGGCGAAAATAGAAAATTTCGTCGAGATTTCGCCGGTCGTCAGAATTTTGGCGGTTAAAGATGGCAATTTTTCGGCGACACTCAGAGCCAAAATCTCGCGTGTTTCCGCCCCCCCCCCCCCATCTCCGCCCAGGTCTCCGCCTATGCCGTTACAATGCAGATAACATCAAATTATGAGCCCACTCAATCCGAGTGTCTCAGCGAAGTGTTTAATTAAAAGTATGCCTACAATTTATTATGATTAACTGTTGCTGCTCACAATCTAACATGACCATGACCATGATCTTCGTTTGGGGCCTAAGCCGTGCGTGTGGCTCATACGGTAGCGTACATGAGCTTATAACCCTATTGATGTTGGGGCCGGGTTTTATTTACTTTTGGCTTCTGCTTCGCTTTACATCTTAATCCACCTCCAATTATTTGAAGTACGTTTTGTACAACTCAATTAGTCAATAAATCCAGATAATAAATATAGCGTCTTGAAAAACGATTTAATGGTGTCTAACATCCGCTAAAGTTTCGATTCTAGTTCTAATTACTTCGTGGCTTGTTTATGCACCTGCTTTACCTCCTTAACAAGACAAAATAGCATCTGTTTTTCATTTGACAATTTGTCGAATGAAAAGATGTTGGACCACTAACCTGTAACCTTTGAGGTTTCCCCGTTTAAAACTATAAGACGCGGTGGTGTATAGTGGGTATGTTCGCCGTCTTGCAGCCGAAGGGTTGCAGAGACGCATTCGCCTCAAATTGCCGCGAAGGGACCTTGGGGAGGTCGTTCTCTCGCAATTGCTTATCGCTTCGGTGTAAAACTCCGATGCAGTGTCAGCTCTGTAGTCGGGAGCGCCTCTGAGCATAGAGCTTGAAGGGGTGCTATGACAACTATTCTCTGCAGAAAATAATGTTGTATCAACGTATGCATGACATAGGCATCAGCAAAATATTTTTCAATAATAGCTATAAACATCAACGTTGCGATTTGGACAAAACACCTTTTTAAAGCGGATTATATCCTGTATATAAAAGAACAATCGTCCTGGTTCTATATCGTTGCTTAATCACTTAGTGTGAGTCTTAGAGAGTGTCAGATGAATTACTTGATGTTGTCTTACAGTTTAATGTAATGAGATTATAAAACTCCGTTTAGACACCTCTTCTTGATGTTATTCGGATGCTATAAATTTGTTTTTATTCCATATTAATTTAATAAGTTCCTTTTCCAAAATTCTAGTGAATTTATATAAAACCTCATCATTTGAACTACTCAGAGGCGCTCCCAACCTCAGCGTGACAAAATAAAACCGAATTTTGACGAGAAAGGAATGCATGTGAAGCACTTTTAGAAATGGCGCGGAGCATCTGGAAGGGTTTTCCAGGTTGAGAGTCCTACTATCGTGAAGGCACGGCTATGCATAGCTGAAGTATACGAGCGAAATGAGCTGAGAGCAGGTTATGTACTGCTCTACACTTCTGTTGTATTGTCGTCATCATGATCATCTTCATCGTCGTTGTTATTATCATTGCTATTGTCGAAATTAGTGTTTTTATCGTTGATACCGGTTTTGTCGCTAAAGTCAGCAGCATCTTCGATGTTCTAACCCCGTGCGAGAAACCCTTGCACATGAAACCCAAAAAGACAATAATCACCGGGACGCATATCATCGCACGCCTCATCGGTTTCTTGGACACCCATTTGACGTGTTCTAGCGTTTAATAAATTTATGATATTATACACGGACGGCTGTGCGGTCTGGCCAATTACAACGCTTCCCGAATTTCGATTAATTTCCGTCGATGGTTTTAATTGTAAGCTAACGAAGCGTATTTGGCGCCCCATAGCCGCTCACACGCCGCCGTCCGTCTATTTAAAGGCGCGCCGAGAACGATAACCATTAGTTACGTCATTACCGTATACGGTCGATTTGACGCTCGCGCGGCGGACTTCACGGCTGGTGAGTAGCTTAATGGTGACGTCTACGGTTTGTGAGCCCAGTTGTGTGACGTTAGAGTTTTTCGGTTGTTGTGTATGGCGAGATTTTGACGAGACGGTTTTGGATCTGGAAATGACAGGGATATTTCAGGTGGATGAAAAAGGTGATGGGTAATGATTTGACGGAACGACGGAATATATATGCACACTAATGTTATCATATTGATGTAACTGGACCGACTGACTGACTGACTGACTGACCGACCGACCGACCGACCGACCGACCGACCGACCGACCGACCGACCGACCGACCGACCGACCGACCGACCGACCGACCGACCGACTGACTGACCGACCGACCGACTGACTGACTGACTGACCGACCGACCGACCGACCGACTGACTGACTGACTGACTGACTGACTGGTTTCTAGTTTAACTCTGAGTTGCGTGCAGATTCGCTGATCATATTGGCTGCCTGCCTATGAGCGCCTTGTTTAAAATGGATGACATTGAGAGAGGAGGATAGGGGTAGGAGATGGGTAGGAGTAGGGGTAGGAGATGGGGTAGGTAGCGGTAGGAGATGGAGTGGGTAGGGGTCGGAGATGGGGTGGGGTAGGGGTAGAAGATGGGTGAAGAGAACTTCTACCGTCTACCCTGACTTGATTATCGAGCGCCAAATAATGACTGACGTTTTGGAAAATTCAATTGCGATGACATTTCCCAATTTCTAAACATATACATGTAAGCTTACGTCTGTCTGCCTCTCTGCCGATCCGTCTGTCAGCTGGAAATCCGCAAAGATGTCCTTCACGTTCTTCATCCTTCTCTTACTTCTCTTGCGCCTCCTCTCATTCGTTATATCTTTCCCTTCCTCTCTTTCCATTTCACTTTCCTCTTCTTCCGCTGGCTCTCTCTCCATCCCACTCTTCCTTCTCATTCTACTGCTCCTACTTTTTCATCTTCTACCTCTGTCAATTCCCTCTCCTTTTCCTCCTCTTCTTCCTTCCTTCCTTCGCCCTTTCTTCCTAGCACATCCTCGTTCCCTTCCTCTTTCCCTCCTCCTCCTTCTCTGTGTCCTCCGCCTCTTCTTCCTCCTACTCCTTACCCATCTAGGCCTATTCCTCCACCTTCTGCTCCTCACCCCTTCATCCTCCATAATCCTCTCCCTTCTCCTATACACCTCCATCCATTCCTCCTCCCCATACGTCCATCTCGTCTTCTATTATCTATCAATCTCTTCCTTAATCCTTCTTCCACCTCCTCTTTTCCATCAACCTCCTTCTCCTCCCTCTTCCTTCCTCCCTCTCATCTCCTCCCTTCTCACAAGCATCTCATCGCTCCACGCCAGCAGCAGCAGCAGCCAACCAGCCTCTCTAACTGCTGCTGCTATCTCCCGCATCATCCAGCAACATCCATCGCAACACCCTTTCCATCCCACCCTCCCCAATCCACCCCATCCTTCCCTCCTTCTTTCCAACGACCGACGACAAATCGCCGAGGAATTGTCCGATGCCACACGAAACACTGATCGACCAGATATCACTCGCATGCAGCCGATGTATACCGCACGATATATATATATATATATATATATATATATATATATATATATATATATATATATATATATATATATATATATATATATATAGACGCATCATCAACGACTATAATGCATATAAATATATATCCAGCATATACACAGCATAATAATTATATGTGTATATATATATATATATATAAATATACGTATGTTGCTCACTTGTAGAAGCGTGTATGTATGCTGTACATGTGTGACAAATATACGTATAATTACGCATATATATAATTATTCAGCATTAATAAACATGGCGCATTATAAGATTCTTAATTCTCATATAATAATATTATACGTGTATCTGCATGTCCATACGCATATTTCTATCTTAATACATGCATGTATATATTATACATAATTATATGATGACCCATATCTTTATGTCCGTAATAATATGTGATATAATGTAGCACTGATGCGTATCTCTGTTATGATATAAACACACACACAGACACACACACACAGAGACCCACACAAACACACACAAACACACACAAACACACACAGGCACATGCGCAAACACAAACACACAAACACTGAGGCACACAAACAAACACACTCAGACAGACAGATACACATACACACATCTACTGCCAAATTAATGTATTTCTATATTATTATAATACACATGTACACGTTTCTTTAGAGTGCATCTAATAGAATTGCACCACATGAGATGACTACGTACATGTACATGTATGTACAGCTTTGTACACTACACTATTATAAAATGACACTGCAATGCCATCAATTAATCCTCTTGCGTAGCGCCTTTTCTAGATATCTGCTTTTGGATGTAGACGCATGATGTCCGTAGGCGCGTGCGTGCGTGCAGGCGTGCGTCTCTCATGTTCGCTATATTATCGTGCGAGATACGGCGTGGGGCGATGGTATATTGACGGAGCGTGTTCGACTCACAAGGAGATGGGAGAGAGTTGTGGAACGCTGCAAATGGAGACGCAGGCTTCACGGGAAGAGAGAAGCACGTCCTACACTCGTCTGATCTTATGATGAAAAGACGTCCTTGAGAGCAGAAAGGAATTGGTTGATTTAGTTAATTGTGGCGCTGATGGGCGTTTGATATAATTGCGAATAATAATTATTCTCAATCGTATAAGCTTACACTTCCGTTTAAAGGTGTAGTTTATTTTGTGTACACTTCCGTTTGAAAGTGTAGTTTATTTTGTGTACACTTCCGTTTAAAAGTATAGTTTATTTCGTGTACACTTCCGTTTAAAAGTGTAGTTTCTTTTGTGTACACTTCCGTTCAAAAGTGTAGTTTATTTTGTGTGCTGTGACGTTCTCTGACTTCCTAGCAAGACGCGCGTTTTTGACATCGGAAATAAAGGTTAGTGTTACACTTATATAATTGTGTCTTAATATTTCAGATTGTCAACCTCACCCTCCTCATTTCTCGTTGCTTGCGACTAGCACTTCCATAGGTATACAGCAGTGAAGAAGGTTTATTCCGATTTCTTGGTTATATATAATACTTAAAACGACGATTTGCCAGAACTGTGATCCCTCCTCCGTTCGGGTGGCTTTGGACTGGCATTTGCTGTAGCAGCAGTGACGTAATTTCAATAGCAATGTGACCACAATAGTTTGGCAGCATATATGACAATAAAAGTCGTTGCTGTCGACAGAACTATAGCCTGACAGATTTCTGCTCTTTACATGTATAATAGTATCAGTTTCAGGTTAACTATAGAAGATGAGGTACCGAGGATCACTGGCGTTGCCCTCCTTGTGCTTCCAGCCTTTTGACTGGCACTGTCTGAGTACGAAGAATGGCGGATTTGTTATGCCGATTAAATGTCATATATATAAATATACTGAACCACCTCCTCGGAGGTGGTTCAGTACGTCCTCGTCGTCTCTCCCGGGCAACAGGGAACAACCCTGGCTAAATCTGAACCGAGGACAGGGGAGAGACCTGATCAGTCGCCCTACATCCCCAAAGGATCATGAAACTTAACCATGGCAAGCACACCAAATAGACCAGGCTTGAAATCTCAAAATGGCACTCCTAGAAGCAAATCATGTAACAATTTGCTAACCGGTGTTTCTAGACTAATTTGACCCTGCTGAAAACGAAAATCGCTGTTAGCAAGCTGGATTTTTGGCCGTTCAATGGGAAAACAAGATGGCGGACAAAATGGCGGTCAGTTGCTTCAAACGGCTATAAGTAAAGTATTGTATGTGACAGGAACACGATTTTAGACTCTAAATTAAGATTATAGGGTGCAAGGAATACAATGGAACCAAATACACATATGTAGCACTGCAAGAAAATCAAAATGGCGGACAAAATAGCGGCCAGAATCTTAAAATGGCTGTAAGTGAAGTTAAGTATGCAGTGGAATCATAATTTCAGGGTCTAAATCAACATTTTCGGGGTCAAGGAATGCAATGGAAGCAAGGTAACATATGTGGCATTGCACGAAAATCAAGATGGCGGACAAAATGGCGGACAAAATCTTAAAATGGCAATAAGTGAAGACATATATGCAACCAAATTATGATTTCAGGATCTAAATCAACATTTTCGAGGTCAAGGCATGTGATGAAACCAATGTCGCATATATATAGCACTGCCTGGACACCAAAATGGCGGCCAAAATGGCGGCCAGACTCTTGAATTGACTGTTAGTGAATTTCTGTATCTAATAGATACATCAATTCAGAATGTAACTGACAATTTTTGGAATTAAGGAAAGTGAAATTAAAGGCACTGAATATATTATGTGACACTGCCAGAAAACCAAAAACCAAAATGGTGGACAAAAACTTCAACTGGCTATGAGTGATGTCTTGAAAATATACGATGGAGACTTGATTTCAGTCTGGACTAGTAATTTCCAGGTCATACGCTTCCAACAAAATCACATGCAGTGTTATGCATTGAAATTGTCATACCTATAGTGGATATTTTTAGTAGCCTATGACTGGACTGCAGTTTAACTATTGCTGGCTTTATGTATATAGCCTACAGTATGCATGCTTGAATGTTTCATAACTTGACTTATCAATAGTTTCAACTTTTCGTGACTTGACGGATATAGGGTACCGTAGAGTCAAATCAGGCCTTGTTGCAGTCAATGCAATTGCACCTGAGTGCACATGACAAGATTGCACTTCGATAGCAGCAGGTTCTGATGCTACGTTTGTCAACTTCACATGATTTGCTGTAAACAAACTCTATAATGTGGCTTTGGTGCACACTGGTAAAGATTACTTTCTTCCACCACACTCCATCTGATGAAGATGAGGATGATATCTGAACATCAATATCTAGTAAAAATAGGCCTTTCCAAACTGACAGTTTGGTAATGAGCTCATAAGGGAATGTTCCAAATGTAGAAAATAAGTGGGAACTTTCAAGTAGTTTATTCAAGCATTCTTTCAGCTGATTCCTGCTAAATATGTCAAATCACATCCAGTTGTAGCATGAAGGCCACTCGATCAATTCTTCATAGTTACGTGAATTGGATGAGCTTCTGTTCCACTGATGTTCCTGCCATCACCAAAAACACCGTTAAATATAAAGCAAACACATATGACCCGGCAGTGGACAACACCTTATCTTTTTTCACGTAACCACCAGCAACCGCTCTAGTCCATATCTCCAAATGTGGCTGCTGAGAGCTGAATGGACAGGAATGAAGCTAGATCAGTCTTTCTTTCAAGCATACCAAGAAAATTCACCCAATTTTCCGACAATGGAGTATTTCAAGACTCCACACAGTGGCAGAGTTGTGGTTGTAATTTTCTGTACGATTTCACTTACTAAAAGCAATGTCCACTATCTATCGAAGGCAATAATTGTTAACCCTCTTGTAGCCAATCGAAAGTAGGCTACCTGTACACAGGTATCCACTGTATAGATCTGTCAGGTCACCAACTGTCTTCGCGTTTGGAGGTTCCCTATTGCTTGAGCCATTGCTTGTCCTACAATAATTTGTCTGCAGCAAGTCGGATGAACTGTGTCGCGACTTAGCCTATGGGCATATCACAATATTTGGTCATGTCTCATACAATATGTGGGATGTCTTGCATTGGCTCCCTTTCCCGCAGCGGATTGCCTGCAGGCTCTCTGTGTTGCTTAGGTAGTGCCTTGATGGACTAGGCTATAGCCCCACTATGTCTGAAAGAACTCTGTTTTTTAACCTCGGATGTCCAGCGTCGATCTACTCTTCAGTTGGCGGACCAAGCTGAGCTGGTTCACTCGCGGTCTGCTATTTGACATCACCTTTCATTCTGTGTAGCTGGTTCTAAAATCTAGAATGGGAATGGCCAACCCCTTTTCACAGCGTCTATTGCATGCCCATGGGTCACTCCACTCTGTTCCTTAAGAATAAAAAACTGTCCTATTTAGTTGTGGTTAAGTGGGGGGCGATTCCGGGCAGCCCACTTTGAAGAGGCACTACGTAAAATATTATAAATAAACAAATGATATGCTTCTGCTATAGAAATACGGACGACAAGTTACTTTTGCAGAGAGAATCCAATCCCATTGGTTTTGAGAAAAGTCCATGGCACAATCGTGTTTTCAGATCCATGGGACAGTCAGCTTGATACGATGTAATAAGTCACTGCATGATATACAAATCTTCCTTTATAATTTTGTCAGTGTTCTTTTGAAGAACACTCCTTGGTTTAAGACCTCCTGAAGGCATTGCGATAATTTGAATGATCATATCTGGTCAAATAAGGGAACATTGTAGATAAATTCAACTGCAGAGGTCTCAGATACCATCTTGCAAAGACCTCGCAAATTTTTTTAATCAAGTTCCCATTGCATGCATGACTTCATTAACATCCATTTTGAAATTCTTGCCGCCATTTTGCTCGCCATTTTGGTTTCCAGGCAGTGCTATATATGTTACCTTGCTTCCATTGCATTCCTTGACCTCGAAAATGTTGATTTAGACCCTGAAATCATGATTTAGTTGCATATATGTCTTCACTTATGGCCATTTTAAGATTTTTGTCCGCCATTTTGTCCGCCATCTTGGTTTCCGTGCAATGCCACATATGTTACCTTGCTTCCATTGCATTCCTTGACCTCGAAAGTGTTGATTTAGACCCTGAAATCAAGATTTAGTTGCATATATATCTTCTCTTATTGCCATTTTAAGATTTTGTCCGCCATTTTGTCCGCCATCTTGGTTTCCGTGCAATGCCACATATGTTACCTTGCTTCCATTGCATTCCTTGACCCCGAAAATGTTGATTTAGACCCTGAAATCATGATTCCACTGCATACTTAACTTCACTTACAGCCATTTTAAGATTCTGGCCGCCATTTTGTCCGCCATTTTGATTTTATTGCAGTGCTACATATGTGTATTTGGTTCCATTGTATTCCTTGCACCCTATAATCTTAATTTAGAGTGTAAAATCGTGTTCCTGTCACATACAATACTTTACTTATAGCCGTTTGAAGCAACTGACCGCCATTTTGTCCGCCATCTTGTTTTCCCATTGAACGGCCAAAAATCCAGCTTGCTAACAGCGATTTTCGTTTTCAGCAGGGTCAAATTAGTCTAGAAACACCGGTTAGCAAATTGTTACATGATTTGCTTCTAGGAGTGATTTCTAGAGCCCTTTTAGAATTCCAAGCCTTGTCTAAAATGACAAAGTGCGGAATAGAAGAATGCGATACTTTGGACATGTGTCAAGAATGGGGAACGAAAGATATCCAAAGATAGCGCTCAACGGATATGTACATGGGAAAAGATCAAGGGGGAGACCAAAGAAAAGATGGATCGACATGATAAGAGATGACTGCGAAGCAATAGGAATGACGATACAGGAGGCGACGCATGTGGCGCAGGATAGACAAAAGTGGAGAGCTACCATGGGAAAGCGGCTGACGCGTGCTGACGGCATCGCCTGACGGCCATAAGTCAAGTAAGTCATATATATATATACATATATATACATATATATATATATATATATATATATATATATATATATATATATATATATATATATTATTTGGTAGATACTTTTAAATGTTACTAATATCAAAAAATATGTTCGATTATCAACAATTCATCATTTTACGTAATAAGGTTATATGCGCCTAGCCTACATGACATTTCTGATCTAAGAATAGGTATACGAGGTGTCTGAGGGTTCTAAACAGATTGTTATATTTATGTCGATAATGGTAAGCGTTTTAAAGGTGTTTAATTCAATTTCTCCTATTGTGTTAATTAGTGGTGACAATTTTTATAATTTTGACGAATAAATTATATAAAAAGCCATAGCAACGTCTTTAAAAGGTGTCGAATGTCAATTAAAATATTAATCATTTCAGTGTCTAACTTCATCTTGCTACCGACTTGGTCTTTATACTTGCGCCTCTGTGATTGGTGGCGCTTTTTTGTTGGACGCAGTAGTGTAGTGGTGGGTTGGGTTCCTTGGAGCCAGAGGGCTCCAGGTTGAAATCCTCCTCAAGCCACTGCGTAAGGACCTTGAGCAAGTCCTTCACTCGCAATTAATCATGCGGGACGGTGTGAAACTTCGATTCAGTGTCCGAGCTGTTAGTCGAGAGCGATTCTGAACAACTTCTATAGCACCAACGTGAGCGCATGCCAAAATGTATTTGAATTCATAAGGCACTCTACTCTTCGATCCTGAGCCATGCAAATGCCTGCATAAGCGTGTTTTTAACGGCATGTGCTGTGTTACGACGCCATATATATATATAGAAATTGTCGACATTATTATTATTATTATTATTATTATTATTATTATTATTTATGCTTACGATGACGTATTTTAAATGCCTGCCTCGATCTGCTTTTTGGCGTGTAGATACATAATTATGAATCATGTCGAACTAATACAAATTGTAAGACGGCGGTTAAAATTGCGTTACGCGCAAGCAAGATGTCTTATAACAGGGAAAATATGAAGAACCATAAATGGAACGAGATAGTGAAGCAATACTACAAGGGCGCTAATACCTGCAGCCTACAAAGCACGTCTATCCTACGGCCATCCTGCGGGGCTTCTGGAATCGAACTCGAGTGTGCTAGTTTGAGCAGATTGTCACCGAAGCGGGTTTCCACGGTTGATTATCCACGTCACCAGTTGTGAAAGGAAGAAGATGTGATGAGAGAAAATGGAACTATGGATGGTGGGGGAAGAGAAAACCATGAGTGGTGTGGAAGAGGGAACCATGAGTGGTGGGGAAGAGGGAACCATGAGTGGAGTGGAAGAGGGAACCATGAGTGGTGGGGAAGAGGGAACCATGAGTGCTGGCGCTGCAAATGGGAACTGTGGCTCGTGGGGCAGGGGGATCATGGGTTGTGTGGCAGGTGGGTCGACTCGATTAACAATTCCTCTGGTGGATCTTGGCGCTAATGGTTCGCTAATTTCTAAAGAGGTCTGATGCCCCGGAAATGAAATTAGCGACGTAAGTAACACAGGAAGGCGGAGCATGGAGAAATGGATAGCGTGGAGGAATAGGAGGGAGGAAGAGGGAGAAGGTCAGGAGGAAGGGGAGGTGGAATAGGAGGACGAGGAGGAGCAGCGGCTGCAACAGAAGCAGAAGCAGGAGGAGGGAAATAGAAATGGAGGGTTGGAGGGATAGGAGGAGAATAGGATGAGGAGAATGAGGACGAGGAGAATGAGTGGTGGGGAAGAGGTAACCAGAGAGGGAAGAATGAGGACGAGGAGGACGAGGATCAGGAGAAGGAGGAGCTGGTGGAGCAGAAGGAGGACAATGTGAAGCAGGAACAGGGAAAGGGAAATAGCCGAGCAAAAGTAGACGGTGGAGAAGAGGAGGAGAAAGAGGCAAAGAGGAAGATTAAGAAATGGGAGATTAAGGTGGAAACGGAAGAGGAATCCGACGAAGAGACGAAATGGAAGAGTGGAAGGAAAGGAGGAAGAATAAAGGGCAGAAGACAAAGGCGGAAAATGAAATAGGAGAAGACGGAGAAAGACAAGGATGAGATGGAGAGAGGGAGTGTGGTGGTGGTGGTGGTGGTGGTGGTGGTGGTGGTGGTGGTGGTGGTGGTGGTGGTGGTGGTGGTGGTGGTGGTGGTGGTGGTGGTGGTGGTGGTGGTGGTGGTGGTGGTGGTGGTGGTGGTGGTGGTGGTGGTGGTGGTGGTGGTGGTGGTGGTGGTGGTGGTGGTGGTGGTGGTGGTGGTGGTGGTGGTGGTGGTGGTGGTGGTGGTGGTGGTGGTGGTGGTGGTGGTGGTGGTGGTGGTGGTGTCGTGTTCGTGATGTTGGTTAGATGGCTGGTGAAGATTCGTAATCGGTCTGCAACATCGTCATGGTCATCGTCGTTGGTGGAATGGAACTGTATCAGACGATATGTCGATCAAGGGACAACTATCAACAGCGCAACGATGGATGGATGGGTCGATGGATGGGTCGATGGATTGGTGGTGAAGGAGGAGAAGGAGCAGGTGGTGGTGGTGGTGGTGGTGGTGGTGGTGGAGGAGGAGGAGGATTAGGGGGAAGAGCAGGAGAAGGAGTAGTACATAGAGGAATATGGAGGAGGTGGTGAAGAAGTAGGAGGAAAAAAGAAAGAAGAAACGAGAAAGAAAAGGGAAGGGGAGGAGAAGAAGAAAGAACAGGAAGAAAGTGGAGGAAAAGGAGAGGATGGAAATGAGGGAAGAGAGGCGAAGGATGGTGAAGCTGAAGGGGATGAAACAAGAGAGGATGAGAAAGACAAAAGGGGGATTTGTATGGATGAGGAGAAGGAGGTGGAATGATCTGATGGTGGATGATGGGAGAGGAGGAGGATGGAGGAATTGTGGAGACAGCTGATCCTATCCTGGAGTTGATCTAATGGACCCTGGAGGTCGCTTTAGGACGCACTCTGCCGGTCGTAAAGAACAAACACGACATCAAAATAAGGCAACAATATTGACGTCATGCTGCCCTCTGCATCCAACGAGATGATTATAATAAAAATTGTATATTATTATTATTATTATTATTATTATTATTATTATTGTTATTATTTTTATTATTATCATTATTATTGTTATTATTATTGTTGTTGTTGTTGTTGTTATTATTATTATTATTATTATTATTATTATTATTATTATTATTATCATTATTATTATTATTATTGTCATTATTGTTATTGTTATTGTCATTATTGTTATTGTTATTGTTATTATTATTATTATCATTATTATTATTCCTTTTAATATCTTCAAAAAACAACATCAGTATAACAGGAAGTACAAAAAACTAGGGAAGCAGTGGCTATTGTTACATCTCCTCTAGAACCCGGTCAGCTAAAGTGCCTCGAAAGGCCACCGAGTTGTAACGCTGAACAGTTATAGAGAGCCGTTGCAGCAAAAAACAGGTCTCTCTCAGCTCGCCGGAAGACAAAGTTAGGATGGGGCCTAAATCTGACAAGAAGTTTAGGCCATCAGAGCAAATTGGACCTAAGGTCTCAAGGGCTAGAGGGACAAAGAAATGTGTGTTTGTAAGATCGACATATTTGGTATTTTTTCTATCCGCTGCTATCTCGGCTGCCGCACCCGCCGTCGTTGCCGTGGCCTGGAGATATGAAGGTGCAAGGGTGTCAATTACAGTTGCATCCCACACAAGATGGCGACCCGCACGCCATGAAATCATGGTCAGACCGTCTGGTCTTCTGCCATCCGTGCGTAGTAGTCCTGGCGGTTACTTTATGGATGGGATCCCTACTTTTGAAAGGGAGCGGTGTATGATGTCATTGATGGTGCTATGGCGAGCGATTCGACCGAAGCCGAGAGAGCAGGACAGGCCGTGGTTGCCTCTGGCGTCAATCTGGGCTCCGCAGGCGCAAGTAATATTATTATTATTAATTATTATTATTATTATTATTATTATTATTATTATTATTATTATTATTATTATTATTATTATCGTCAACATTATCATCATCATCATCATCATTTTCATTATCGTCATCATCATCATCATCATCATCATCAATATAATCATCATCTTCATCATTTTATTGTTGTTATCATTATTACTACTGCTACTATTTATTATCATCGGCGTTAAGAATGAATTATTATAATCCTACAGAAAATGGTAGGAACAAAGACCTCCTGCTAGCAATGGAAGTCGTGATGGTGGAATTATTGTGGAAGTACATGTATTATAGTGGTTCTACAGTTGGTCTTCAATCTTCAGGTGCTCTGCTTTTATTATAGGCAGATTCGAATGCAATGTCGTGAAACTCCATCCTCCGTTGTGACTTCTCCTTCAGTTCTTTTTGTTCATTCAGTCCAGCATCATCTGTCTTGGTCTTCCTCTTTTCACATTCCATTTTCCATCGATAACTATTCGCAGCAGAGAGTCTCCCTCACCTTTTGTCCCATTCATTTCCTTTGTCTTCCATTTCTTTTGTCTTACATTTCTTTTGTCTTCCATTTCTTTTGTCTTCCATTTCTTTTGTCTTCCATTTCTTTTGTCTTCCATTTCTCGTTCTAATCGATTTTCTTTCTTCGGTTGTTCTAAACAAAAAAGCAATAATTGCTTGTGGTTATTTTCGACGAAGCAGAAACTACGTTTAGATATTATTATTTGTGCGTTTTCTTTTTAGCGATGCTGCTGTTCCACAAAGAATCGATTGAGCGAATCTCACTTTCGCTTTCGCTTTCCATTCTTTTCATCTTTGGGATTTCCGCTCTGGCCTCTAAAAACGAAACCGAAACCGAAATCGCTACACCAACTGAAACCGGTTTCACGTTCAGCCATCCGGGAAAGTCGTACGTTGAGTATCGTCATGCTTGGGAACGCAACCGAGGTTACGCTTGGATGATCAGCCTCCGCTTTCGAACGGTAAAGTCAAGTGCCTTCCTCTTCCACCACTTCCATCTGGAGTCTCTTCCGTCTGGTCTGAGACCACAGGTCTGGGTCCGCATCAAGAAGGGAGGTCTTCAGGTCTCGTACACGGACGGAGGACCAATGCAGACCATGGTCCTTGGGAAAGGTAGGCTGTCTCGTCTGGAGGATTATTGTAGCACATATTTTTTAATGGAGTAGATCTTGGTGGATTCAGAGATACAAAGAGGGAGACAGAAAGACAGAGACAGATACGGAGACAGAGGCAGAGAGAGACTGTCAGGTGCAGAGATAGTCAGGCAAACAGAGAGGAGAGGGTGTGTGAGAGAGAGAGAGTTAGAGAAGGATATATGGGGAGTGACAGTGGGATAGACAAACATAGGGACATAGAGACAGAGGATCAGAGAGAGGTTGACAGACAGACAGCCAGAGAGATAGGTAGGGACGGTGATAGAGAGGAAGACGGAGGCAGACAGATTAACAGAAAGACATGAGCAGACATGCAGTGGGACAGAGATTCGTTGACAAGAGAAACACAGATAGAGACAGATATAGAGAGGGAGAGACAGAGAGAGACACAGAGAGAGAGAGAGAGAGAGAGAGAAAGAGAGAGAGAAGGAGATATAGGAGGAGAGACGGAGACAGAGAGACAGAGACAGACATAGAGAGAGAAAGAGAGACAAAGACAGAGAAAGAGACAGAGAGTGCCACATACAGTAAAAGAGTGCAGCATAGATCATATTATGGAGCCATGGCGATAGGGAGGCAGAGGCAGAGACAGACACACACACAGACACATATATAAAAAGAGTGACAAAGGCACATATTATTATTATCTCGGTGGTCAGACGATTCTTGTCGACTGTATATATATATATATATATTATACAATATATATAAATATATATATATTATATATATATATATTATATATATATATATAATAAACTCATCGTTTCGTTGTCATCTCTCGCTCTTCTGCATTTTTCATGAATTCACTTTCCGCCCTTCGACCCCTCCTTCCCCCTCTTTCCCCTTCGCTTTCCTTCGCTTCCTGTTCCCGATCGATTCTGTCAACCAGGGAAGAACAGAGGGCGGGCAATGATGGAAAGGGTGTTGGACCGGAGCGAGGATAGAAGGGTCAGAGGGAAAGCAGATGGGGCGCGATTGGCTAGAACGCTCTTTTTAGACACCTTAAAAACGTTGTTATCTTATTTTATATTAATTTGACGCATGCCTGCCGTTTGTTGAAAAATGCTTACTCGACACCTGCAAAACAATGTTTCCAGATTCTATATAAATCAGAGGCCCAGTTGCTAACTTGCTCGATAATGAAATTCAACAAGTCTACGCCAACCCCAAAAAAGGAGCTGTATTATAATACTAAGCAAATTTTTCGAGGGAAACTGCCTCTGTTATTTATTTATTTATTTATTTATTTCAAGTATTTATATAGCGCCTCTTCAACAAACCTACTCAGAGGCGCTCTCTGCGCTAACTAGCCGAAGTGATGTTAAGTGTCATAACAACAAGAAAATTTCATCAATAATTAGCAAAATTTCATCAATAATTAGCAAAATAAGTCACAGTGAGCCGGAAACTCTGTTGTCATAGGCCCTCGTCAAATCTGGATCCATCCACAAAGCAAAGCCCCTGCTGGTAGCCTGGTAATCTCTTGTCGTCCATTCTTACCATAATTATGGCCAAAAATCAGTATTCTTCTTCTTCTCCTAACATTATCTTCAAGTGATTCTGTTCATTTTTTCATATTACCTCATTATGAATTCTGTCTCGTATAGTCTTCCATGATATTCTTAATTCTTAGTCAGCTTATTTCCGCCACTGGAATCTTTACTTGCATCTGCAGAGCCGTTCGTTCGTTCTCTGTGGTTGGTCCAACAAGGCAACAACATGGAATGGTCTTCCCTTCACTATGCCACACCTCCCGAGCTGATCTCAATTTCACAAACTGTTGAAGACTTTCTTTCGTTTGATCTCGGCCGGGACCACCTCTGGGTAGGTACCTTGAAGGGGCGCTGTATAAATTCTGATTGATTGATTGATTGATTGATGGATTGTTTGATTAATTGACTGATTGATTGATTGATTGATTGATTGATTGATTGATTGATTGATTGATTGATTGATTGATTGATTGATTGATTGATTGATTGATTGATTGATTGATTGATTAATTGACTGATTGACTGATTGATTGATTGATTGATTGATTGATTGATTGATTGATTGATTGATTGATTGATTGATTGATTGATTGATTGATTGATTGATTGATTGATTGATTGATTGATTGATTGATTGATTGATTGATTGATTGATTGATTGATTGATTGATTGATTGATTGATTGATTGATTGATTGATTGATTGATTGATTGATTGATTGATTGATTGATTGATTGATTGATTGATTGATTGATTGATTGATCTTCATATGCACATGCTCGCCCAAATCTAGCGAAAAGAAAGAAGGACAAAAAGATCATATTTTTTCAGCATCAGAAAATAATTTTTTCGGGAATTTTTCGGAAATGACTAAACAAAGAAGGTCAACGGAAAATTTGGGAGATAAAGCTGTCGTCGGTAGCCCAAAGTGTGGCCAAAACGGACTTTTCTCGCCCTTCCCTTCCCAAAAACCCGAATTCCCTCCCCCTCCCACACACTCAGGGGTTAAACACAGATCGTTGATGTTACACCAATCCTACTTTTATATCTTTTGTACAGCGGACATCTCGCGTTATGAATCCTCCTGTAATGCTGTCATTAGACACCCTTAAAACTATTTGAACTGATTTTATATGAACATCAGGCATGATTTGGTGTTAATTACGTTGCTAGGGCTTAGTTAATAAGCTGTCGTCAAAATGTACATGATTGAATTATTATCCAATATTCATCACCAGTCCACCTTTATTCGCAATTGTTCATGCTCGTCAGCGTGAAACTCTGATTCAGTGTCCGCTCTGTAGTCGGGAGCGCTTCTGAGTAGAATCTCGGAGGAGGCTATAACAAGTGTACATACGTGTACATACCATTATTTGTTTCTTTTACATAATAAGAGAGAAAAACCATGCACATATTTATTGGCCACAATTTTCTACGGTAAAAAAACAAAAAAAATTCGCGGCCGAAACTAAGAAATTCTGCTGGATTCCGCACCCCAGTTCTAGGCCAACATCTTAGTAACGATGATGATTTATTTGCAAGTTAATTTCGATGAACTTCCAGAGGGCTCAATCGATCTTTCCTTTTGCCACATGTTTATTTTGCCTCTGTCTCTGCCTATATATATATATATATATATATATATATATATATATCATCGTCATCATCGAAATCCTTGGGCTAAACGCCCGTAGGTGTCCGGCGCCACTCTCTGTTTGAGTCTGTCTCGCGTCATGTTGCCCATCTTCAACCTGTCCGGTCTGCAGGTCCATACCATTAACATCTTGAACCAGCTAGACCACCCTGTCTGATGAAGAGAATATTGGGAGAGAGGCACGAAGGACAACCTGGGTCAATGCCCGTATGTGTCCCACGCTCTCTACCCCGACTCTCTCCACTGGTCTGTACTGACCAGCCTGTGCATGTCAGCTCCACATCATGACACCTTGAAGCATCTGGGTCGATATGTCACTTGTGCCGTGGTTTTTTGCGGATTTCAATGGTCTTGGTCTTTTACTGTCAGTGTATCTCCACCCATCTGGCAAACCTTCCTCTTTTTATCCGGGCTTAGGACCGGCACAGGGAAGTTGTTGGTTCCCTGTGGCAGATGATGGATGCAGTTTAACGTCGTGCCCAGGACCAATATATATATATATATAATTTCTAATATAATATATATATATATATAATATATATATATATATATATATATATATATATATATATATATATATATATATATGCGTGACCTTCTTCACTGGCTCCCTGTTTCACAGCGCATCTCCTACCGAGTTGATCCACTTGTTTGGCGATGCCGTCTTTCTTGTGTTTCATCGTACTTGTCTAGCCCTTGTCGACCTGTCTCAGACGTTGCAGCCCGTCGAGCTCTTCGCTCTGCAGCAACGGGGAGATTTCGTTCATCGAGCTCGCACTTCTACCAGACAGCGCCGAGACTTGCCTATTCTGGGTTCCGCTATCTGGAATGGCTTCCCATTGGCCTTGCGACTTACTCCCCTGCTTTTTATAAGTCACTCAAATCCTACTTTTTCAACTGTGGCAGGGTTTGGAGCGTCTATGAGTTGGTTACTCGAAAATCGCTATGTAAATTCTCGATATGACTAAATGAATGCTGCTAGTGCTTCTTCTCATTAAATAAACATATGACTCACAATAGCGAATATGATCCGCCGATACTTTACAGATCTGCCCCCGAAGCCTCCCGCCTTCCGATGTATTTAACGCATTGAATCTGACGAAGTAATGTTGCGTCTATTGCATATGTGTCTTGTCTTGTCATTAACCATCCTCGATTCGAAGGTCGGTCGCTTCATGGACGCGCCTTCGCCACTTTTTCCTGTCCTCCGTCTCCTTCAGTATCCTCTCGAATGGTAGCCTAGTTACATCCACGTGATGATGTTAGCGATCCATCCCATCCTCGGTCTTCCCCTTGCCCTTGCTCCCGAAATTGTACCCTGTATTATTTCCTTTTCCATGCAGCGCATTGCAGCCTCACTGTTTCCTCATCAAATGACCGAAGTAAATGAGTTTCTTTCTTTTAATCGTGCTTATTAAGGTTCTTTCTATTTCCGTTTTCTCGTAATACCCATTCGTGGGTTCTTTTCTCTGTCCATTGCACTCTCAAGATCTTTCTTAGGCATTTCACTTCAAAAGCATTTATTCTGTCATTCTGCACATTTAAACGTTGCTATTTAAGAAATGGGAATTTCGTTTTCGTTGTAATTGATGACAAAAAAATTGATTGATTTTGATCAGCGCATTGAAGTCGATTAGTTGAGACGCTCTTCTGAAGCACCTTTAAATCGCAGCTATGATGTTCTTGGTTGTGGTGTCCTATTATATATAATCCATCTATTGAAACGTTCGTCTAAGACACCTTTGAAACGCTGTCAGAGTTGCCATATATAAATGGAGCCTTCGATTTCAATTAGCATGATTTATAAAAAGATGTAACTCGGTAGCTTTTTGATCCTTGAAATTGGTGTTTCGCCCTTGGCTAGGTTTCTAGGTGCTTTTGCCAAGATTTAGCTTTTTTTCTACGGAGGGTTTTTCACGTTACAAAATGCACTTATCAGCAATTCTTGATACATTGCTTAAATTTATTTCATACATTTTCGCCAAATAGACACACCAGAATCTTTACCTCACTATGTTAGGCCATTAATATGTTCAGCTATAACATAACCAATTAACCATCTATGCATGAAAGTGCATGACACGGGCTTCTGTGATTCTATGGCATGATAATCTTTGGAAGACATTTTGTGATAGACATGATTGTGTTCTGAACTTTTTTGTACTTTGCGCGTTCTTATTATAGTTTTGCATTGGATCATGTGTTTTATGTGTATTTAACTAAAACATTTGACAAATTTCACGTAACTTTTAAAGTAAAGCCTTGTCTAGCCTTTTATGAGTCGTATCAGACATTTTTTAAAATTCAGAGTGGCATCCCTGGTTATAATTATGGTCACAATATCATGCTGGATTGGCTTGGACGCTCCACTTAAACACCTTCAAAACGTTGTCAAAAACTGCTATTTAAAGAAGTAATCTTTGATTTCAGATGTTGTACCCACAGGGCACAACTGGATTATATTCTAATTGGCAAACAATGGAAACAAACGATCAATAACGCACGGATATATCTAAGTGGGGACTGTAACTCTGATCATAATCTAGTGATATTAACAATGCAATTAAGATTCAAGAAAAAGAAAAGAGAAAGACCGCTGCTTCTGGACTTCGAGAGACTAAAAGATTTAGAGGTCGCAGAGCAATATCAAGTAGAAATCTCAAACAGGTTCGAAGCACTGGAGAGCATAGAAGAACCACGCACACCAGATGGATTATGGCAGCAACTGAAGGAAGTTGCGCGGGGAGCAGCAAACGTGACAATAAGGAAAGGGAACCAACACAGAAAAAAGAACTGGATCTCAGAAGATACATGGAAACTGATCGAGAAGAAAAGAGAGATAAAGTCAAAATCGGAAACAGAATACAAGAAGCTGCGAGCTGAGGTACAAGCAGGACTCCGGAGGGACAAACAAGAAGAACTTGATTCACTCTGCAAGGAATTGGAAGAAAATGCAAGCAAAGGCAACAGCAGACCTGTCTTTCAAACAATAAAAAGGCTCACAGGAAAGTTCACACCACGGCACACTATCATTGGAGACATCAATGGAAAGAAAATCACAGATCCAATGGCAGTCAACAGCAGATGGAAGGAATATTGCGAAAAATTATACGACGGAGAGGAAGATGAAGTAGAGATTTCCTACCAAGAAAGAGAACCACCACCATTGATTGAAGAGATCAGAAGAGCAATAACGAGAACAGCGTAACGAAAGGCCCCAGGCTCGGATGATATAGCAGTTGAATTATTAAAGTTTTGAGGAGAAATGACAATAACCAAGTTGCACGAGATATGCGTAGAGATCTGGAATACAGGAATATGGCCAGAGGAATGGACACAATCAACGTTCATACCGCTTCCAAAGAAAGGAGACCCGCTTCAATGCGGAAATTATAGAACAATCGCATTAGTCTCTCACGCAAGCAAGATCTTGCTGCGTGTAATACTGGAAAGAATGCAAAACAGACTAGCGGAAGAAATCGCTCCAGAACAGGCAGGATTTAGACCAAAACGAGGCACAAGAGATCAAATAGTGAACATAAGGATCATCTTGGAGAAGACAAGAGAGAGGAAACAACCGTTGTACCTCTGTTTCATAGACTTCTCCAAGGCTTTCGACACGGTTAGGCACGACCAGCTGTGGCTGGCCATGCTTGACACGGGATTCCCACCGCAGCTGGTAGAACTAATAAGAAATTTATATAGACAACAACACGCTAACGTGAGAACGAACGACCTCACATCAGCATGGTTCAGGGTAAAGGGAGGGGTCAGACAAGGGTGCAACCTCTCACCATGCTTATTTAATATTCTATCGGAGCAGGTGATGCGAATAGCATTGGAAGGCTTTGGAGGAGGCCTTAGAATCGGAGGGAGGATTAGGCCTATAAACAACCTCAGATATGCTGATGATATTGTTCTGATTGCTACATCTCCGGAAGAACTTCAAGAAATAGTGAACCGAGTAGAGAAGGCAGCAGAACAGTTCAACCTGAAGATAAATGTAGGGAAGACGAAGGTCATGACCACTGATGAAATTTTGATAACAGAAGTGAACGCAGGACAGCTGGATCAAGTGGATTCATTTGTTTATTTGGGATGCCGGGTTACAAAGGATGCAAATTGCACGGGAGAAGTAAAAGCAAGACTTGCGATGGGAATGACGAGTCTGGTAAATATGACGAAGATTTGGAAAAATAAAGCTGTCAGCAACAGAACAAAGACGAGACTACTGAAGGCATTGGTGTTTCCAGTGGCGACATACGGGTGTGAGGCATGGACTTTAAAGAAAGAGGAAGAAAGACGCATACAAGCATTCGAGAACAAATGTCTTAGAAAAACATTAAGAGTCCCATGGACAAAAAAACTGACCAACGAACAGGTGTACTTCATAGCAGGAACAAAGCAAGAACTGTTGACTCACGTAAAAACAAGAAAGTTACGATACTTCGGACACGTGATGAGACAGCAAAAGGAAAGCATAGAAAACAACCTGATGACGGGACTGATGGAGGGAGAAAGGGCAAGAGGAAGACCAAGAATGGCATGGATAGACAACATCTTGAAGTGGACTGGACTTTCGGGGAGGAGGTTAATGAACATGGCAGGAGATAGACAACTGTGGAAAATGCTCATCCATTCGTGCAGCCAACCGTCGCAGAGCGACGATGGCGGAATGACATGACATGACATGACCCACAGTGGCATGGCATTATGACCGTTTAACTGGAGCATTCATTCATTCAGTCATTCATTCGTTCATTCATTTATTCATTCATTCATTCAATCATTTATTTATTTATTCATTCATTCATTCATTCAATTATTCATTCATTCATTCATTCATTCATTCATTCATTCATCAATCAATTCATCCATTCATTCATTCATTCATCAATCAATTCATCCATTCATTCATTCATTCATTCATTCATTCATTCATTCATCAATCAATTCATCCATCCATTCATTCATTCATTCATTCATTCATCAATCAATTCATCCATTCATTCATTCATTCATTCATTCATTCATCAATCAATTCATCCATTCATTCATTCACGAGAACAGTTCCAACCTAAAATTTCATTCCATCATTTAGACGAATACTGCACATTGTTTTCCTTCTCTTCAAGTGTGCGGGATCTGGGTGTAGTACTTGACCATAGGCGCAACCACCCTATGGGACCCACGGGACGCGTCCCTCCCAACTTTTGAGTGGTCCCATTGACTTTATCATTATGGTCCCCCCCCCAACTTTTGGGACGTGATTCATTTGGTCCCCCCGAACTTTTAGGACGTGATTGCGCCTATGTACTTGACAGCTCTCTTACCTTTACCGAGCATATTTCCAATCTGACACGCTCGTCCTATTTTCATTTAAGACGTCTCAGAGTCATTCGTCGCTTTGTCTCCTCCTCCATCTTCACTACCTTAGTTCATGCTTTTATATGTTCTCGAATCGACTATTGCAATTCTCTTCTCATTGGTCTTCCTAAAGTTCGTCTTTCACCGATTCAGTCAGTTCTCAACTCAGCTGCTAGATTGATTGCCCGCCTTCCCAAATACTCTCGCATCTCTACCTTTATGTTTATGAACTTCATTGGCTTCCTCTACCGTCTCTACGTGCTCGCACACAGTTCAAGATCCTCACTCTGATCCTAAAGTCTCAGCGGGGTCTTGCCCCAAAATATCTGACTAATGCTTTACTTCGTCCTCACTCAGCTTCCTCCCATCGTCCACTTCGTTCATCCAACAGACTTGACCTATTGGTTCCCCGGTCTAGAACTGCTATGGCTCAGTCTCGATCTTTTGTCTCAATTGGTCCTTCTCTCTGGAATTCTCTGTCTCCTTCTGTTCGCTCAACTCTTCTGTCTGTCAGTCTCTCCTCTGCTCTGTCTCTTCTCAAAACCTGCTTCTTCTCGCGGGGCCTTGTGCACTGGGAGCGCCTCTGAACGGTTCACCCTACTAGAGGCGCTTTATAAATGTTTAAATACAATACAATAATGGACCTGGAGCAAAATTCCTTCACTCGCAATGAAAGCTCAGTGCCATGGAATGATACTTCGTTTTAAGTTTGTAGCCCTGCCTGCCTGTCTGCCTGCCTATATGCCTGCCTGCCTGCCTGCCTGCCTGCCTGCCTGTCTGCCTGCCTGCCTGCCTGCCTATCTGCCTATCTGCCTGCCTGCCTGCCTATCTGCCTGCCTGCCTGCCTATCTGCCTGCCTGCCTGCCTGCCTGCAAAGCTTACCGCTTTATTTATTCCCACACTAATCCTCAATAACCCTGAGGTCAGAAGGACAATCCCCCCACTCCACAAACCTCCTCCTCTTCCTCCTCCATTCGCCCCTCCATCCTCCCATCCCCCCAACTGAATGCGGTCCTCTGCCAAATAATCTATCGCCATGGGAATAACAATATCCCCCAATCTGTCACCAGCTCAACGCCTAATTCCCCAGCGACAGCGCACCTCCAGGGTTTCCCTCCCTCCCCTACTCATCTGCTCCGCTTGGCTGTCTGCCTGTCTATCTATCTGATTGTCTGTCTGATTGTCTGCCTGCCTGTCTATCTGTCTCTTGTCTGTCTGTCTGTCTGTCTGTATGTCTGTCTGTCTGTCTGTCTGCCTGTCTGTCTGTCTATCTGTCTGTCTCTCTGTCTGGCTGTCTGTCTGTCTGTCTGCTTGTCTGCTTGTCTGCTTGTATGCTTGTGTGCTTGTCTACTAAACTCTATCCTTTGATATATATTTATATTACAGTTATATGCATGCGTGTACACGTGTTTATTTTATATGACTCTTCCTCTCTGAGTATATATCCTTGTTTGTCTCTATGCATGTCTGACTCTGTCTCTGTCCGTCTGTATGTCTCTCTCTATGTCTCTCTTTCTCTCTGTATAGAGATACCTATATCCTTGTGTTTCCTTGTCTGTCTGTCTGTCTGTCTGTCTGTCTGTTTGTCTATCTGTCTGTCTGTCTGTCTGTCTGTCTGTCTGTCTGTCTGTCTGTCTGTCTGTCTGTCTGTCTACCTATCTGTCTGTCTCAGCCTACACGCGTCTAATTCCCCCTCGACAACCACCACTCTCTTTCTACCCTCCCTCTCTCGCCCCATCCTTCTTCTTTCTACCCAACCCATCTGGTGATTGAGTGGGTGATCGGTGAATGCCAAGAAGGGGATTAACCGAACCCATCCTCATCGTCTACGGTGGTGGCGACAGTGGGGCGTCTGTCTTCGCAATCCGTTCGCTTTGCTAATCAGAAAGGGTTTACGACGGTGGCATTGGCATTGACAGACACGACTACGCCACCGTTACAAATAGGTGTCACGAATAGGTGTCGAGACATCGGGAATAGGTGTCGTTTAGTCACATGAAGGTGCTGGAAACTTAGAAATAGGTGACAGGCATGCAGTTATGGATGGGTAATAAGAATAAGTAGTTGTGCTAGAAAGTTATAATGAATAGGTGTCGGTTAGGATGATTCAAAGTTTTGTATATGGCTAAAGATGAGTATCTGACGGTATCTGAAGGTTAGAGAATGGCGTCGGAATGGCGTGGGATAGTGGAACATAGTCGCCGACATAGATAGGTGCCAAAAAGTTAGAGTTTTATTTATAGGAGCGAAAGTGTCGCGAAAAAGGTGTTTAAACAGGAATTACATGTACATGTATTCTAGTCCTGTGCCAAAGCCATAAATCGGTGCGAGTAGGTTGATGGGGAACGACAGTAAGTAATAATAATATTATTATTATTATTAATGCCAACGGTGTTTTTTGCGTTTTAGAAGCACTGTGATTGGTGCACGTGACCAAAATGCGTAAATTTCTTTGTGCAATAATTTGACGAATCAATTTCCTCATCTTCCGCCCCTCGTCCACTTTGTTCAGTCAACAGACTTGACTGCTTGGTTCCTTGCTCTTGAACTGCTTTTGCTCAGTCTCAATCATTTTGTCTCGATTGATTCTTCTCTTTGGAACGCGCTTCCTCCTTCTTTTGTTCGCTCTACACTTCTGTAATGGCAGGCTCTCTTCTTCCTTCGCTCTTCTCAAGGCTTGCATCTTCTCGCGGGAACTTGAGCACTGGAAGTGCCTCTGAACGGTTCACCCTACTAGGGGCGCTTTATAAATGCTTGAACACAATACAATACAATACAATACAATAGGTAGGATGATTTTTAAAAAACACAATTACAGACAGCTTGGCATATAGAGTCAGAGGGAAAATGGGAAAAGGCCGGTATACAAGGACGCAAGGCCGTAGCCAGGATTTTATTTCGGGGGGTGTTTTCCAGAAAAATTTCTGACTAATTTTGTTTTAGTCAACCATTTTTAGTCATCGTATGCTTTTTTAGAATTTTTCGCCCGAAAAACCTTCAGCACTGCGTAGAACGATCTATAATTTCCTGATTCTGTTCTTCATAAATCACGATTTTCCCTTTTTTTGCGTAAATGCATTATTTAATTTTTACTTTTTTCCCATTTCGGGGGTGTTCAAACACCCAAAACACCCCCCTAGCTACGGCCTTGCAAGGACGGCTATTTCTCAGGAATATACACATATCCTTCCTTAACCTGCCTCAAGCGCTATTTCTGCATCCTATTCTGTATGTCTGTCTGTCTGTCTGTCTGTCTGTGACTGTATGTGTGTCTGTTTATTTGTCTGTCTGTCCGTCTCTTTCTGTCTCTGTCTCTTTGCAACAACCTCTTCACATGGGTAAGTATTAGCCTCGTTCCTGGCACCGGATGTTGTTGAGCAAGCGCGCCTTTCCGAGCAATCGACGATCCCAGAATTCTTTACTACCCAGACGACGAAAAGACCAGACAGTCAGTCAGACAGACAGAGACGAAGAGAGAGGCCTAAGCAGTCAAATAATTTGCAGATACAAATATCCCGCGATGAACCAGTGAGAGACAAAGACACACTCACACAGACAAACACATATCTTAATACAAACATACACAAAGACATTTCCTCGGGCGAAATTGCCGAGCGACAAAGAAATTGCCAAGGTACACCCGGTCCCAATAAAACAATAAAATCGCCGCCATCCACAGCGGGCGACTCTTGGCAATGCGACCGATGCTCTCGGCAATAAAACTCGCCGCAAGGTGGCAGCGCTCGTCTTGACAGGCTTTATCTAGCGCTGTCTCTTCGCTGATTGGTCCCTGGAGTGGTCGAACGTTGGTCGGTCGCGGGCTGTTCGTTAGCCGTTTAGAGAGGGCGCTGGAGTAGGGAATATGCGCGCCATAAATGAAGATAAACATGGAGAACCACTTGAGGCATGGATGTTCTGTGTGTGATGTATGTATGTTTGTGTCTATGTCGTTTTAGGGTATAAGTAAATACGTGCGTGAATGCGTATGCCTGTGACCATATAATGTTATGTACGAATGTATACATGTATGTATGTATTTTTCTATGTATGTATTGCCATCAGCTTTGCCAGCTCCAATTTGGTGTTGTATTGTAACTGACCATTAATTTTATTAAGCGCTTCTCGCATGAAGCGCCTTTCAGAAGCGCTATACCAGTGCGTGCAACCCCGAGAGAAAAGGCAGGTTTTTAGGCGAGAGAAAGATGGTCAACTTCTCATTCCACGGACTCGATTAGATACCAGAGAACGCCGAACTTTCTCGGTTGTATATAGTGCCGCCCATCTGGAATGGTCCCCCTTAACGAAAAATAATGAATCAATTTGAGTGTATGGTGCAAGCATGTATGTATTCAAGTACCAATGTGCCATCTCTGTATTTGCACAATATGAATATATATATATATATATATATATATATATATATATATATACTGCTCTCATACATACAACTGTAGTGTTTATGCTGCTTCTGTTCATGATCTAGATTTATATCAATGTGTATACACGTCTGTAGTGATTAGGATGTTCATGCGACTCTCATGTGTGTGTACATGAATATTTATCTAGCGTATTTTCTAATACTTCCTCTGATGCATAGATAACCATAAATTCTTCACGAATTCTGATTCGTTACGACGATGATGCATCGGCCGCGCAGGCGCACTCGACGCTTGATATCCCTCCGCCGATTTTGACGAATGAGTTCGCTTGGTAATTCGGCTGCGATTCGACGATATTTTCCAATTTGCCTTTTTCCCCTTCGACTACTCCTAATTCCAGGGGAAATAAAAAATTTACGAAGCAGATAACGATCTGTTTTCCCTATCGATCGTTTCTGTCAACTTCCCGAGAACAGATGACGACTCAAAGTTACATTTGCGTCGCGTCTTTCTCGACCAGAGAATGGCGTACTTCGTATGACTGCGCTGTCGGCTGTTTTCAGCCGATATATAAGAGCAATTTCGCTTTAACGACGCTTCGTGATAACAAAGATCATCGGTGTCACCCTCCTCCTCCAT
>OX457048.1:45672527-45675027 GCA_949752735.1 Lumbricus terrestris
TACATTACCAATCAAATTATTTTCCCGATAACCACGAATATATTGGGATTAAACCATCAGACAAAGATATGTCAGCAAATTTAGAATCTCAGTCCAAGACGGATGTCGCTAAGCAAGACTTAAGACAGTATTGCAGCCCGAGGTCAGGACCAATGGCTCCCATGGTTCTTCTTGCTCCATGCAAGGTCGAGGTTAGAGCCGCCGGCAGTGAGACTGAATGAGCTGATCTATCGTGGACTTACTTGGGCGGGCTTCCCAGCCGGGATGGAGAGACATAGTCTCAGAAGGAACGGACGGGATGACTAGCTATTCCATTCCAGATGGACAGTTCTCTGATATGGAATGACACCCAGTGGGACGCGGTGGTGTATTGTTACAGACGGATGGTTGCAGGTTCGAATCCACCTCAAGTCGCCGAGTAGTGACCTTGGGAAAGTCCTTCACTCGCAGTTGCTCGGCGTGAAACTCCGATGCAATGTCTGCGATGTAGTCGGGAGCGCCTCTGTGTAGTGAGCTTGAAGGGGCGCTATAACAACTACACACACAAACAAAAAAACAGCGCTTGAGGTGAGCAACTATTTGCAATTTGCAAGTGGTAAGACGTATATCCGGACGATGTCAGAAATGAATAGATCTAGCGAAGATTCCCATAATATATCTATCTATCTGTCTATCTATCTATCTATGTAATTTGTATAGCGCCTCTTCAAGAACTCTACTCAGAGGCGCTCCCGACCCAAGCCGGTCAAAAAGAAAAGTCTTAAGCAATCTATAGAATGAGCCAGACATGTTCCGAGGGTGGGAACGCAGGTTAGAGGGAAGGTCATTCCAAGCGGAAGGTCCAGTGACCGAAAATGCCCTGCTCTGACTAGTGGCAGTGCGGGCATAAGGAACCATAAAGTCACCTCTAGAGGCCGAGCGCAAAAAATCGGCGACCCACAGCAGTTGAGGTCAAGGTGAAGAACTCACAGAGATAGGGAGGTGCTGTGCCCAAGACGCAGCGCCAGGCAAAAGAAGCAACCCTGAAATGAATGCGTGACTGAACCGGAAGCCAGTGTAAGACATCACGAATGTAGTCAGAAATGTGGCCAAACTTAGGGACGCCACCCACCAGGCGAGCATATTGAAATATATGAGCTGAATGCAGGATGCAGGTGACAAATATCTATAATTTTGAATAAATATTTTAAAGGTGTTTAATCTCAGCAGCTTCTTTTATTAGCAACATCATATTGTTGAAAAATAAACAGGGTGGGCCATCAAAAAGACCCCAATTTAGTGTTTGCCAATATCTTGGCCAGAAGTTAGAATTTCCAAATTCAAATTTTACAGGCGTTTATGAATCGTCAAAAACAGTGGTAGGTCTCACTAACAGTGATAGAGCTTCTGTTCTCTTTGAAATATTTTGATGATATCTGGCTATCATGTGTAAATATGACTTGTCTTTATGCCTGTAAAATTCGAATTTGAAATTCTAACTTCTGGCCAAGATATTGGCAAAACACACTGCAGGGGTTATTTTATGGCCCACCCTGTATACGTCAGTGTTCAAAGCGTAGAAAAGAAATGCATGGTTGCCCCTTGTATCTATCCAGGCTGTATACATAGCCTATAATAAGCGGCAGGGTGGCGTTTAAATTCGAAAATATGTTCATGTACTCCGTCCATGGCTGTCCAGTCACATTTTAATCCATGTTGTCAAGGCAACAGACAACCATACTTTCATCCATATAATTACCTCAGCAGCCGATTTGCAGTAACGCTGCTGCCCCACTAGCATATTCATTATTTCATTCATTAGTAGAATAATTCATCACTGCAGTTCGGTACTTGTGGGTCTATCACTTGGAGTAATTCTGCGCCTTGAAAGAGTTCTTCGTTCGGCTGCTCGCCTCGTTGGCCGCATTCCTAAATATGCCTCTGTATATGCCTATATGCGTGACGTTTTACGCTGGTTCCCTGTTTCACAGCGCATCTCCTACCGAGTTGCTGCACTTGTTTGGCGATGCCGTCTTTCTTGTGCTCCGACGTACTTGTCTAGACTTTGTCGACCAGTAGAGTAAGGGTTAACACGCTAGCCAGGAGTGCGAGAGGTAGTGAATTCGAGCCCCCGTTGGGCGGATTTGCTTTGTAGGCTGCTATTAACGCCGATTATTGCAAAGCTGTCTGTTCCGTTAGTAGTCAAGTTTAATTAAGATTACTGCATAACTTGTAAATGTAAAGTTAGAGTAATGGATAACACGCTGGCGTAGAGTGCGAGAGGTAGTGAATTCGAGCCCCTGTTGGGCGGATTTGCTTTGTAGGCTGCTATTAGCGCCGTGTAATTGCAAAGCTGTCTGTTCAGTTAGTATAGTTAAGTTTAATTAAGATTACTGCATAACTTGTAAATGTATAAAGTTAGAGTAATGGTTAACACGCTGGCCAGGAGTGCGAGAGGTAGTGAGTTCGAGCCCTCGTTGGGCGGATTTGCTTTGTAGGCTGCTATTAGCGCCGTGTAATT
>OX457048.1:45677527-45690027 GCA_949752735.1 Lumbricus terrestris
AATAATAAACGAAACTTCTATACATCATATACACAGGGGATGGATTGATCATCCAGGGTTTAACGACAGCGTGTGACAACAGATGTCATCACCGTCGACAGATATTCGTTTGGCATCATATAGTTCTTTCGTGCAAGGAATGACGATTTAATGACGTTTAAAAGAGAACACTCATAACATTATCATCCGAAAGAAATTCGATGAGGAAATTAAACACCCATTTTTACCAACAAATTCTACAATAAATAACCTTCACCGAAAATGTGCAATTCGTTCATGTACTTGTTGATATCTGTAGACCTATAATATAAATAATGCAATTAAACGCCAAAATTAAATTGAAAATACATGTTGTCAGAAATAAGCTGTGTATGAATAATTATTTGCATCTTTCTTTGTCATTGTATCTTTGTATATAAATTACTAGCTGAATTACCCGGCGTTGCCCGGGACATTTCAGATTTTGTTCACAGTCACGTCTGACCACGCTCCCACGCCTGGAAAATTTCGGTTTTCGTCCCCCGCCACGCCTGACTCCGCTCCTACACCGCCCTTCTCACCTGAGTCACCTCGCCGTCTTCCATCGGGCCCAACCCGGTCCAACCACTCTGAGTGCCCGCGTTGCCCGTGAAATTTATGTTTTCGGTCCAACCCAGCTGCCACCCGCCAATGTTTACGCTATAGTCAGCATTTTTGCGAAACCGCATGCCAAAAGATCTGCCCTCGGCGAAAAATGAGGTTAAAAATCTATTGGTTCATTAATAATAATAATAATAATAATATCTTTTCTTTAATTAAACGCCTGCAAGACGCACTGCGCTTTACATTTACAGGTTATGCAGTAATCTTAATTAAACTTAACTACCAACTGAACAGACAGCTTTGTAATTACACGGCGCCAATGGCAGCCTACAAAGCAAATCCGCCCAACGGGGGCTCGAACTCACTACCTCTCGCACTCTTGGCCAGCGTGTTAACCACTACTCTACCGCCCCCCCCCCCCCGGTTGAAAACCGATCTGCCAAAATATTGCGTCTTAAATAGGCTTCTGATACATACGACACGCTATAGATATTAATTAACAGATAAAGCGCTATCATTTTAAAATCGGCCATGACGTCATTAATGTACTGGTTTCAATCATCAATATATCATCGATGGTCTGTTGATAAGGATGGTTGTATGCAAATAAATGGCGTCGTATATTAACACACGCGTTAGCATTGCGATATAAAATAAAAAAAATTCAAGCTCGAGAAAAGGTAAGATTTTTGGATCGCGAATCCCGATAGTGTTTTTCGTGGGTGCTAAGAAGTTGTTTTGTAAATTATTTGAAAAAATCGGTCGCGTGTATGAGTAGATTTTTTATTAACCTCCCGTTGCAACTTGTATTTTATAGTTTTATAGATGTGTGTGTTTTCGTTGTTCAGACGACCTCTAGTGAAGGCTTTCTGTTCTACGCGCGAGAACTCTATCCGCTCTACAGCCACCTGGCGGTCAGTCTGCGCAACTCATCGCTACACGTCTCCATCATATTCGTCGACCAAGTCTCATACAGCGAATTGTTCGTCTCCATGGGAACGCACCTTGACGACGACGCGTGAGTCGGATGATGATGACGATGATAATGACGACGACGACGATGACGGCGGTAACGACGATGACGACGGCGATGACGATGACGACGATGGCGACGATTACGATGACAACGACGATGACGATGGTGACGACGATGACGATGACGATGATGACGATGACAACGACGATGACGATGATGACGATGATAATGACGATGACGATGACGATGACAACGATGACGGTGACATCGACGATGACGATGATGACGATGACGATGATGACGATGATTGCGATGACGATGATGGCGATGAATATGACGACGATGACGATGATGACGATGACGTTGACAACGACAATGACGATGATGACGATGAATATGACGATGATAACGATTATGTTGTCGTAGACGTATTGATGATGATGATGATGATTTTCATATTGAGTGAATGTAGTAGCAGAGCAACAGTATCTTAGCGACGATGGCATAGTAACCTGTGCATGGCAACACCACGATGCATTAATCATGCTATCTTCTCTTTTAGAGGCGCTATATAAATGTCTGAAATTAAATGAATGAATGAAAAGTTCAATCAGTTTAATTAATTAATTAATTAATTAATTAATTAATTAAGTAAGTAATTTATTTATTTATTTATTACTTAATTAATTAATTAACCAGCGATCTGAAACGGTCGTTCTGATTTCCTCCCTCACCACCAGGTGGCACCAGCTGTCCGTAGTGCACAAGGGTCAGACGGTGGACGCGAGGCTGGACACAACGTCCGAACGAATGACCGCTGACCGACCGGACCCACAGCTGCGAATGCCTCCGTCAGTCTACTTCGGTGGAATGGATGTCTCCGCCAGCGTCCAAGGTCAGGGAAGCCATTGTTTCGCTGCTTAGAACATAGAGGGGAGAAGGGTGTGCCTTGGGCCGTCATGGGTTTGAAGTGTTATGTCTGTACACTATGAATATAATTATATCTTTCTTACTCCACTTGCCGTCGCCCAATGGGAGACGTCGTTATTATGCATTTAAGTAGTAATTTGTAATTGTTTAAAGAAGGTGTGTAAGTTAAGTGAGAAGATGTGTGAAATGTTAGAAATATTTTAAGTGTCAATGTTAACTATAATTATACAGCATACATCACTCTCCTCGTTTTCTTCGACTCGACATATATATATATATATATATATGTATGTATATATATATATAATTATGTTTGCAGATGTTCAGTCCTCTCCCTCACCGTATCATCTTCACATCTACAGTGTATATCAGTATAATTATCAGTGTATACCTATTAGACATGGGTCGGAGGTGTAGCAGAAAGTTTCGACCTGAATTTCTACCATTGAGGGAATCTGAAGCCTCGACTACTGACAATGCCGAGCGATAACCACCACACTCTATTTCCCACTCACTCCTAAAATATTTTCCAGTTGCTATTCATACATGTATCTTATTATGCATTTTTATTGCGCCACCATAAATTCATGAAGCATCAATCGATGGCGCTGTGAGCAACTGTTATTGAAGAACTTGGTCAAGATCCCTGTGTACAGCGACCGTCTCGTGTACACTTGTGTACACATGTGTACAACACATGGGTACACATGTGTGTACAACATTGTACACATGGGTGGAGCAGAGTAGATTTTGAGTCGCTATGAATTGAACTTAAAACCAATGATTCTTCTTCTTCTTTCGTTCTCTGCAATCATGAAGTAGGTTCGTGTGTTCAATGACGCATGTACAACATTGTACATTGTACTCATCTCCATTCTCCCCATTCTCTGCTTCTCACTTGAGTCCTCTGAACTTCTGAAGCCTTCCTTTGTCGTCGTTCAGTCCATTAGCATCGTTCTTCGTCTCCCTCGTATCTTTGTTTCTTCATTCTTCCTTCGATTATGTCTCTTGCTATGGTATCACCCTTCATGATGTAGCCGGTGTCACGATATTAAGTCTCCCTCGAACAGAGTCTCCCTTGGCGGAAAATCTATATTGGAAGACATTTTCCGATGTAAAAGTATATATGTTTTCTTGCTAGATAACTGAACAACGAAAACTAATGGTTTAACTTGCTCGTCTACACATTTTATACGACTGTAGCCCATTTCACGCTGAACGGGCGGTAGACTTTATTTCGTAGGCGGAGAAAATATTATCTCCCCACAAGCCGGAGACTTTTCTTCATTATATAGTCTCCGGGGCGAATTTATTCTTGAAAATATCCGCCGAGGGGAGAATTTGTTTAGAAATAAAGTCTCCGGGAAAGACTGTTATGTGTAAACTCTGTCATGTGACATTCAGTTGATGTACTTTAGTATATAATGGTAGCGATTTTATAAATGTTATATCGTCGGTTAACAACATTTTAAAGGTATCTAAAGAAGGCTTTCAACCAAACGACTGTATTTTCTTTGAATTTTGACTGTAGGTAGTGGTTTCCACTGTTTAGTGACACCTACGACTGTCCTATGCCTACATATTTTCTAAAGTATTCTTCAACACATTCTTCGAATGGATGGATCAAAAATTTAACGACAGCTTGTGACAACAAAGACCATCGCCGTCGACAGAAATTATTTTGGCTTATCACAACTATTCTTATGGACGTTGCAGATCTCAGTGATAGTATAGGCTAACAGTCTGTTTAACGACACTCTGTGATATCAAAGATCGTCAACGGAGGCCACACATGGGACTGGCGCCCTCTGCAAATAGCCGAGGTCTCTATTGGAAGTTGTGGAGAATCCGGATTATTGCGTTTTCTTTTTACATTTATAGAGAGTGAAGGAAGGGTTTATAAGGTGTTTAAGAGAGTGCGATTCGGTGTTTTTTAAACTCAACACTGTGTTATTATTCTATTTTTCGATTTCTACTTGTGAATGCAATGCTTAAAAAAGGTTTGTAAGGTGAGAGTAAAAAGTTTATGTTTAACGACAATGTGAAAAAAACATAAGTCTCGCCCTCCTTCTCCTTTATACTTGCTTATAAATTAGGCTATAATTTGTTTGTTTGTATGTGCACTTGTTATAGCGCCCCTTAAAGCTCACAACTCAGAGGCGCTCCCGACTACAGCGCGGACACTGCATCAGAGTTTAACGCCGAAGCGCTGAGCAATTGCAATTGAGGGACTTGCCCAAGGTCCTTACTCGGCGACTTGAGGTGGAATCGAACCTGCAGCCCTCCGGCTGCAAGGTGACGAACACACCCACCACACCACCACGCCAAATAATGAGCTTTTATGGGATTGCTGACCTGGATATATTTGGATGAGATTATATGGGATTAGATGAGATTTATATGTTTATTTACCCAGTTCAACCCCGGTCGATAGTCATAAGAAGAGAAAGAAAAGAAGCAGAAAGGCCAATAGGTATTTGACGAAGGATAACAGGGAGCTCATTCCAGGTCACAGGGTCAGCCACGGAGAAAGCACGGCGCTGCCTGATTGCAGTCCGTAAGCGGGGAACAATAAGTTCCGCTTGTGCAGTTGAGCGGAGAGAGCATCGTCGCTGGACGTTCATGGTGAAGCAGCAGAGATCCTGCTTAAGTATGAAGGAGCTAAACCCTCAAAACAGCGCCGGACCAAGACAGAAATTCGATAAGCAAAGGGTTGTTGGTAATGGAGCCAGTGGAGTACATAGCGCATGTACTCAGAGATTCGGCCAAACTTGGGAATGCGGCCTATGAGACGGGCAGCGGTGCTCAGGACCCAATTTAGGTGCCCTAAGCGACAGGTCGTAAGTCGACTGTATATGGCACTGCAGTAGTCCAAACGTGAAGCTACAAACGCATGAACATGCTAAGGCTACGCCTGGAGTCAAAGTGTGGAAAATGACGTTGAGCTGCCGAAGCTGGTAGTAACAGAAGGTCAATGTGCCGCAAAAATGTGAGTTCCTGGTCTAGGATGACTCAGAAATCCCGGACTGAAGTGGAAAAGTGAAATGTGGATATTTCAATGATACGGAGGATAAATCAATTTTAGACAGCTTCTGGGGCGTTCCAAGCCAGATGAGATGAGATGAGATTAGATTAGATTACATTACATTACATCACATCCCATTACATTACATCACATCACATTAAATTGCATTACATTACATCACATTACATTGCATTACATTACATCACATTACATTACATTGCATTGCATTACATTACATCACATCACATCACATCACATTGCATTACACTACATTGCATTACATTACATTACATCACATTACATCACATTACATCACATTACATCACATTACATCACATTACATCACATCACATTACATTACATTATAATACATACATTACACTACATTACTGTTGTTGTAGGTCTGCACAGTCAGCGGAACTTCGTCGGCTGTCTTCGCGGTCTCTACTTCAACCGCGACAGCATCCTCGACCGACTCAACACGTCACGTGTCCGTTACCATGACGACGGATCGTCACCGCTCCAGGGTTGCCACGCCTTCGGATCGACGAGTCTCCAGTTCAGCCACGACGGCGCCTTCGCCAGGGTCGAGCACCGTCCCTCTTCCACGCTCCACATCCAACTCCAGTTCCGAACGCTGAGGAGCAACTCGTTCATCCTCTACGTGGAATCGTCAGCAGCCTCTCCTAAGGCATTCATACAGGTGGGTGGGTGAATAGGTGGGTGGGTGAATGGGTTTTGGGTGGGTGAATGGGTTTTGAGTGGATGGGTGGGTGAATGGGTGGGTTGGTTTGGGGTTTTGGTGGGTGGGTGGTGTGTAGGTGGGTTGGGGTGGGTGGGTGAATGGGTGTGTGGGTGGGTGTGGGTGGGTTGGTGGGCGGCGGACATTTTTTGATCGGATGGATTGTTTTGGTTATAGTCGTGAGGGGTTCGGTTGGGTGGATGCGTGGTTTAATTTTGTGGGATTGGGGTTTCAATCGCTGTCGAGAAGTAATTAAGTGTCGATTATCGCGGTGGTGAAGTGGGTATGTTCGTCACCTTGCAGCCGAAGGGTTGCAGGTTCGAATCCGTCTCAAGTCACCGCGTAGGGACTTTGAGAAAATCCTTTACTCGAAACTGCTCAGCGTTTCGGCGTGAAAGTCCGATGTAGTGTCCACTCTCTGTAGTCGGGAGCACCTCGGAGTAGGGAACTTGAAGGGGCGCTATAACACAAGTGCACATACAAACAAAGTAAGTTAGTTTCTACCTTAATTATTTGTTGTAGACCGCATTCTGAACTAAATCACATTGTATAAGCATACAACGAATGAAGTGGAACAGCATTTAGTTTAATGGAGATGTGTTGTATTCTCACAAGATGTCTATAATATGCCGCTACAAGGAGGATGGCCTAAGCTCTTTTGACGCTCTGGAGGATTTCTCATCCGATCCACAGTCGATCAGTCAGCTTGTTTTGTCTGCTTTGACGATGAATGATGACAAAGAAAACTGCGTGTACACCTCGAATAAGCCCGTTTCACCATTGCATTTGACCTGCCTAATCCTCTAAAACCTTTTTCAATCTATATTCTATTATCTGTCTATTTGTGACGTCAATCTTAGAATTTGGGTTGTATAAAAATTAAAAATTAAATATCGGATGAAAATAATTAAACATAGAATATAAATAAATAAATAAAGTTTTAATAAAATATTGAATATAATAAATCGTCTTCAACGGCTTGTGACTTGGACTGGGTGTTTTTATGCTATTCGCATTAAATGACTATAGTGTCTGTTGAAATAAGATATTGAACAATCTAATATTCTAGCCAATCAAACGTCAACGCGGTCAATAAATTAAAATTTAGAGCGATAAGTCGTATGAATTGAACCAGAGTTCATGAACTCTGTGGTTTGTCTAACAATGTAAACAACCGGCCAAAACTAGTAGGCGCAGTCGATGAGTTCTCTTCTGTTGTTGACTAAACTGGCGCTAAAACGGTCTTTCCTGTCTTCTTCCAACAGCTAAAACTATCAACGAAATTAGGTCATAATTTTATATTAAAATCGTTTCTGTTATTGGCAAAACAACGAATGGATCATTAGCTGATTTAAAACAGACAATCGGATTCTCACAAATGTTTATAATTTGCAGCTACAAGGAGGATGGTTGTAGCCCATAGGCTGGAGCACGGGAGGATGTCTGACAAGATCCATAATGACTCGTAGGCTTGGTTTGTCCATTTTGACGAAGAATGATGCAATGAAAGCTGGATGTACACCTCGGACCAGTCTTAGAGTCCCCAGTTATGCCACTGATTGACCTGTCTTCCTTTCTATAACAATCTTCTTCGTTTATCTATCTCTTTGTGACGTCATTCGGGAGAATAGGGTTGCAGAAAAATAAATAAAATTAATATCGGGTCAAAATAACTAAAAATAGCAGAGAAAGAAATAAAGTTAGGAAAAGGTTGAATAGAATAAATCGTCTTCAACGGTTTGTGACTTGGACTGGATGTTTTTTGTGCTGTCCACATTAAATGACTTGTGTCTGTAGAGATAAGACGTCATTGAACAATATGATATCATAGCCAATCAAACGTTAATGCGGTCAATAAATTAAAATGTAGAGCGATACGTCGTATGAATTGAACCGGAGTTCATGAACTCTGTGGTTTGTCTAGCAATGTAAACAACCAGCCAAAACTAGTAGGCGCAGTCGATGAGTTCTCTTCTGTTGTTGACTAAACTGGCAATAAAACGGTCTTTATTGTCTTCTTCCAACTTCTAAAACTATCAAGGAAGCTAGGTTGCGAAAATTCGTTCCTGTCACTGCCAAACCAATGAGTGAGTCAGCATTTTATGTAATGGAGACATTGTATTCTCACAAAATATACAGATTTTGCCGTTACAAGGAGGATGGCCTAAGCTCTTGCTGCTCTGGAGGATGTCTTATCTGATCCACAATGACTCGTTAGCTTGTTTCGTGCTTTGACGAAGAACGATGACAATGAAAACTGTGTGTACACCTCGGACCAGTCTTACCTATACGCCCATTACGCCATTGCAGTAGCCTGTCTTCCTTGCTATATCAATTTTCTTCATTTATCTATCTCTTTGTGACGGCATTCGGCAAAATAGGATCGAAGAAAAATAAGCAAAGCAAGAGTGTATTTTGAAAAAAAATTAAAACGTGGAAGCTGGAACTAATATGGAATACATTAGTCTCAAGTGGGAGAGAAATGAGGCAAAAAAACGATGAGATAGACTGTAATGGTCTGCGATGAATTGTGAAGCAGATGTCGCAGCACAGACTGAATGTAAGATAACTATACAGAGGGAAGTGAACCTGATTCGAAAATAATTGAGGAAGATGGCCGTTGAAGACAATCCAGATTAATGGGGTCAATAAATTAAATATGGTAGCTAGCGCTGTTCTGAGCATATAATTAAAACCTAAACATGTACCAGTTCCATTATTTCAGTGCAAATACTGGAGTGAAATATCTTTAATTTGACGCATAAATTACAAATAAATTCCAAAAATTGGCGGAGTTATATGCATTCAAAGTTGGTTCATTTATGCTGGACCACCCTGTATATATTTATATTTTAAAGGTGTCCAACTTGACATCTATAGATTTTTCCTGTAATAGGGAGATTTTGCTGCTTCAGTGAGCCATTAATGCCGACCTACATAGTATGAGTTCTGACTACATGGATTTAATAAAAATATTTTCAATCAGGAATAAATAAATATTCGTGTTATTAGTTTAAAAGGTGTCTAGCAAGCACCGGATTTGTAATAAACGAGATCGATTATAATTATAGTTGCTAATATGACCCGTTGATGAGGCTTCAAAACAGCGGGATTCAAAGCGATCAATTTATAAATAAATTTATAAAATATTTTCAAGGTGTCTAAGCTCAGCTGCTGTTTGCATTGTATATTACAATATTGTAAAAAGCCATTTTTATCCAACGCCTCTTTAACATGACGGCGAGAGACCGCATTCTAACAAAAATGGTCTTTATTTCAACAGCCTGTGAAATAGAGATACTGAAAGTAGGAAAGCTCTGATGACAGATTTCATAGTATCCTCTTTTAAAATTATACATCGATAATATATATGTATTCATTCATTCATTCATTCGGACATTTATATAGCGCTCCTTCAAAAAAAACTACTCAGAGGCGCTCGATAAAATTATATATAATGTATATATTATATACTGCATTGCCTCTATTCAGTATTCAAGCAGTAGCGGGGTTGTACTTGCTTCAGTTTTAAGACATGTGGGACAAACATTAGGGCCGCCCTCCTGTTTTTAGACTTTGGACTGACACTGAAGAAGTATGAACAGTCACGTATTTCAAAGCGATGACGAAGCTGTGTGAAAACGAAGATGACTAGTGTCGCCCTCCTCTTATCTATAGGCTTGGGACTAGCACTTTCGGTGTGCAAATAGTGCCGGAGTTATTAAGTTTGGACACGTAGCTGCGTAATTTTCAAACGTGATGAAGTCATTCAAGTGTAATATTTGTGAGTGTATATATCAGTAGTTCCATCGATTTTAAAGGTGTCTGTGAAGAAATGTTTTTGTCGTTATTTTTTTTTTTTTTTATTATTTCCTTTTAATATTTTCAACAAACAACATAAAAAAACGAATAGCCACCGAGTTGAAAGGCTGAACGGATACAGAGAGACGATTATTATTATTACTATTATTATTATAATTATAACAACTATACACTGTAACCGGTTGCGGTCTGTCAACCGAATTGTCCGATAAAGAATTTATTATTATTATTATTATTATTATTATTATTATTATTATTATTATTATTATTATTATTATTATTATTATTATTATTATTGGTACTATAATTTTAATTCACCCCTTTTTTTCGATTTAATTTCGAATTTATTTCCGTGGCGTAATACAGCAAATAAATCCAACTTCTAGTTTGTCAAGAACCCTTTTAATCGATCCAGCTTCTGCATAGACAAGAATTTGTTCGATAAATCCCGTTTCTATTTTGTCAGTAAATATTTTTCATCAATTTTACATTGAAAATTATTCTTCATCAATCCAGCTTCAATTTCAGCAGAATGACTGCACTAACCCTAAAACTAACCCTAACCGACCCTCACGACGCCTAACCTGAGCCCTAACCGACCCTCACGCGCTAAATCCCGCTTCTACTTCGAGAGGAAATATTTTTCATCGAATTTCTATTTCATTAATCGAAAAAAAGGGTGAATTAAAATTATAGTACCTTATTATTTTTATATTATTATTATTAAAATATTGTAACTGCTATGACTGTATTAACTGTAAAATTGCGTTTTTCTAAATCAACAGCTGTCTTTGGTTGACGGTCAATTGTCGGCTGCTGTGATGTCATCGGGTGCCATGACGTCCGTTGTCGTTGGTAACAGTCTAGGAGACAACACGTGGCATGCACTGAATGTTTCCTATGACAACGGGTGAGAGGCAGAGGAAGATGATGACGACGACGATGATGACGATGATGACGACGACGATGATGACGATGACGATGACGATGATGATAGCGACGATTATATTTTATCACATAAATTTCTTCAGCGCGTAAGGTCCACCGATATGGGAATCTGATGATGATGACGACGGCGACGGTGACGATGGTGATGATGATGATGGTGATGGTGATGAGGAAAATGGTTTTAAAAAATAAGTCGAGTTGAATGGTGATTTAGAGGAGAAGGAAAAGAGGAGCAGGTTGGCGAGGAGACATAAAAGAAAGTGGAAGAGGAAGAAGAGGAATGAGAAATCAATAGAACTAGTTTTCGCGTAATCCTGTGCTTTCCGAAGCATCTTCAAAACAAATAGTACGAAGACGTTGTTAAACGAATGTGGGATTGGAGTGCCATCGGTTCATAGTTTGTCGATGATGTAGGTTGCTGCATCTGGAGATCGATCAGATCGAAAAGAAGATGGCGGACGTTCGACAGGAAATCCATTTCGGAGATTCAACCTATCTTGGATTCGGTCCAAACACTGAAATGAACGGTGAGCTCATCACCATAAATTATGCTAATATGCTTCGCTAGGTCATTAATATTAATAAATAAACGGACTATGATGCGAATTAATATTTATGTTTTCCTCCAGTTACTGATGAATTGAGCGGAATTATTTTGTTAACTATGAATGGAGTCAGCAGTTTATCATTCACTCATTCATTCATTCAGTCATTCACTCATTCACTTGTTCACTGACACTCATTCATTTATTGATTCATTCATTCATTCAATATTTCATTTAATCATTTAATATTCAATTGTCAAATAATCATTTAATTTATTAATTTATTCTCTCATTCAATTATTCATTCAATTAATTAAATTGGTCTCTTATTCACTTGTTAATTCACTCATTCATTCATTCATTCATTCACTGATTCAATCATTCATTCACTCAATTAATTCATTCAGTAAATCAACAATTCATTCATTCATCCATTCACCCACTCATTCCACCTTTCCCAACTTTGTTTCCACCGCAGCGGCCTACATCGGTTGTATGCGCAGTCTGAAGATCCAGGACCTTGACCTTGATCCGGTGAAGGTCATCCACAGCCAGCTGGGCGTCGGCGTGACCTTGGGCGATTGTGACCTCGTTGACTGGTGTCAGGGCAACGACACGACCCTCTGTCTGAACGGGGGAACGTGCGTCAACAGTTGGACGACACCCATCTGTGACTGTGGACCAACAGGACATTACGAGGGATCAAAGTGCCAGAGCTGTTAGTCACTGTCTCAGTATGTCTGTCTGTCTGTCTGTTTGCCTGTGTGTCTGTGTGTCTGTGTTTCTGTGTGCTTGTCTGTCTGTCTGTCTGCCTGTCTGTCTGCCTGTCTGTCTGTCTGTCTGTTTGTCTGTGATTCCGTTTGAATGTCTGTCTGTCTGTCTGTTTGTCTGTTTGTCTGTATGTCTGTCTGTTTGTCTGTTTGCCTGCCT
>OX457048.1:45692527-45885027 GCA_949752735.1 Lumbricus terrestris
CCCATCCCACTAGATCTTTTCAATGAATTATTGAATTGAAATATTTCCACCATGGCTCGAGATTTTTGCACACTATAAAGAGCCAGAAATCTAATTTTGCACCTCAACTCAATCGCCTTAGTCGTTTATGTCATTATCTACTGCGTTAGCTGCAAAGTTTCTCTCTGTGTCCGTCACTGTCTGTCTGTCTGTCTGTCTGCCTGTCTGTCTGTCTCTGTCTGTCTGCCTGTCTGCCTGTCTGTCTGCCTGTCTGTTTGTCTGTCTGTCCGTCTATCTGCCTGTCTGTCTGTCTGTATGTCTGTCTGCCTCTCTCGACTGACGCTGCAAATATACTTGTTCATTCGTTTGTCACAGCTTATCTTGACTCTTGACTATCAATTTATTCTAATATATTAAATCTATTCTAATTAATTATTTCATTGATTCTTTTATAATATTCGCAATTTTACATACGTCATAGTGTAAAGTCGAGAGCTTTAACGGCCACGAACAATCAAATAACCATAAGCAATCAAACTAAAATAAAATTAAAGAAATCAAAATGGACACCTTTAAAACGAATATTAAGGCATGATATGTACTTGACCAAATACATTTTCTTAGAATTGTGAAAATTTGGCGGATAATAACTCCGGCATCTTCAAGGTGTCCCTAAGCAATTTGAAACGGTCAAGACAGACACCTTTAAAACGGTTGTTCAGTACGTTATATAAATCTCCAATAATAAAGTATATAAAATAATCCACTCAATTGGTGCTTACTCATTTTCTGTGGGATAGATGTTGATGAGAGGTCTGCGTGGAATTCGACCGAATGGGTCGTCATCGTGGGTGGCGATCAGAATGTCGCGTCTACTTCCGGTCACGTGACAGGGTTCGTCGGATGTCTGAGCGACCTGAGGATCGGTGACTTCCTCTTCGAATTGGCGAAGATGTCGCAGGGACTAAGAGGTAAAACAATTAATATGCAATCCATTCGTTCGTTCATCCGCCCGTCAATCCAATTATCCATCCATCTGAATAGCTAATTATTTCTAATCATCCGTCCGTAAACGAGATCATCCATCCATCCGCATTCATCTGCCAATGCATCTGTATACATGCCAATTAACATAATATCTTTTCCATACTTTCATCTTTTCCCCAAATGTATCCACCAATCCATCCATTCATTCATCCATCCATGCATCCATCTATCTACCTATTTATAAAATAACTCGCGCATTCTTCCATCGATCTATAATTGCACCAACCATCCATTCACCTATCCATCCACCAACCGAATCCATCCATCTTTTCCCATCCATCCATCTTTCCAATCCATCCATCCATCCGTCCATCCATCCTCTTTCAGGTGTTGGCAGTGGATGTACTGACCATTGCCTGGTCGACGGTTGCAACAACGGAGGAGTCTGCGTTGCCAATGGTTACGACCCCTCCATGTCCTCCTCTTCCAGTTCCTTCGTTGACCTTGACTGTGACTGTTCGATGACCGGATGGTCTGGACCAAGATGCGACGAAGGTCAGTCATCTGTGATTCTGATGCAGAGGGTGGTGAAGATCTTAATGATGATACCAATTGTTCATTTTCGACGGCCTTTATGAAGCGCCTGTCCATCTAACGACGAAGCATCAATCGATGGAGCTGAGCAATAATTGTGAGTGAAGGACCTGAGACTCAACGTCCAAATGGACTGTAACTTTATTAATCATGGATAGCGTTTCATCCTTGTATAGTATCGGTTGACACCGTTTTAAAGGTGTCTAACTATCATCAGCTACCGTCAGTGAAGGAATTAATGTTCCAATGCATAGCAAACGTCTCAGAGGAAGAAGAGGAACGAACGCTGGTCACTGGCTTTCAACCACATGTGCATCTCTGAATGCATCTTCTCTGACGGCTGTTTATCCGCGCCTCATATTTGCTTTTCGCTTTGACCTTGCGTGCGATACAAATTTATTTGATGTATCCGACAAATAGTTTTAAGGAAGTTAATCACCCGAAGCTTTCTATCTTTATATATAGTGTCGATTGACACCGTTTTAAAGGTTTCTAAGTATCATCGGCAATTGCAAGTGAAGGACTTAATACTCAAGGTCTCTATACACAGAAACCGTCTCCGATGAGAAAGATTGAATTCGCATGTCTTTTGCTGTGACTGGGCTGTAATGAGTATAGGCTGCTTTCGTTCGTTCGTTCGTTCGTTCGTTCATTCATTCGTTCATTCATTCGTTTATTCATTCGTTCATTCATTCATTCATTCATTCATTTGAAAAGCTATACAACGCCTTTTACAGCAACCTATTCATTATGGTCCAGTCAAAGCAAATGTTCTGTGTTCATTGACCGGTACTATAAACGCCGCTTACTTACTTACTTACTTACTTACTTACTTACTTACTCACTTACTTACTTACTTACTTGCTTACTCACTTACTTACTTACTTACTTACTTACTTACTTACCTACTTACTTACTTACTTGCTTGCTTACCTACCTACCTACTTACTTACTTACTTACTTACCTACTTACCTACTTACTTACTTGCTTGCCTACTTACTTGCTTGCTTGCTTACTTACTTACTTGCTTGCTTGCTTGTTTGCTTGCTTGCTCGCTTACTTACTTACTCACTTACTTACAGATCTGCAGGCTGCTTTTGATGGAACCTCTCTGATCGTCGACAGCCTAAGAAACCTTGAAGAGGTCAAAGGTCGAGGTCATAACCCTGAAGCGCAGGTTCATGACCTCGAGATCCATCTGACCCTTTCAACGTTGACTGCTCACTTTGAACTTCCCAGTGCATTCGCAGCAGCACAGGGCGACAGGTAAGAAATGGGTTTGACATGACTGCATGACATGACTGCATGACATGACTGCATGACATGACTGCATGGGGGGATGAGTGAGTGATTGCTATCAATTTAGATTACTAGAGGCGAGTAAGGTTCTTTATCAGTTCATTTACCTTTGGAGATGTATCACTATAAATGAAAGTGATGTTAGTGGTGAAAGTAATCTTATTAGTGGCTATGGTAATAGAAATATAGAAAAATTTTGCTGTAGTTGTTGATGACTATGTTGTTGTTGTTGTTGTTGATACTCATGATGATGATGACGATAGCAGCTATGACGCTGATGATGACGACGATAATGACGATGATGATGATGCCATTGCTGTTACAGTCATTTCAAGTAATATTAAAGTCCAACTTTTCTCTATCTATTTAGCTTTGACGATTTCCTTGTGCTCTACCTGACGCCTGGCGGATCGATTTCTTTGATGTGGAACTTCAAAGGCAACAAAGGTAAAAGATCAAAGCAATCGCCGCCGATTGATAAATGCTCACAAGATCATCGGCACAAGATCAAACATTTTCATTTATCAAAATCTGAAAGATTCTTTTTTTGAAGTCCGAAAAGATCGCCCTTAACTGGGATATTTTTCCATCGTTTCACATCGAAAGCGTTAAACAAATTTCTTCCACGCTACACGGAAGAATATTAGGTAGGGATTGTCTTCCACCAATCTATTCATCCATCCATTTCTCCACTTATATTCTATCCATCAATCTATCCATCAACCCTTATCAATCATCCTCCCATCCATCTATCCATCTACAATTTCATCCACACGCCATCCGTTGATAATAAGGATTAATGATAATAATGCTTTTATTCAAATTTAATCATAGGATTTGATTTGACCGGATCTTATTGTTCCTGTCCTTTTCTGTAGTCGTGTTGGATGATGGGAATTTCGGGGCCGACGGTCGACCACATCGTGTGTCAGTCATTCAGCATCGTCGACTGATGACGTTGCAGGTAGGCTACATGTATAATTATAATAAGTGAAGACGAAGATGGAAGTCAGAGGTCATTTTGCGTTTCACGCTGTTGTCAGTGTTCGCCATATTTATATGATGATTGATGAGTCACACGAGATCATCGAATGAGGAGCAAACGAATTATTTGAAAAAGTTCAGAGTAATCAATTACTCGTGCAAATTCACAGCCAAAATCATTAATGTTTTATAATTAATTAATTTATTTATTTATTATTATTATTATTATTATTATTATTATTATTATTATTATTATTATTATTATTATTATTATATTATTATTAGTATTGACTCTTTATATAGCGCACCTTCAAGGTAATCTACTCAGAAGCGCTCCCAGTTTAAAAACGACGGCTAAATAAGGCAGTTTTCAAGTGAGAAAGAAACATAGTGGTGTGACCTCTAGGCACCAGGCGGGGAGCAACAGGGAACCCATTCCAGGCTATATGGCCAGCCACTGAGAAAGAGCGTCGTTGCATTATATCAGTTTGAGAACGAGGTGTTCAGATTAGTTCAGATTTCATTTTGAGTCAATCAACTGATGATAATAATAATATGATTGCTTAGGTTGTCGGCTCGCTATCTCTAAAAATAATCAAATCTGGCGGTTAGATGATCAGCGTTGCCCTCCTCATTCAACCATGCTTTTGACTGGCACTATCTGGAATCGACCGTGACGTAGTAGGAGCGCCATCTGTTGATGGTTTGCGCATTAAAGAATGGCGCTACAGAAGTTACTGATAGCAGTGACAAGCGTAATCGTAATCGTAATCTCCAGATTTACAATGCGCCATTCGAATGTTAAGCTCAGGGCACCAGCTTATTCACGAGCGCAACGTGTTTGTGTTGCTTGTTTGTGTTACAGGTGGATGGATCGATGCACCAGGTGAACCTGACCTCTTCGAAGACTCCATCGTTTCCACCAAAGACTTTCCAGTTGGGTGGAGTTCTTCCCAACGTCGTCCACTTCAAAGTCTTTCGCAACTTCACTGGAATCATTTCCAGTAATAGAATATTATTTCATTTCCAGTAATAGAATATTATTTCTTTTCCAGTAATAGAATATTATTTCATTTCCAGTAATAGAATATTATTTCATTTCCAGTAATAGAATATTATTTCATTTCCAGTAATAGAATATTATTTCATTTCCAGTAATAGAATATTATTTCATTTCCAGTAATAGAATATTATTTCATTTCCAGTAATAGAATATTATTTCATTTCCAGTAATAGAATATTATTTCTTTTCCAGTAATAGAATATTATTTCATTTCCAGTAATAGAATATTATTTCATTTCCAGTAATAGAATATTATTTCATTTCCAGTAATAGAATATTATTTCATTTCCAGTAATAGAATATTATTTCATTTCCAGTAATAGAATATTATTTCATTTCCAGTAATAGAATATTATTTCATTTCCAGTAATAGAATGCTATTTCCGATTTCACCTCGCGTGTCATTATGTCTATGATGAACGAAATTGTCTAATCTAATCTTTTCTTATTTTATCTGATTTAATCTAATCTAATCCGATCGAATTTATCTGGTGAACTAAATATAATTTAATATCTACTTGTTGGCCTATATGGGTGTCTGTGTGTCTATCTGTCTGCCTATATCTACATAATTATATCTTTATATGCATGTATATATCATCTGCCTATTCACCTGACTGTGTCTGTCTGCCTATCTACATGTGTATATATATATATATATATATATATATATATATATATATATATATATATATATATATATATATATATATATACACATCTGTCTGTCTGTCTGTCTGTCTGTCTGTCTGTCTGTCTGTCTGTCTGTCTGTCTGTCTGTCTGTCTGTCTGTCTGTCTGTCTGTCTGTCTGTCTGTCTGTCTGTAACTATGTACATGTATATCGAACAACCTGCAGTGTATGTTTTTCTGTCCATGTGTATATCTGTCTTTGTCTATCTCTCTACAAATCTGTACGCCTGTCTGTCTGTCTGTTTATGTGTCTATCTGTCTCTCTCTCTCTGTCTCTGTCTGTCTCTCTGTCTGTTTACCTATATATCTGTCTCTCGTCTTTTCCATCTAGCTTCGATTAACCCATCGTTGGTGGGAGGGGGTGAGCCACTCACATCCTTTGTCTTCATCGTTCTTTTAATGACCCGGTTCCAGTTTAAGACGTTTGAGTTCCTGCTGCTTGGATATATTAGTATAATACAGATACATGTATCTGTCTAGTGTCTATCTTATCTTATCTTATCTTATCTTATCTTATCTTATCTTATCTTATCTTATCTTGTCTTATCTTATCTTATCTTATCTGACCATTTATAAAACGCTTCTCGCAGCAAGAACCTTTCAGAAGCGCTCCCAGTGCGTTCAATCCCAAGAAAAAAGGCAAGTTTTTAGACGAGAGAAAGACGAGGATACACTACCAGAGAGGATGGCAGAGCGAACTGATGGGGAAGCCCATTCCATAGGGAGAGACCAATGCAGGCAAATGATCTGGATTGAGCCATGGCAGTCCTGACTCGAGGGACAAAGAGGTCATGTCGATCAGAGGACCTAAGAGGACGCAGCGAAGTGGCAGGAAGGGGGGGGGCGAAGTATCTGATCGCATAGATACTTCGGAGCAAGACCCATTTGAGACTTAAGAACCAAATCAGGACTTTAAATTGTATGCGGGACGAAAGTCGAAGACATCCATGACATTCATTTAATCACGCGTAGCGTTTCCTCCTTATATAGTGTTGGTTGACACCATTTTAAAGGTGTCTAACTACCATCGGCAATTGTGAGTGAAGGATTTTTGAGTTCTTGCTGCTCGGATCTTTCGCTGGAGCTGTATAAATTATACATGTATCCGTCTACATGTCTATGGCATTGTGTCTGTCCATCTGTCTATCTGTGCATCTCTCTGTGTCTGTCTCTGTGTCCGTGTGCAGATGCCTTCCTCCGTTCGTCGTCCCTGGCAACGAGCAACAGTCGCCCATTGGACGCCTTCTACGGTTTCCATAGCGACACGAACGGCATCCGTATCCATGGTCCCCGCGGAGGCGTCCTTCCCACGCACTCCAGCTACGCGTGGCCAGACCCAGGACCATCGAATTCTCCACAGGGGACCAGGAAGAGGACCACGGCGTCAGAGGAGACCAGCGAATGGAGACCCTACAAAGACTTGATGCGACATGGAGTTGGACCTGCGAGGAAGTTGGTGGACGATGGAGGAGCGAGGCAAAGAGAGGAGGAGAGAGGAAAGGAGGAAGAGGAGGTGGAAGACGACATTCCAAGCGAGACATTGGGACAAGGAGGCGGAGGCGGAGGAGGAGGAAGAGGAGGAGGTTTCGTGGGTCAGTTCATTTTTAAATTATTGGAGTCGGACCGAACCCTGGAAAATCGATTTTCGCCCGATTTTGACGATTACCGAATAATCGAATGAAATGTATTCGATAGAAAAATACTTAAATAATAATAATTTAACAATATTTTGAATAAACACGATTTATTTTACATATGCATATATTAGAAAGATAGTAAATAATTTCTTCTCACTGAAAATCCGGGTAAAATAATGAAATTATGGGTTGACGCCTCAAGAATGTGGCGGACCGTATATGAGCGTTTTTCAAAAGTCACTCGGTTTAGAACACATGGGATTAATCTTTCCAGCTAGACCTGTTTGTTTTATGTAGTTCAATGTACACTAACTCTCGTTTGATGACATCTCGTGAGAACATAAGAAATTTTGTTTCTCATTTTATGCAATCGCATGCAGGGTGACAGAGCACAAACAATGAAACTTTTTGACTTTTAAAGCAATCATTGGAACTAAGAAGCATATTTTGGAAGTATTGTTAGAATAATGTCATAGATTAGTATTTAAAGTGAATGAAATTAGAAAGAGAAGATGGTCCAAGTTACTTTCGACCCAAATAAAACGAAATAATTAAACAGTTCCTATTCGGAATTGACAAAGTAGCACAGGCCAATTAACTATCAGGATTGGAAAATCGGCAAAACATAATGCCAGTCCAGGCGATAACTGTAATCTGTAATCTATAATTTAAATGTATAAAAATTAAACGAATTTAATTAACTTAAATGTTCTGTTACCTGCATTGAATCTGTCGATATCATCATTTTACTTATCACTGTTTTGAATATTATTATTTTATGGTTATCATCATCATACTCATCATACTCATCATCATCAACAGCAACAACAGCAACAACATCTGTTATCTTTATTATTATTATTATTATTATTATTATTATTATTATTATTATTATTATTATTATTATTATTATTATTATTATTATTATTATTATTATTACTATTACTATTATTATTATTATTATTATCATTATTATTATTATTATTATTATTATTACTATTATTATTATTATTATTATTACTATTATTGTTTTATTATATTATCATTATTATTAAAATCCTCATCCTTCTCATCATCAGCTCATCATCATCATCATCATCACCATCATCATCATCACCATCATCATCACCATCATCATCATCATCATCATCATCATCATCATCATCATCATCACCATCATCATCACCATCATCATCATCATCATCACAGTCCTAACAATAATCATACTCAAAACGACACAACCTAGCAACGCACCATGGTTGATGTAAATCCAGGTTTATCCATCCTCGTCACTCTCCTCTTCGTCACCTCCTCGCTCCTCGTCCTCCTGGCCGTCTGTCGCCTGAGACGACATCGGAGAAGGCAGCAGGACCCGACGCCTGGACCGGGTCAGGAGCCATTCGACGAGGAGGAGGGGCTTCTCAACGAACCCCTCGGCTACGTCGACCTCACCCCCATCTCTGAGGAGGCACCTACGTTCTCTGCCGCCGCCAACCCCCGAGACCAGAGAGGGGCCGCGACTGACGACAAGGGAAAGACGGTGAATATTATGTTCAACGCTTCGACGGGGTTGAGGAGGTTCCTCGGAGCAGGGAATGGCAAAGGAGAGGAAGGTATACGATGTCTGTGTCGTATTTTTTGATTATTGCAATTTTCTAGTCTTTGTAGAAATTTTCAAGTATCTTTACTTATTTCCATCAGTTTCCAATCCTTAGAGCAATTTTCAATTTGTCATTGTAGGGCTTAGAGCGGTTTTCCATTGTTTATAGTAATTTTCAATTGCTTAAAGTGATTTCTAATTGTTTATAGTTATTTTCAGTTGCTTTTAGTAATTTTCAATTGCTTAGAGTGATTTTCAATTATTTGTAGTTATTTTCCATTGTTTGTTACAGATTATAAATAATAGCTGAAAAAGTTCAAGTCATCGTAAAAGTTTCTCGCCGACTTTAAAAGCCTCGTTCGCGCATATATACAGTCACGTTGAATATAAACGAAAATACTTTCACATCCTGGATGATTTCTCTGTAAACACTCGAATGATTTATATTCAAGATTACAAATGTCACAATATTTTATTTGCCAGTCACTTTCAAAGTAGCCTAATTTACTATGCAGATTGCGGAACCCGCCCCGTCTGGTTTGTCTATACTCTATGCAGTCTATTGTACATGAGCAAACTTTTTCTTTGTTCAATGTGTTGCTTTGTTATTTATAACTTATATCCATGTTGTAAAATAATCATCCGCCACTGTACGCACTCTGACAGTGCCAGGCCCAAGGCTGGATAAAGGAGAAGGGCAACGCTAATTGTATTTGTTGTTGTCACACAGTGACAGCGTTAAACTGAAACTATAATACTACTAATGTAATATTGGCAACTTCGCCAAGTATTTGCACTCTGTAATATTGAAAGTGCCAGTCTCAAGCCCGGATAAAGGAGGAGGGCAACCCTAATGATCTTTTTACCTCCCAGAGTGTCCTTCAACTGAAGCTACTCGTGTGGTTCAACACTGTCTTATATCTGGGAGCAGTAAACTGATTTGATTTTATATTATATGATTTGATATTATGTATATTTGAAATGATATGATTAGATGTGTATTTGATTAGATGTGTATTAGATTAGATGTGTATTTGATTAGATGTGTATTTGATATGATTTGATTAAATGTGTATTTCATATGATTTGATTAGATGTGTACTTGATATGATTTGATTAGATGTGTACTTGATATGATTTGATTAGATATGTATTTGATATGATTTGATTATATGTGTACTTGATATGATTTTATTAGATGTGTATTTGATAAGATTTGATTAGATGTGTATTTGATTTGATTTGATATGATTTGATTTGATATGATTTGATATGATTTGTATTTGATATGATATGATTAGATGTGTATTTGATATGATTTGATTAGATGTGTATTTGATATGATTTGATTAGATGTGTATTTGAAATGATTTGATTAGATGTGTATTTGATATGATTAGATGGTCGGTGTTCGACTGTACTTCCTCCGCCTGTCTCTTCCCTCTCCGTCAATCCGGATGTGGTGGTCGTGCGTCGACCTGTGTCTGCTGTCACAGAGGCATCCTGCTCCAGCATCTGCAGCAGCAGCAGCATTGGCATCGTTGGTGACATTAGTGGCATCGAACTGCGCCTCAGTCTGTCCGGACAAAGATGCCAGGCGCGGTTCCACGGAATGTCAGACGCGTCTGCGGTTGATGGAATAATGGAGGAAGACGAAGAAGAAGACGACGACGACGAAGAGGAGGAAGAGGAAGAGGAGGAAGATGAAGAGGAGGAGGAGGAGGAAGAGATGGAGTGGGATCCGCAGAACGACATTGCAAGCCCCTCTTCGTCCAACACGGTCAGTGCTATTATAAGCCATGGCCGGGGTCAGGTCAACGTGGTGGAGATGCGTCAGGGTCAGGCTCAGGGCTACGTTTGGGGTCAGGGTTACGTTTGGGATCAGGTCAAGGTCAGGTCAAATGATACCAGCTATATAATAGTTGTGAGTTAGGTCAGGGTCAGGCAGTATGATGTAATGTGAGGCAAGGTCAGGCAGTCAGGCAAGGTCATGTCAATAGGTCAGATCAGGTGACGTCAGGTGAGTGGGAGAAAGCCATGATGAGAGTGATTAAGAAATTAATCTTAACCAAAGGTCAGGTTAGTTAAACTGTATAGCTCTATATAGTTAAGATGTTCCCTAATGTTTAGTTGTGTGGTCTATACATATGTATGTGTATATAAATATATGCACATGTTATATATATTACAATACACGTTTCACACACACACACACATTATATATATTTACAATATACAATTTATACGTCATGACATTGTGTATGCACATATAATTATATTTATGCATATAACGCATCATCATGGTGCACGTGTGTGTGGCTGAATTCTTCTGTCCTCCGTTCTAGGTTCTTGGTCTCGTTGGCATGGCAACTGCACGGTCGTCCGGAGAAAGAACAAGCAGCAAGACAGCGCCCGCAAAGACTCAGTAACAAGAATTAAAACTTTTGTAACGAAACCGGAAGTTCCGGCGGAGGATGCTCGTTTCCGGTCAAGGTCTGTCTGCACAGAGTCTAAGAGAAGAAGAAAGCCTTCGCTTGCTCGGCCTCGGCAGTTTGGTTTGAAAATTCTACGGAATGCGCAATGAATGAAACTTGGAATGATGGAATTTCCAAAACAGTTGAATTTAAAAGAAATTGTATAAATTATTGTGCTTAACTGTTTCGATAACAAAATCTTTTGTGGTGTTCAGAGCTCTGTTTAAACTTGCAACATCTTGAAATTGATCGATAAGTGATTTATTTAGAAGAAAAAAAACAAAGTTAAAACCCAGTAATTCGTTAATTCTGGTTATCTGTTGAACGTACAATGCGTTGTAACTGCCCTACTCCTCGGGTTAATTTCATCCCTTCGAGGCTGCGACCGTTTTCGCTCTTTGATAATATACATATATGTATATGTATGTATATATATATATATATATATATATATATATATATATCCTGACGGAGGTTTTCGCGAGGGTATCGCATGAAGGAAGTTATAATAATTAATTATTGTTGTCTCTCAGGGTTCGATTCACAAGGTAGATAATACGGTGGATATCATTTTGTTTCGTTTCTGCATCTTCTTCTTTCCTCCGCCTCCTTTGTACCTATCCAACTCATCTATAATAAGTACATCGACCGTACACTGTCGGTGTGAAGATGAGACGGTGAGAAAGAGGACTGGTCACCCTACCCTCATCACATATGCTGAGGCTGAGAAAATGAAGTTGCCAAAGCACTTCATACCCATTGCTAGCTTTAAGCGTTTACTCACTCGACCGATAGACTTAACAGAACCTAGCAAGCAAACGCCTTCATTGACTTGTTTGCCTTGAAGCCGAACATGCTGAACGTGCCTTAATCCGGCCCTGCCTTCGGCTTCAAGACAAACAAGTCAATGAAGGCGTTTGCTTGCTATTATTTACTACATATATATATATATATATATATATATATACACACACATTTCATATATACTGGCCTAGTTAGCTACACCGGTAAGTGAGAGCGGCATACGTCTGTTGGTTGCAACGGACTGCGGTTCAAGCCACGGGCTGGGAGTTGACATTCAGAGATTTAGATATCTCGGGCTATAGCGCGCATGGGACGCGGTGGCGCAAGCTCCTGCGGAGCGACCTTGGGCAAGTTGCTTACCCATCACTGTCTGTGGGGAAGGCAACGGGAAACCACCTCACTCATCTCATCCCCAGAGGCGTAAAGCCAATGAACCTGCCTTCGGGCAGAGAACCATCATCATCATCATCATCATCATCATCATCATCATCATCATCATCATCATCATCATCATCATCATCATAATAATAATAATTATACAAAGATGGTTTATGATTTTTTTTATAATTATGTGAAATAATTATTGAAAATGCATGTTGCCTATTCGAAAATTGTAGACGATTCTATCAGTGTTGCAGATTCCGGTTCTACACTATATATATACATAGACGAATATATATATATACATAGACGAATATATATATATAGACGAATATATATATATATACATAGACGAATATATATATATAGACGAATATATATATATACATAGACGAATATATATACGAATATATATATATATTATATACATAGACGAATATATATATATATATATATATATATATTAGCGCCGGTGAATATATAAGCTGGTCTCCTGACATGGCTTTTGTGGCGCTGAGAAATTCTCGAAGATTTACATTACATTATATACATAGACGAATATATATATATATATACATAGACGAATATATATATATATTTACATAGACGAATATATATACATAGACGAATATATATACATAGACGAATATATATATACATAGACGAATATATAAATACATATACATAGACGAATATATAATATATATATACACATATACATACATAGACGAATTTATATCTACCACCGTACAACGAACAGCTGATGCATTGAAACCAGGAAGAATGATCTAATAATCGTCTAAATAATAATTGTCTGCTCTTTAATCTCTGCTACACCGATTCACAGTAATGTGGCAGCAGCTGTGGCTATACGACTGTTTAGATAATAGTCCGACAACAACAACATTGTAACAATTATTATATGGTGAATAACGTTTTGCTATATTGTGACAGAAGGCATAACAGATCATTGATCAAGGAGAATCGCTCCTCTCCTTCTCCTCCGTCTCCTCATTCCACACCTTCTCTTTCCCTCCTCCTCTTCGTATTTCTCTTCTTCCCACTCTTCCGCCCCTCTTCCACTTCTCCTCCTTCGCTTCCTTTCCATCCTCTTCTTATTTTTTCTCTTCCTCCGCCTTTTCTCATCTCCTCCTCCGCTTCCACCTCCTCCTCCTCCTTTCTTCCGCATCCTACCCATCTTCATCCTCCTATTCCTCATCTTTCTATTCCATTTTTCCCCACCTTCCCTCTCCCTCTTCCAGCTTCTTTCTTCCTCCTCCACCTTCTCCTCCTTCTAAAACTTCGTCTTCCGCTCTTTCCAATCATCCTTCCCTTTCTCATTTTGATATATTATTTTTTTCTCCCCTTCCTCCTCCTACTCATTCTCCTTCCGATACTTCTCTCTTTCTTTCCCAATCCCTTTGCTGCTGCCTTTCTCCTTTTTCCTCCTTCTCCTCTTCTCCAATTGCAATAGTTGCGTTTTAGCCTCGCATTCTCTCTCCATGGATACAACAGTTGTCACGACAATCGACCGGAATAAATAACTTAGAAACGATCGAACAGCAACTCGTACACGTAAAATCCTAAAAGAGATTATAATTATATTGCGCCTTCATATATAGGCGAATGAATACACGGGTCTGTCCGGCCGCCCGTCCGTCCTTCCGTCCGTCCGTCCTTCTGTCCTTCCATCCTTCCGTCTTTTCGTCCGTCCGTTCTTCCGTCCTTCCGTCCGTCCGTCATTCCGTATGTCCGTCCTTTCGTCCTTCCGCTTGTCCGTCATTCCTTCCATCCTTCCGTCCGTCCTTTCGTCCGTCCTTTCGTCCGTCCTTCCGTCCGTCCGTCCTTCTGTCCTTCCATCCTTCCGTCATTCCGTCCGCCCGTCCATCCGTCCTTCCGTCCTTCCGCCTGTCCGTCCGTCCGTCCGTCCGTCCGTCCTTCTGTCCTTCCATCCTTCCGTCATTCCGTCCGCCCGTCCATCCGTCCTTCCGTCCGTCCGTCCGTCCTTCCATCCTTCCGTCCGTCCGTCCGTCCGTCCTTCCGTCCGTCCTTCCTTCCTTCCGCCCGTCCTTCCGTCCGTCCTTCCTTCCTTCCGTCCGTCCTTCCTTCCTTCCGCCCGTCCTTCCGTCCTTCCGTCCGTCCATCCGTTCGTCCCTCCGTCCTTCCGTTCTTTCATCCTTACCTTCTTCCGCCTGTCCGTCCTTCCGTCCTTCCATCCTTCCGCCTGTCCGTCCGTCCGTCCGTCCTTCCGTCCGTCCTACTTTGGTCTCCATCCTTTCCTAACAAACATGAATAACTTTTTCGCCTCATACAGTTTAAAACCGAATTCTTCGACCAGCGTTATTTCATCGAGACTACATAATAGCGCGCCATCAATTTCCCGCTCTTCGAATTCTGCCTCGTACTCGCTCATCTTCAGCAGACGTAGAGCCTCCGTGACGTCACTGACCGACCAATTCTCTACGTCTTCGTCACGTGGTACATCCGATGCTGTGACGTAACGCGCCATCCGCGATGCACCGATTGTTACGTCATCGTACGTCGCCTCCGCCACTGCCTCCACCGGTGTCATGGCAACCGGACGAGTCCATTTCAGCGGCAGAGGTGGAATGGGCGGTGGAGAGTCATCGAACGTGAGGGAATCGACTTCGCGGTGGCGACTGGGAAAGCCAGAAGTGTCGTAAATTTCGGGAGAGTCCATTTCGGAGGGGTCAGGGGTAGCACATTCGGGTGGGTCGATTTGAGAGGGGTGATCGGAGTGGAGACCAGCGAGTGATGTATATGACTCGGACCGCACCTTTCCAGGGATTGTCATTTCGTAGCAGAGGGTCTGGTGGGTGGGAGGAGGATTCGAAGGGGGAGTGTCGTCGGCTTTGTAGTAATTACCCTCCTGGTATATCGGGTGATTTTCGTCCCTTAGGGGCTGCGACCGTTCTCGCTCTGTGGTCTTAGACCCTGACGATGGCTTTCGCGATGGTATGGCAGGAGGGGCGCCATCATTGGCCCGTGCAGTGGGGAGGGGCGCTGGTGGTCTCTCATAAGGTGGTGTATTCACCGCCAATTCGGATGGAACTGGAGGCGGTCGGCGGGGTATCTGCGGAAGAGGAACCCGGATGTTCTCTTCCACTCTCCTTCTTTCCGGATCTCTTCCAGTGGAGATGTAGGATGTTTCCACGTCTGGTTCTGTGGTCGCGGGTTCTTGGAATCGGATGTAAGCGTACTCGTTCTCTGACTTGTTGTCTGTCTGTGTATTGTTGATCTCAGGTTTCTTGTTGTGGATGAGTTTGGATGCATGTACGCACTCGTAGTCACCATCGGTTGGTCGTTCAAGGAAGACAATGATCGCTGGACATGGAAGAACAATAGAGGAACAGATGACCAATCGCAAGGAGGAGGAGGAGGAGGAGGAGGAGTAGAAAGAGGAGGAAGAAGAGGAGGAGGAGGGTATCAAGAAAATGCAAGGGGGAGTAGGAAGAGGAGGAGGAGGAGGAGGAGGAGGAGGAGGAGGAGGAGAAGGGAAGGAGGGGCAGAAAGAGGAGGAAGAAGAGGAGGAGGAGGCTATCAAGAAAATGCATATGAGTATGATGATTACGATGGTGATGATGCGATGATGATGACTACGATTATGACCTAATTAGTCGATTTATTTTTATTTTACAATGACGACGAGATGTTGGTTATGATAATGATTATAATAATAATAATTCTTATAATTGTTACGTTATATCATTTCTTATATCAATTACAATATTGACAATTGCAACGCTTATAATAATACATATTTTTACTATTATCATTAGTAGTAGCAGTAATAGCAGCAGCAGTAGTATTAATAGTAGTTTATTATTATCATTAGCATTAGCAGTAAAAGCAGCAGTAGTGGTATGTAGTCATAGGCGCAATCACGTACTAAAAGTTGGAGGGGACCAAATGAATCACGTCCTAAAAGTTGGGGGGACCATAATGATAAAGTCAATGGGACCACTCAAAAGTTGGGGGGGGACGCGTCCCGTGGGTCCCATAGGGTGGTTGCGCCTATGTATGTAGTGGTGGTAATGGTAGTGGTAGCATTAGTGTTAAGACGAACCATTGCAGATCTTGATGGACGGTTTTTCTTGCAATTCGACCAGTTTCCTCAGTTCATTCGTCCATCTATTGAACGTCTGTCCATTGTCTGTCTCAGATTCGAATCCAATCGCACGAGACAAACTGACGTCCAGATAGACTGGAATGCCAACCGTTCGAACGTACAAATGACCTATAATCAATATATATATATACATAAATATATATATGCATAAATATATGCATAGATATATATATATACATGAATATATATATATATATATATATATATAAATATATATATATATATATAGCGCATCACCAAAAGAGACCCATAATAAAATAGAACGATCACCACTACACCATCACCACCACAATCATGATTAGCATCACCGTCAACATCACCAGCACCATCAGCATCATCATCATCATCATGGTCGTCATAGACAACATCATTTGGTTCATGGCAATAGCTAAAGTTATGACAATTCATTATCATCATAACCATCACAGTCATCGTCATCATCATCATTGTCAGCACACCCATCATCGTAACCACTACACCTGATTCACGGTAGAAACTCAATTATCCATAAGATTATGCATGAAAATTCATCATCATCATCATCGTCGTCGTCGTCGTCGTCGTCGTCGTCGTCGTCGTCGTCGTCGTCGTCGTCGTCGTCGTCGTCGTCGTCGTCGTCGTCGTCGTCGTCGTCGTCGTCGTCGTCGTCGTCGTCGTCGTCGTCGTCGTCGTCGTCGTCGTCGTCGTCGTCGTCGTCGTCGTCGTCGTCGTCGTCGTAGCCATAACATCGCAATAATCGCCATCAAAACTATATTGTCACCGGTACTGTCACAATAAATCCAAATCACCACCGTCATAGTCATCATCATCATCATCATCGTCATCACAATCGCTGTCGTCATCATCATAAATGTCATCGCCATAGTCATCCAATTTCACCGTAATCTGCACGCACAAAAAACGATCCTGTTAAATTCTATCCGCCCCGCGTGATCAATATTTCTCATCTCACCGCTGTGCATTCCATATCCGAGCAGATATTTCTCCTCGTAATATTCCTTCAGTTCCATGATCCCAAACCGAGTTGCGTTTCCAGTGTCCGCTGCGATCTGGTAGGAAACCATCTGATCCCGTTCGAACTGGAATCGAATGCGAGTGGAAGGATTGCGCTGGACACTGGTCAAGAGGTCAGAAGAGGTCACGAGTGAACCCTCTAAAACACAACGACATTAATCGCCTGTTTAGAAGAGCGAGAGAGGCACGGGGTTCAACGCTTATGATGTTTCTTTCTCACTTAAAAACTGCCTTGTTTAGCCGTTGTTCGTCTGGGAGCGCTTCTGAGTAGTTTACCTTGAAGGTGCGCTATTTAAAAGTCAATAATAATAATAACAATTAAGACTGTGCGAACTTTGCAATTAACCACGGGGCTTATGATATATGGAGTGGGGGAAATGCTGGTCATATTTGCTACGAAGTCTCTTCATTACTCATTTAACCATTCATTCAATGTCTTGTTTGTATGCGTACTTGTTATAGCGCCCCTTCAAGCACACTGCGCAGAGGCGCTCCCGACTACAGCGCGGACGCTGGATCGGAGTTTCACGCCGAAGCGCCGAGCAATTTCGAGTGAAGGACTTGCCAAAGGTCCCTACGCGGCGACTTGAGGTGGATTCGAACCTGCAACCATCCGGCTGAAAGGCAATGAGCATACCCACCCACTGCACCGCCGCGCCCCACAAATCTCATTGTCATGGTATATAAAGACGACAACTTTCACCGTAGAAATTAAATATCTTTACTAAGTTTTTGAACGATGCTCTTCTTCGACACCTTTAATACTTGTACCTTCTTCACTATATTAATTGAGTTTAATCTATTAAAGCGCAGTCAATGATAGCCACAGGATGTGGTAAAGCCACTATGACCAAAAGCAAAGAAACTCTGACATACGACACCTTCAAAATATTGATCATTAAAACTATAAATATTTCCAAAGTATGGCTAACAGTTGAATGTGAACGGTTAGGTCAGCAGTAACGCATTTATGACAATCATGAAACAGAAATAAAATTAAGCATTCAGATATTTATGTAGCGCCACTTAAAGTATCTACCTCACTCAGGAGCTCTCCCGACCTAACCACAGCTAAAGAGAACAGTCTTAAGACGAGAGTAGAACGTTGTCTCAAAGGCTCTATGCATTATACGTAGTTCCACAGGGAGTCGATTCCAGATCGCAGGACCAGCAACAGGAAAGGACGGCGCTGCGTAATAGAATTGCGCGACATGGGGGGGGACAAGAAGCTCTGCCTGTTTAGAAGAGCAGGGATATTTTTTTAGCGTGCAGTTGTACACAAAATGTGCAGTTCTAAAAGAATTTGTGCAGTTGTAAAAGCACTTCCGTGCGGTTGAAACTAGTAAAAAGGTCAGTATCGTCCGATTGGAGGTAATTTCCCATGGAGGATGGGAAAGAAAAGAAGGGGCTGTGCAGTTCTAAAAAGTCCTTAAAACAGCCCGGTAGAAAAGCAGACTCAGCAGAGAGAACCACGACGCTGGACGTTTAGGGTGGAGCAACAGAGCAACAGAGCTCCTGCAAATAGACAGGGGCCACACCCGCGAGACAGCGCCAAACATAGGAAGATATCCGGTAAGCGATCCTTTGTGAGAAAGGGAGCCAATGCAAGACGCCCCGCATATAATTAGCGACATGGCCGAATCTTGGGATGCGACCAACAAGGCGTGCCGCAGAGCGCAAGACTCGATCCAAGCACCCAACCCGAGTCACCGGAAGACCCACATAGAGGGCGCTGCAGTAGTCCAGACGAGAGATGACAAAAGCGTGGATTAGCGTTAAGGCAGCATTGGAGGTTAAGGAGCGGAACACCATTCTAAGCTGACGCAATTGGTTGTAGCAACTGCTGCAGAGCAGGTTGATGCTTTCCCTCAACTAACCGTCGCATGCCCGTCCTCAACTTCCTCACCCCTCAACCACTTCACCCCTCAACCACTTCACCCCTCAACCACTTCACCCCTCAACCACCCCCAACTCATCGTTCCCTACGTCCTACCAAACCAGATCATGAACCGAAACGTGTTTTGTGCAAACCGGACCTACAACCAAGCAGAGTATGTTTGTTTATTTGTTTGGATGCTTGTTTGTTTGCTTGCTTGTTTGCTTGTTTATCTGCGCAACATCATTTATCAATTAAAAATGCTCTTGTGAGGATGCTACAGAAGGCAGAGGAAACACGCATGTCTGTCTGTCTGTCTGTCTGTCTGTCTGTCTGTCTGTCTGTCTGTCTGTCTGTCTGTCTGTCTGTCTGTCTGTCTGTCTGTCTGTCTATGTGTGTGGACCTTTAAGCTGCAGCGGCTGATCACGTGATGATTTTGTCGTACGGTATCAGCAAAGTAATTAGTTATTATGTTAATATTTATTGCATTTAAAATATTTTCTTTTCACATCCGGATTCGATGTGGAAATATTCAGATGTTTCAAAGTTTCGCTGCTTGTCTGTCTGTTTGTATGTCTGTCTCTCTTTCTGTCCGTCTTTCTTTCTCTGTGCGTCTGTCCGTATGTCTATATGTCTGTATGTATGTCTGCTTGTCTCTGTGTCTGTCTGCCTGTTTGTTTGTTTGTCTGTCTGTCTGTCTGTCTGTCTGTCTGTCTGTCTGTCTGTCTGTCTGTCTGTCCGTATGTCTATATGTCTGTATGTGTGTCTGTTTGTCTCTGTGTCTGTCTGTCGGTATGTCTGGCTGTCTGTCTGTGTGTATGTCTGTCTATTTCACTCCGACTTTTGACTGCGATCGTAATTCACACGAAGCCATGGGCGTATCTGGATGGGCGGGTGAACTTTCCGGGTCTCACCCTTTTTCATCCCATAAAATAATTTCCTAATTTGTAAAACCTATTCTGTGGAATCCCAAATGAAGACGACCTCCAAATTACTGCGCCGTAAAAACCAATTGCCAATTAGAATTTTTGAATGCGGAAGTGTCCGTTAAAAGTTGCTCCACATAAGTTAACATAGACATACTACGGTAGCCTACGATGAGACGAACAGCAGCAGAAGCAGATTTAGGAATATTTCGACGAAACGTAAACACGAGATGGGATTCGATTATAATTTTAATTTTAATTTAACCACTGCATGGATGGAAACCACGTAGTATCATCTATCACTGTTTCGTATACTTATAGTCACATGTAGGCTATATCTGATATTAAAATAATGGAGTAGACACATGCTTATGCATTTATAATATAGCATGCAAATAATATGCATTGCATATAAATGAGCGTAGACGTATTGTACTTTCATTATAAGCACATATAATATGTGTGTGCGTGTGCGTATGTGCTTGTGAGTGTGCATGTGTGTGTGTGCGTGTGTGTGAGTGATACTCAATCATCCAAATGATATATATCCATATATATACAAATGTTTAGACTATGGGGTGGGGTCTAAGGAATCCTTTAGTCATTCAATGTCTGTTCCTGTTGAACCGCAAACTATCAGTTTCAGATAAAGCCTCTGAGGCAGCGAGACAGACAGACAAACATACAGAGAAGGACAGAGAAGAGAGTGATAGAGGCAAACAGAAACAGAAATAGAAACACAGACAGAAACAGAAACTAAGAGACACAGACAGAGAGACACAGACATAGACAGACAAAGACAGACAGAGACACAGACAAAGACAGACAGACAGACAGAGACGAGCAGACTGACTTTTATTGTCGTCTTCGATGATCTGGAACTTGAAAGGACAATCGTCGACTGAAATACTGATGTAGCGCTTCTTTTTGTCCTTCGCAACAATTCGAGTCTGTCGTTCAATAGCGCAGATCCAGTAGATCTACAATGTATGATAGGACAGAACACAGAATAATATCTGATTTTAATGCACGACGAAGTTGACGACGATGACGATGGTGATTACGACGACGATGACGGTGACAGCGATGACGACAAGGACGGCGACGACTATGACGATGACGGCGATGACGATGACGACGACGGCGATGACGATGACGACGACGGCGATGACGACGATGACGATGACGATAATGGTAATGATAATGACGATGATGATGATGATTATTATTATTTTTATTATTATTATTATTATTATTATTATTATTATTAATATTATTTATATCATATATATTATTAATTATTATTATTATTATTATTATTATTATTATTATTATTATTATTATTATTATAATTATTATTATTAGAAGGAAGATGGTGATGGTGACGGTGTTGATGATGACGACGATGACGATAAGGTATAATTGCAATGAGGTAAGAAAGAGAAGAACACGCAGGTCTAAGTCAATTAGGTCATGCAAAAGAACTCTTAAAAATTACTGAAAATATTCATTCCCCCGGTTTCAACTTAATGAGTCGCCCTCTAAATACGCCCCCCCCCAATGGTAAGGTGTGGTGTACCACGTGATCATAGCATACCTCGTCTGCTGCCACCTGGTGGATATCATCGTCACAACCTGCGTATCCTGACGTCGTTTGGCAGAGAATGGGAAGACTCTCTCCGAACAGCTCCACGAAATCCTTCAATCCATAATCCATCTCAGACCATTTTATCCGATCGAGAATGCACGATGACGTCATCGTCGCACACAACAGTCGTCACTTATATCATACGCAACGCAGGCATTCCAACGGTTAATCTGCCTAACGCTGCGTCAAGTCTCGGGGTTGTCCAGCGATGCCAGGTAGGCAGTAAAAGCTCCGAACACGAACTGGAAGGAGTACCAAGCTATACTCTATATCCCACTGTCAATGTCGCTGTAATCGTATATAGGAATTTCAACCGTTCAGCCTGCAAACGAGTGCTACGTCAGGTCAGAGGTGGGATAAAATCGTATCTTCCAATGTATAATCTGATGTCTCACTGAATATAGTATGCTAAGGAACAAAACGTCCTAATTAACCTCGATCTGAAATTAAAATCTCTAAGACCGAGTGTATACGGGCACCTGCTTATTCACGAGCGCTGCGTTAAGTAAGATGAGTTGTCAACATGCAGACACCAAAGCAGGAAGTAGAAGATTCGAAACCATCTATGCATCAGAGTTTATCTGCCTGGCCGCGGTTGATCAAGCCTCGGCGGCTTCTGCAGCAGCTGCAGCCGATAATTATAATTGTATTAAAGTCACTTTCAGTACAATGCGACCACAAGCTCGCGAGCACAAACAAAACTCATTTGTATGTAAATAGGTAATTGGGTCGCTTGTATTAATTACGTAAACACCGATGTGTGTGTTAAGCACTTGATATATTATAATGCCATGGTATCATGCATTGTTTATGTTATGTGATGTATATCAGCGGTTCCAAAGTGGCTCGCCAGGCCTCAAAATTTGGCCCTCGTCTGAGTCGTCTCTCAAAGAATTAACAAAAATATATGAAAAAATTGATAATTTGGACAGTATAGAATACACAATTATTTTCTATTACAAATTATTTTATTTTGACGTCTATAAATAACATCAAGCATTCTATTTTGATTCAGTTATAACAATTTATATGCTTTTAATTAATTCAATTTTAGTCTTGTGGCCACCTAATGTCCTTCAATTAAGGAAAAGTGGCCCTCGTGTCTTCCATCGTAAAAAGGGGGCCCTAGAGTAAAAAAAGTTGGGAACCACCTACACAAAATAATAAGGCAGAAGTTATTCGATAGCGTGCAATTTATAGCAACAGCAGTGGCAGTGATGGTATTAATAGGCCTATAACTGTCTGAATTTCATAAAGTCTTAGGTTTAACTGCTCGTTTTAGCCAACAAACGAACGCCATCTGCCGAATGGGAGGCTGCGCCGACCTCCGAGAGGGCGTATGATTTCGCGTCCGTGCAGCGCTTTTCGTGTCAAAGTATCACAATAAACTCCTCCTCTGTTTAAAGTTTATACTGGACCTTCTGGCAAACAGCACCTCTCTGTTATTAGATTAAATAAGCAATATTGAAAACGCACAGTCGGAAGAAATTATGTTTGTATAGGTAGGCCTATATATACACTTATATATATATTCAATATATAATAATATGATATATATATTTAAGTGTGTATATATATATATATATATATATATATATATATATATATATATATATATAATGTTATATAACCCGTGACTTCTGTGACAACTAAATGTCCATGTAACAAGGAAGTGTAAAAAATGAAAATGTCGGCAATTCTAAAAGCATGTTTGAATTCACACCTAGCTTTCTCATCCGTCATTTAAATTGGTTCTCATAATATGAATATATGTATTATCATGTATATGTATATATATATATATACAATAATAAATATATATGTTTTATAACATAGATAATATTATTATTGGTTTTATAGCCTATAATACTATACACTTGATTGTATGCTTAGGTTTCCGTGGATTCCAACTCTCACACCTAGGTGTCACGCAGTCCACAACAGTACTTAGGCCAACTCCTATAATAGACGATCTAGTCAACTTTTAGGCCAGTTAGTCCCCGATCCCCATTGGTCATGTCTACGCAGTCGGTCTATCAGCCTGAAGCCTAAAGCCAGGGTTCTCTTCGTCCTATGCAATCTTTTCACTGACTTGAGCGGCTGAAACGCCTGTGAGCTCATGACAGCATGCACGCGGATACGATTATTAGACGACTGTGTAGAGACGCCTAGCAACCAATGAGAAACCTAGGTGTAAAAATCACGTGGCAGCTACGGCACGAAAGCCTTAGCGTTGAGGGGTGAAATGACAGGGTGTTCATAAAAAATAAAGTGGTTATTCGATGTGTTGCAAAGCGAGCTCTGAATGAATCGCCATTGTAATCGTAGACTTGTACAGCGCTGACAAAAGCGGAGCCCAGAGCGCCACTCTGAATAGAATCGTTGAAGAGGCGCTATATAAATTCTCAGAATAAATGAGTGAGTGTATCACATGAATATAATACAGTAATAATTGGTGCCTTACCAATCAACAGGGCAGTAGACTTTTTGACCACCCCAAGATTAGTGTTGGCTGGTTGAGAGGCGACAATCCTCAGTCATGGTACGTGATCAAATCTTAGTTCGCGACCGTTTCGCCCCGCTGCGAATATAGAAACGCGCGGAATGTGAAGAAGAAAAAGGGGTGAACAGCAGAAACTACCACCCCCCTCCTTCGTCGACTGGATCCCAGATCAAGGGTGAATCCCATGTAGGATGCGACGGGTTCTGAGCGTAGGGACCGCGTTTCATGTATCATTCCGCCACGCGTGGAATGAGAAGACGCCGTAGGAAGAGCATCTTCAGCGGACTGACGTTCTCCGCGGCCGGCGCCAGGACCTCGCCGACGCTGAGGTACTGCACTGGCTTCCTGTTGCTGTCCAGCGTCGTTCTCTGCCACGTGACGATCGTGCGATACGTCGACGAGCATTTAAGACCGGAAGTGTCAAGCGATGCCTCCTCCTCGGGGAGATTGTCACTTCCGGTGGATGTGGATGAAAGGAATAACGCCGGTGGATCGCGGAGATTGATGTCGAAGGACGACAATGAGGTCCTGGGTCTAGACGATCGAAGGACTGAATCACATCCGAAGAATGGCGTCGCACCGTCTCGATCTGGGCAGACGGCCTGTCTCGACCGTCCCATTCAAGGTCTCACCTCTGCCTGCAACCACCTACCCTGCCTCCGCGCCCTCCAGGTCCCCCGTGGCTCCCTCCTCTCCCCTGGATCGACACAGATTCCATCGGATGTTCTTCGTCGGTTGAACCGCATTCCAGGATCCTCCCTCGAACCCGTCCACTACACGCTCTTTCCATTCCTATCCGACATGCAGAGGTCAAAGGGAATCGTCGGGTCAGTCGGTCAGTTGGGTGGTGTCCACCTCGGTCAGCTGACCGCTCTTCTCTCGCTGAACGTTGACCGGAAGTCAGGCGAACGTCTCTTCGTCTCAGATCGATTCAACTCATCGTCGACGGCGGAACTTCATCTTCTTCCAGGTCTGTCGCAGTTCGACATCTTTCGCTCACATCTCCACGACTTCCACTTCGAAGTCGACTCCCCCACGTCATCACCCAACGAAGAGGAGGAGGAGGATCGCCTCTACGTCCACCACGAAACACCCTCCTCATCCTCTTCCTCGTCCTCATCCCAGAACCTCCCCGATCTACTATACGCCTGGAACCTGCCGCGCTTTCGGTTGATCAGCGTGGAAGCCAGTGGCAGCGACCTGGACGCCGTCGAAGGACTTGAACTGGCCGCCTGCTTGCTGAGGGATGGAGGAATCATCGTCGTGGATCAGCCGACGTCCATAGAGGCAGCGATGACCAGGGTCTCTCGGTTCCTCGCAAGACATGGTACGACCGCCATCTCACCGATCTTCGCGGCTGGGAACAAGCTGTTCCTGACGACCACGAATTGGAAGAAGGTCTACGAAGGTCACTTCCGCCGCAAGGAGACTTCGTTGCTGCATCTGAGCGTCGCTGATTACGACCACAGCGTTGGCAACGGTTACCATGGAGACAAGATATTCGTTGTCAGGTGACGTTTTCACATCTGAGCCTCAGCTGACCTGGCTCCCTGTCTGTCACCTTCATTTTCACCACCCTCGATCTAATTCTTCTAGCTCATCCTACTTCTCCTCTTGCTTTCCTTTCTCTTTCTTCCTCTTCATGACCTTCCTATTCTCCTCCTCCTCCTCCTCTTTTTATCCTCCTCTCTTCCTCAATATATCTTCCTCTTCCTCGTTCTCCTTCTTCTCCATCTCTGTGGTCAAGTTCATCCTCCTTCTGATCTTCAACGATCCTCCTCCTCGTCTTCCTTCTCATTCCATTCCTTCTTCTCTTCCTCCTTCCTCTTCTCCTTGGTATAAATTCTCACCTTCTCTCGTTCTTCTCCATCAGCTTCATTCTCTTTTGCTTCGTCCTTCTACTTCTCCACTTTTTTCCTTCTCCTACTTCTCTACTTTTCCACCACCACCACCTCCTCCTCCTCCTAGTATCTTTCCACCTTGCCAGCTTCTCTTCGAAACATCTCCTCACCGACCTTGAACATACATCTCCTACCTGGAAAAGCTACAAATGGAGTTACCATAACTTACCATCAAAGAAAATTCCAATGACTGGATTTATCCATCTGTTGACATTTCCAGCAACAACTTCGTCACTGATCGATATCTCTTCCTAAAATGTCTCCGCAAACAAAATAACTCCATTTTTGAATATTTATAACGCGTGATTTTTATAGGTAGGAAATAATATTATCTTTGCAAGTGAATTTGATGGGTCATTTCGATTGAGAAAATGTTCTAAGGCGTTGTCTATAATAATTATTAGGCTATAATACTCTAGAAAACTCTGTGATATTTTGTGAATATTATATCAACACTTTTCTTACATTTTGGGACATCTTTTCACACTTGTACAGTCGGGTAATTTATTTCTGTAATTTTTAGCAGCGTTAACACCTTGCGTAGTATTTAGAGTAGCCTAGTAGAAGTGCCATTCATAGTAGGTCTCATTCAGAAGCTTCATGTGAGCGCTCGTGAATAGTTCGGTGCCCTGCGTCTTTCGATTAGGTGGCTCTTTGGAAGTTTGTATTCTATGATTACGATAATAATTTGAGAGTTTTATATAAAATGGGTCAGAGTCAAAATAGACGTGTGTTTTTTTTGTCAAAGTCACATAATTATATTACTATTAGGCATATATTACTACCAATAATCTAAGCATGGTCCAACGCAGTCGTCTCGTCCTTATTAACCCGATTCCTTTGATCACGGTTTTAACAATGCCTGTGTCACGAAACGGAGTGTCCCCCTGAAAAATATCCGGGGGATGAATTAATCTATCCCTCCGGATGGAATTAACCGGTCTAAACTATCCGGGGGGATGAACCAGTCTATCCCCTTTTTTTAAAAATGCGTAGGCCTATAGGCTAATTGAACGATTTGTGCTCTAATCAAAATTTGAAGTGACTAATTGTTTTAAGTGTTCTAAGCAATGTTCAGAGAAATTCAACTCGAATTTGTTCAGTGACTCTGAGTGTTTTTAAGTGTTTTAAAAGTTTTAAGTGCTCTAAAACCAAAGAAAAAAATTATCTATAGTAGAAATAAACATACCTAGCTGTTAGTGTCATTGTTCAAAACAAGGCAGATGAAAATTAATTTGCAATAACAAATACACGCGGAAGTGACTTTTTCGACTTTTCTTCGTTTGGGGGATACGATTAATACGGGGTATACTCTATTTCGTGACACCTGCTCAACGATACTACCGTCCTCAACGAACGTCTGTAGATAAGCTGTTCCTCGCGAGGCGATTTTTGTATAAGGTGCGAAGTAAATAATCTTGCGATAGCGAATACGATTGTATTGCAGTCTGTAATGTATTTTTACATGATAACTGACTATATATAGAGTCCTAACAATCAATCAATATCATTGGGTTCAATGCCCGTAAGAGTACGGCGCCACTATCTGTCTGAGTCTGTCTCGCGTCATGCTGCCCAGCTTCAACCTGTCCGGTCAGCAGGTCTGCCCCATACCATTAACATCTTGGAGCAGCTGGACCACCTTGCCTAAATGAAGAGAATATTGGGAGAGAGGCATGAAGGGCATCTTGCCCGTATGTGTCCCACGCTATCTCCCCCGACTCTCTCCACCGGTCTGTCCTGACTGGCCTGTGCATGTCTGCTCCACATCATGACACCTTGAAGCATCTGGGTCGCTATGTCACTTGTGCCGTGGTTTTTGCGGATTTCAATCGTCTTGGTCTTTTACTGCCAGTGTATCGCCACCCATCTGGCAAACCTTTCTCCTTTTGTCCGGGCTTACGACCGGCGCAGGGACGTTGTTGGTTCCCTGTGGCGGAGGATGGATGCAGTGGAGAAGAATAACGTCGTGCCCAGGACGAAGAGTCCTAACGGCCTGCATTATTTTCACGGAAAGCTATAAGCGTATGATTACATGTATGAGGTCCCAAAGCCTGCCTCTTCTCGTGCACCGTGGGGTCCTGCATACCGGGTTTTTGTGGGTGAACGGTATAGTCTAGCCTGCATCAGAACTTTTAGCGTGCTGCAAATGTGCAGTTCTGAATGGATATGTGAAGTTGTAGAAGCACTTCTATATACAAGCTGCGGTTAAAATAGCAAAAACGTTATTGTCATCCGATTGGTAGTAATTTACAATGAAGGGGTTGCGCAGTACCTTTTAAAAAGCGTACGCCCCACTAAAGGCGTTTTATAAAAACTTAGATACAAATTCAACAATATAGATAGCAATAAATTTACAAATGAACTAAGTAAGTAGGAACCCTAAGTGTCTAGTTGTAAATGCTATAGGGTTTGGGTTAGTAGACCAATTTGAAGGACCTATATGTAACTTTCTGTGCACACTCATGTCTAGTTTATCTTCGTTCAGTTGTGACCTTTTTCGGTCGCTTTGAAGTAGACTTAACATGTCGAACTTCGCTTCAATAGGGTGGTAGTAGACCCTGTATATCTTCTCAAGGCCACCAGGGGTTTAAAGTCAAGTTTAAGTCAACCTTTTGTGCTGTCTATTGCTGAAGAGTTACGCCGGAACGTCTCTGCACACAGATGTAAGATATGACCTGATGAATTTTTAAAGCACCTGTTGACTTTTCTTCTCCTGCAAAGGCGTTATTACAACCGACTGTTACAGTAAAAACTGTTTTATTTAGACAAACAGTAAATCCTGAATAAACTGCCGAGTAGCAGCCTATAATGTCTTCAACCTTAGTAAGATAGCTATTGTTTATAGTAATGCTATACGTAATTGCAATGGTGATTAGCGTAGCCCTCCCTTTTCTTCAGGACCGGGACTGGCACTACTACATTGGGAGTTGACTTTGTAACCGTATGCTTGTAGCCTAAACTATGCTATATGTCTACATAAATTCTTTAAGAAGAGCCTTAAAGGCTTATAATTACAATAAACTCTCTATTCAGTATTATAGTATACATCTCACGCTTTGACATGTTACGCATAGAAACGTTATACGCTCGCATTAAAGTCACATCATGTCTGCAAAAATTGAGGTGTTTAATTTGTCGCTATTTAACTTTAGCATTTTGAAGGAGCGTCATAGCAAATGTGAAAAATAAATAAATAAGAATAAAAGAAATATATTTTGACATTATGCGCATTATATAATATTATACCAGCTGGGGTACCCGGCGTTGCCCGGGAAATTTAGGATTCGACCCGCTCCCGGCCACAACCTCACCACACCCCACCCCATCCCACCCCCACCCCACAACATCCCACCACACTCCGACCTCCACCGGTACACCACCCGTGAAATTAGGGCTTTCGAAAAAATTCCCCCACATACCCACACCACCCCACCACACCACTCTCCGACCTCCATAGGTACGCCACCCGTGAAATTTGGGTTTTCGGGAAAATTTTATCCCCCACCGCCTCCACCCCACCCCACACTTCCACCTCTGCTCCACCCGGCCCCTGCGGGCCGAGGTGCGTGCTGGGTGGAGGCGTTGTGGCCTGTGTAAAAATCTGTCTAACTGTAAAACTATGGCAAGGGAATGGAAATGTATAGCGAAAATTAGTGTTTTCACCCCCTCCCCCACCCTGGCCCCATGGTGTTAGAGATTCACCAACCACTCCACCGGGGGGGTTCTGATGACCCTCTGTCTAGGTACAAAGCTTCAGAATAATTGCTGAGTTTTAGCTAAGAATTTTTGGGGATTTCGTCCTCCACCCTGGTCCCATGGTGGCAGAGAATCGCCAACCCCTCGTTGTGGTGTCTCATGCCGAGACCTACACAGTAGTGAAGGTTTGGAGTGAAAAGCTCAAAAACTGTGGAAATGCATCCGGTCAAACGGACAGAATATTCTCTTTATTTATATAGAATAGATATATCATATATATATTATATATTACGTTGTGTTGTGTTGTTCATTCATTCAGACATTTATATAGCGCTCCTTCAAGAAAAACTACTCAGAGGCGCTCCCGACTCCAGCGCGCACAAAAAGAACAGTTTTAAGCTTAGTAAGGAAGGATCCTTTATCCCCCACCGCCTCCACCCCACCCCACACTTCCACCTCTGCTACCACTTGTGTTGCGTTGCGTTGCGTTGCATTGTATTGTATTGTATTGTATTGTATTGTATTGTATTGTATTGTATTGTATTGTATTGTATTGTATTGTATTGTATTGTATTGTATTGTATTGTATTGTATTGTATTGTATTGTATTGTATTGTATTGTATTGTATTGTATTGTATTGTATTGTATTGTATTGTATTGTATTGTATTGTATTGTATTGTATTGTATACACTCATTTTTCTTTTTCGTCAACTGAGGATAAGACATCTGACGTTCCACTCCGACATACATTAGACCTATACTCACGAAACAACGATACCCCTTGTTCATTTTTTCTCTCTTTTTAACCCTGTGGCTCTTGCATGGTTGCCTCAGGTCTAAGGATAATGACAGGTGCTGCTGATATCTGATTGAATAAACTCAGATTTACTCGACGTTTTGATTGATGTTAGTCTGCAGTTTCTAAGACACCGATGCATCACACATCGCAACACAGACTTCACAATTAAAGCGTCACATAAATATGTCTTTTTAAAAGTGGTTCAAAACTGTCAAAAAAGTCTCCAGCTAATAGTTATACCACCGCAGAGCCGTGTGTGTCTCTGTAGCACCATCTGTATTTGCCGAAGACATGTGGCGCTTTGTATCATGAATCATGTCGTCATGAGTCATGACACGCATCGGAGCATTTAATGGAAACTTGATGGCTGACTGGTTAGAGCAATTGTCTTGTAGACCAGGAAGACGACAGGGTTTGATTCTTATCCTCTCTTAGACAGCTAACACATCGTTCTTACCAATTGAGACCACGCCCTCACAACTTTGTTTTGCCAGTCAAAGACGACAGACACTTCATCTCACGTGTTTTGTATAGGAAGCCACCGATGCCCATTAATTATGTCAAATGATCTAATTCTCATATCACCATAGTATAAAAACGTCAAATCATTCCTTTTTGCAATTATTTACGTAATTTTCTACACTCATCCTATAAGATGGATTCAATTGTTATGGACATAACATCGCGACGATGTATATAGAGCACGAAGAGGTCTCCGATCGTCCGTTGGATCCTTCAACCACTCAAGCACACCGGTCTTCATCAATGAGCAGCTGACCAAGAGTAACTCGGAGATCTTTTTTCGTGCCCGGAAGTTACTGCGTGGGAAGCGTCTTACGGGGGCTTGGACTACCAATGGAGAGATCTACATCAAGAGGACGACTTCTGTGAACGAAAAACCCACCAAGATCAACTCGATCCACGACCTGCCAAGTGAGGACTAACTAATCCAGTCCATTAACTTGAACGTTGTCTGTATCCACTTGTACATTTTTCATTACAAGATATTGCTAAAATACTAAAATCCTTCATTGGATCGCTTTTGACTTTTGTCTTATAGCCTGACTTTTCGTTTTGTGTGAGTTGAATGGATGACTCAGATTTTTCAGTTTTGTTGTGTACGTGTGTTTCTGGTTGTGCGCTTTGCACAACAATTAACTATTGTTCTTGTGCTAACTATTCCAACCCAATTGATAGGCCTGATGCAAGGCATTGTAATAGGTGTAATGTGTCTGCCTTCCCAATTGATCACGAAGATAATGACCAGGAATTTATTAGTGTAGTCTCTAAAACCAATGTTGAGGCCCAGCCTGGTGAATTTATGGACTGTGTTTTTTGCCCAGTGGATGAATACGCAGAAAACTCTCCTATACTAACTAATCCTGATATTGACCCTGACACTAATTACTATAATGATATAAAACTGTGCAACAGTAGATATATGTGTGCTGAGGAAATCGGTACTAAGTTTAATTTAAATGAGCAATCCCTTTCTATTATGCATCTTAATTGTAGGAGTTTGCTTCACAAGGTTTCCGAAGTAAATATTCTACTATGTCAAACTAAAGCAACAATTTTAGCCTTAACGGAAACCTGGTTGGATGCAGACACTGCTACTACTGTCTCCATACCTGGATACAGTTTTGTTCACAGATGTAGGAGTGATGGGAGAGGAGGGGGAGGAGTGGGCTTCTTTGTCAGGAGTGGTACCGAGTATCAACAGATAGAAGCCAAATGGGCAATGTCTAAGCCAGGGGCTTATGAATGTATGTTTATAAAAATTAGGCAGAAGACAGAGAAGGACTTGACGGTCGGCGTCATCTATCGACCGCCGGGTGATGGTCTTGATCTGTTCAATGAAGAATTTGACTCATTGCTGTCGCATTTATCTAGAACAAAGAGCAATTCTTTTTTGGCTGGTGATTTCAATATTGATTTACTAAAAGTGAACGCGCATACACCTACCCGAACGTTTTTTAATTCGTTAACTTCAAATCGATTTTTACCAATGATCTTAAGGCCAACAAGAATAACTGATGATACAGCTACCTTAATTGATAATATCTTCACGAATACTTTATCTGACTGCTCTGACTCCGCCATCATTATAAATGATTTGTCTGACCATCTACCTATTTTTACACAAACCAAATTTGTACGACCATTAATGGAAAAAATTCCTACTTACGAGAAAAGAATCATTAATGAGAAAACAAAAAGTCAATTTGATGGCTTGCTGAACTCTACCGACTGGTCAGAAGTATTCCATGCATGTGAGCAAGGAGACCCATCCTCTGCTTATGAAACATTTATTGAAAAATATAAATCAGCATATGAACATTCTTTCCCAAAAACAAATTATTCGTTGAAAACAAGATTGAAAATTAAACAGCCTTGGATGACACAAGCGCTGCTAAAATCCTGTAGAAAGAAATCGCATCTATATAAAAAATACATAAAAAACCCAACACAAGAAAATAAGTCTAGCTTCATAGCCTATCGAAATAAATTTAAAAAAATACGAAAAGCAACTGAGCGTCATTATTATATGGGAAAATTTCTGGAATGTGAAAATGACTTGAATAAAACCTGGAAAGTAATTAAAATGCTTCTACATGGAAACAGAAACTCTGAGATGCCAGATAGCTTTCTTATCAATAATGTAGAAATTAAAGATAAGCACCTTATTGCTTGCAAATTTAATGAATTCTTTACAGAAATTGGACCGAAGTTGGCCGCAAAAATTCCTGACACTAATGCATCTTTTCTTGATTACTTGAAAGACCGGTCTACTTCTTCTATTGGGATAGAATTAACATCACCAGCTGAAATAATATCGATTGCCTATGAACTCCGAACCACTCACAGTAGAGGGCTAGATGAGATTGACCCCCAGTTAGCCAAACATGTCATAGAAGCTATTTCAATTCCTCTGACAGAAATAATAAATTGCTCCATTGTTAGTGGAATTGTTCCTAATAGTTTGAAAATTGCCAAAATAATTCCCATCTTTAAGGCCGGAGATAGGAATCAATTAAGTAACTATCGACCAATATCTATCTTGCCATATTTCTCCAAGTTTTTTGAAAAGATTATTTACCGAAGAATAATGACATATCTAACAGTAAAGAATATATTGTACACAAGTCAGTATGGCTTTCGAACAGGCCACTCTACATACATGGCCGTAATGGAAATGTATGATAAAATCTCTGAAGCCAAGGAGGAAAACCACTTTTCTATGGGTGTCTTCTTTGACTTATCTAAAGCATTTGACACGGTGAATCATAAAATTCTGATAAGCAAACTTGAACATTATGGCATAAGAGGTGTATGTCTTGATTGGCTTATAGATTACTTAAGAAATAGAAAGCAGAGTGTCTTATATAACGGGAACATTTCACATGAAACTGATGTTACTTGTGGTGTGCCACAAGGTTCAGTACTGGGTCCACTTTTGTTTCTAATATATGTGAATGATATTTCGAACAGCTCGTCATTACTCAGCTTTGTCATGTTTGCTGATGACACCAATGTGTTTATGTCAGATAAAGCTATTGAAGTCTTGGTTAAAAAAATTAATGCCGAATTAAAACTTGTAGGCGATTGGTTCAAAGCCAACAAATTATCGCTGAACCTTGAGAAGACGAATTTTATTTTGTTCTGCTCTAAAATTAAACTTAGAACAGCAACAAATTGCAATATATCAATTAAAATAGATGAACAATGTATTTGTAGGGTATCATCAACCAAATTTTTGGGTGTTCACATTGATGAACAATTAACATGGAGGGAGCATATAAACTCTATATCCAAAAAGATATCAAAAAAAATATAGGCATAATCTCTCGTGTTCGACACCTTATGCCGCGAGATATACTTGTGAATTTATATTACTCTTTGATATACCCTTATATGTCATATTGTAATATTACGTGGGCTTCCACATACCACACTCGTTTAACTATTTTGACAACCCTACAAAAGCGAGCTGTTCGAATTATATGCAATGCACCTTTTAGAGCCCACACACAACCATTATTCAGTGATTTGAAAATTCTGCCTTTTGACTACATTAATAAACTACAAATTGGAGTATTTATGTATAAACTTCACAGAAATCTAATCATAACAAGCTTCAACCACTGGTTTTGTAAAAATTCAGACGTTCATGGACATTATACACGATCTGTAAATAGATACCACCAAAGAAGTGTTCGTACCACTACTGGACTGCATAGTATTAGAATATGTGGACCGTCGATGTGGAATTCTCTGCCTATTGATCTTACTTCTATAACTACAATGTACCAATTCAAATACAAATTGAAATTATTTATTTTGGATACTATTGCATAATTGCACAAAATGGTTTTGTTTTGAAGTGCACTACCTACACGTGCACTGTTGTATTCTCTTAGCTGTTGTGTTTTTAGTTTTTTTAGCTTAGTTTAGTTTAGTTTAGTCTGTTTGTTATTTTGTTTTCCCCACTTGTTTAAGTTGCATAACTTACATTCAATGCATTTCGATAAACTTGTAAAATGGAAGAGATTGTTTTACACCTTGATCATATACAACTGTCTATACACATATACTGTTATGCAGAAAGTTGATGATAGATTGATTCTTCGTGTAATTAGGGCAACCCTGTTAGCGGAACCTTACGTTCCTTTGGGCTTAACCCTTTGACATCTATGCATGTGACATTTTCAACTACTGTTTGTTTGTGCTATACTGTATGTATACATATACATGATGATCAATAAAGTATATTGATTGATTGATTGATTGATTGACATAAACAATTTTAGGTAGCCTATAATTGTGTTTCATTTGTTGAACTAATTTGTGTACCTGATAGCGGTGTGTCTATCAGTTTTGTTGCCAATTAAACGAATATAATAATAACATGTTGTATGGACCTTGAGCAACAAGACATTCACTCACAGTTGCCAACTTGCAAATGATAGTTGGACACCTTTAAACTGGGATAAACCAAACTAAATAAGGATGGAACGCAATGCGTGATTATTAACACATATTTAAAGACAGACGGTTCATGGTGCGGCCAACCTTCCGATCGAAGGCGGCTAAAGACAAGAAAAGCAGCACAACTTCCTCCTCCTTCTCCTCCTCCTCCTCCTCCTCCTTCTCCTCCTCCTTCTCCTCCTCCTCCTCCTCCTTCTCCTCTTCCTCCTCCTCCTCTTCCTCCTTCTCCTCTTCCTCCTCGACGGTTACTGTGTAAGGTGAGACTTTTAGCGACAGCCTTAAGTTCACACACAATTGCCGATGATAGACACCTTTTTAAATGGTGCCAAGCAAACTATATTTAAGAGGATGGAACGCCATGCGAGGTTAACTGCTTGCGAGCTTTGGTGCACGTGTGCTCCTCCTCCTCTGAGTCTGTTACTGTGTATGGTGATACTTTGAACGAAAGACCTTCACTCACACAATTGATCAGCGCCATCGATAGAAGCTTCAGGTTTAGATTGTGGTAATAATTAACAGTCGTACGTACAGTAGCAGTACTAATGCTGCAGTTGCTGCTGCTGGTGCTAGCCTTCTACTGTTACCACTACTACTACTACTGCAGTACTGCCACAACTTCAGGTTAACTTTTACCAATAAAATGTTGACGAAGATGAGGCGGGTCCAGAGTAACACCATTCCTATCTCCGGATATAATTTGTTTTGAACACCTGACGGACACATAAATTATACCTCGGGTAAAAAATAAATTCGTTTAACTGACAAAACGCAGAAAATGCAGCATACGAGATGCAAAAAAATTAAAATAAAGGTTGCTAGAATTGAATTAATGAAAATTAATAATAACAATAATAATAATTAGAATAATATTAATAGGCTAATATACTGGGTGCTAAAGCGACGTCAATGACAAAAACTCGTTAGCACGGCTAGGAGTTACTCAGTAACATACATGTTGGGCCCTCGAGCGTGTAGGAAATCAGCCTTCGAGTAATTTATTTCTGCAGAATGTATTGTCATAATATCGAAGTCATTGTTCAGCCGTGCGTGTCCAGGTGTGACGGAAGGAGTCATCCTTTACCCAATGTTACTTTTGTTCTTATGTTCGCTTGGTTGCCTTTGGCCGCAGTTCTGCGAGTTTCCTCTGCACCCAATAATTTATTTTTAATTATAGGTTGATTGATGAACATGAGGATCGTTTCTAGATACTCTTTATATCATGTGGTCTATTTATCACAAGTCAAAATTTACATCTTCGTATAAAACGTAGGCTACCGGTCTTACACATCGTTTTAGATCCGTCTGCAGTTATGTAGGCTAAACTAACACCCACGCTGTATCCCATGCGCTTTTCAGTCTGCATGCGGTTGCAGGTTTGTCTTGCAGTAATTGTCTTATTAAGGATATTGGAAACTTGAAAACTCTGACGAGTAGGCCTACAGTCCGTTCCCTTCAATGGCGTCGTTAGACCATTGAAAGGGGCAGCGGTGGACCGTGGTGACCGGAGGATCCAACCTCATCAATTCTTGAAGATTTCATAGGATACTGTAGGCCAAATCATCTGACGATGGCGTCTGTTTGAGCAACAATTGCTTCCATAAATCCAACTTCTATTTATTCAACTTCCATTTGAGCAGCAAGATTTTCATCAATCGCAAATTTCATATTAGAACCACCAATATTGCTTTAATGAATGAAAGTCAAGTTCTATCCTATCAGCACGATCATTGCTTTCATAATTCATAAATCCAACTTCTATTTAGGGCCTAAGCAACGAACTATTTTAATCATTCCAACTTCTATTAAAGCTTTATTGATCCAAGAAAATTTTTAAGCAAGCAATTGTCGATATAGGGAATAGGTCAGTCTACTGCGATTTGGTTTCGCTCATCTAGGCTACCGGTAGCCTATCTCGTCCCTTGTGGCGCGCTCAATCGTGACCCAAATCTGATTTCTGAAATCGCCGATTTGCCATAAATCAAATGATAAACATGACCCAATCTATGCGATATATGACCCGACCTAATCTCTAAACTTAACCCGACCTATTTCCTACAAGACCCGACCTATGGCTGGCGCAGACCTACAAGGCCTAAACCCGACCCATAGGTCCTAGGCTACTTCCTATAGACACAATCGACTCGCAATGGTCTTTCATCCGAGTGCAACGTGTCTCATCTGTCTTGACTGTAACTCTATCGCTGCCCTGCAGACAAAAATAACCCACCCCTCTCCATCACGAGAGGAGTGGCAAGTGACAACGCTTAATTTCCTCAAAAATTAGGCATTGAATATTCAAGTGCTTAATTTTTGTGGAAATGCAGACCGCAGTGAATGCTTGGTCCTTTTGATTATCAATATATTCAGGCTATTCTACCATGTCCTGAGTCACGCCTATACACAGGCTGGGTTCACGTGGGACAACGCACGCGCCTAAAAAAATTATAGAGCGACTCCTCTCAAAGAATAAACTGTTCAAAGGCGTTTTCAGAGAAGAATCCCCGAGGGGAAAAACGGAGAGAGAGAGCCAGAGAGAGAGAGCCAGAGAGAGAGAGAGAGAGAGAGAGAGAGAGAGAGAGAGAGAGAGAGAGGGAGAGGGAGAGAGGGAGAGAGGGAGAGAGAGGGAGAGAGAGGGAGAGAGAGGGAGAGGGAGAGAGAGGGAGAGAGAGGGAGAGAGAGGGAGAGAGAGGGAGAGGGGAGAGAGAGAGAGGGAGAGGGAGAGAGGGAGAGGGGAGAGAGAGAGGGGAGAGACAGACAGAAAGAGATATTAAAGGGGTCACAACTCACAAGGCTAAATTTAATTAACTAAAAGCATATAAACTTGTTATAATTGATTCAACATAGAATGCTTAATGTTATTTTTAGACGTCAATGTAAATTTTGTAATCTATATAAATAAAGAGAAGATTCTGTGTGTCTGTCTGTCTGTTTGTTCGGGATGCATTTCCACAGTTTTTGAGCTTTTCACTCCAAACCTTCACTACTGTGTAGGTCTCGGCACGAGACACAAAGTCGAGGGGTTGGCGATTCTCTACCACCATGGGGGTCAGGGTGGGGGGCGAAACCCACCCCATTTTTTTCAAAAAAATTTAGCCATTCAAATGAATTTTTTTTTCCTAGATAAAGGGCCGTCAGAACCACCCGGATCAGTAGTTGGTTAATCTCTACCACCAAGGGGGCCAGAGTGGGGGCGAAAACATTAAGACGGTTAAACACCTTCTTAAGCGTTTGCATGGTCATTATATTAATGGCGAGAGCTGCTTTCGTGATTTTCACGAAAATCCTAATTTCACGGGTGGCGTACTGGTGCAGGTCGGTGTGGTGGGGTGAGGTGGGGAAGAGGGTAGGGATGAGGGGAGGGTTGGGTGGGAGCGAGGGGGATGGAGTGAGGGGGTAAATTTTTCCCGAAAACCCTAATTTCACGGGTGGCGTACTGGTGGAGGTCGTAGTGTGGTTGGGTGGGGTAGCGCGTGTATGGAGGGGTGGGGGTGGAGGAATTTATCCCCAAATCCAAATTTCACGGGTGGCGTACCGGTGGGGGTCGGAATGCGGTGGGTAGTTGTGGGGTGGGGGATGGTAGGGTGGGTGGGGTGGGGGTGGAGGGTGGGGTTGAGGGGGTTGGGATCGTGGTGGGCCGGGTGGAGTGGGAGTGGCGGGTGGAATGGAGGGTGGGGTGAGGGTGGAGGGGTGAGGGGTGGGCGAGGGTGGTGATGTGTGGGAGGCGGGTTGGATGGGGTGGGGGTTGGGGTGGAGGGGTGAGGTGGAGGGTGGGGTTGGGGTGTGGGTGGGGTGTGGGCTGAGGTGGAGGGGTGAGGGTGGGTTGGAAGGTTGGGGGGAGTGGAGGGGTGAGGGGTGGGTGTAGGGGATGGGGTGGGAGTTGGGTTGGGGTGGAGTGGGGGTGGTGGGGTTGAGAGGGGTTAGGGGTGGAGTGGGGGTGGTGGAGTGGGAGGGGTGGAGGGCTGGGTTGGGGGTGGGACGGGGTGAAAATTTTCCTGAAACCCAAATTTCTCGGGTGGCGTACCGGTAGAGGTCGGTTTGTGGTGGGTGTTGTGTGGTGGGGTTGTGGCCGGAGCGGGTCAAATCCTAAATTTCCCGGGCAACGCCGGGCACCCCAGCTAGTAGTAAATAATCATGTGTTCTATCCTGTGGAAACTGTCACTTTTTATATATTTTTTGCTAATTATTTGAGAGATGAGGGCCATTTTTAGGCCTGGCGGGACACTATTGGCCCGCCTGCCACGAGTTGGGAACCGCTGGTCTAACTCATGGTGTACAGAAGTCCACGCAATGTTTCGCGTCCACTTGCTAAGCTACAGAAGTGCCATCGTCAACGTCACTCGGATTATCAACTGTAGCCTCCTGCTCTCACCTCCCGCTTGTAGCCTATGTATATCGATGGCGTTGATAAAATATACGCCCCGTTGATACAAATAATAGGCAGCCAACCGAAAAGAGACATGTCCTCTTTCTATTGTGCTATATATAATATATATTCACTATCACTATCACTATCACTATCACTATCTCTCTCTCTCTCTCTCTCTCTCTCTCTCTCTCTCTCTCTCTCTCTCTCTCTCTCTCTCTCTCTCTCTCTCTCTCTCTCTCTCTCTCTCTCTCTCTCTCTCTCTCTCTCTGTCTCTCTCTCTCTCTCTCTCTGTCTCTCTCTCTCTCTCTCCTTAGCTCTCAAAATCTCCTCCTCACTTCTTCTTTGAGTTCAACTCCAACTCAGACAGACAAACAGACAGACAGACAGTGCCAATGTCACAAACAAAAACGTGCAAGCATGTGAAATGCAAAACAGTTGACAAGAATTATTATTAATAACAACAAGATATTAACATTACAAACTTTTCAGACGACCAACAAACATTCAAAAGTCGATGTTTGTGCAACAAATCGACTCGACTTCTCGAATCGAGCAACCAAACAGAGTCCGACTTCAACTCAGACTTTAAAGAAGAACGTTTGTGAAATTCTGTCTGCTCAGTATTCGTCGTGTGGTAAAAAGTCAAAGTCCATTAAAATAGGTCGAAAATTGTTTACAGATAAACACGAATAAAAAACTATCATCAGAAACAAAACAACCCTAGTCAGCAGTTTACATCCATCATCATCAGCAGCAGCAGCCCCCAACCCATTAAAACAAATTACCCCACACACAGACAGGCAGACAGACAGAGGGCCACAGCCGAGAGACTTGTATATCAACAGAGAATGACCAAAAGAGGATGAATTGCCAAAGATGATGAATTGCCAAAGAAAATGAATTACCAAAGAAAATGAATTACCAAAGAAAATGAATTGCCAAAGAAAATGAATTGCCAAAGATGATGAATTGCCAAAGAGAATGAATTGCCAAAGAGAATGAATTGTGCAAGGAGCAAGAACAACAAAGATCACAGTCAACAGTGCAGAAACGTAATGGTGGGATACTAGGAGGAGGAGAAAGAGGAGGAAGAGAGAAGAGGAAGAGCTGGTGTGGAATGCCTGGGGGTGGGGCAAAACACTCGGCAACGACCTAAAGCAGAGACGGAAGAAGGCAGAGGTCACGCGTCGTATTCACTTCGTCTTTCTCCGCATCGGCAACGAGTGATGCGATGTCGCTGCGTAGTTCATCAAGATTCGAACCGGAATATTCCTTCTTCATTCCACGCGGAAGACCTCGACATGAGTCGAGACGAAGGCAGTTGAGCCGAGGACAGCCTTCCAGTATCGACCTACAATCAAAGCAGAATCATCATTGTTTGTTAGTAGTAACTTATATAGCGCAATTATTCGTATGCAACCGAACAGTGATGATCACCTATAATTCTTTACAGCTCTAACTGTAGCAGTAGAAACAATGATGGTAGTATTAGCATTAGTAGTAGTGGTGGCAGTAGTAGTAATAGTAGTAAGGAATGATGATGATGATGATGATGATGATGATGACGGTGACGATGAGGATGGTGGTGGTGGTGATGGTGATGGCGATGATGATGATGATGACGACGATGATGATGATGATGATGATGATGGCGACGACGACGATGATGATGATGATGATGATGGTGTTATGATTCGTGTTGTACTGTGAACTTACTGAACCCTGGCGCACGAGATCTGCGTTCCCCTCAGATCGATATCCTCCAGTCGTGACTTGGTCGGATCACTGCTCAACTTCCGCATTGCCATGTCGAGAGACATACCGGGATAGATGTTCCACGACAGGTCGAGTGCGATCAAACTATGCTGCCACTGAACACACACACAGAGGAAAAGAACCAGAGGTCATTTAAAGGTCAATTGCTATTAATATCATCATCGCTATTATTATTATCACACATATCGCTATCACCGACACCATAATTACTGTGACTATTAGTAGCAGCATAGTTCTATCCAGTGCTTAAGGTGACAAAAAAATAAGTGCCTGGACGCTGCCCCTCACAATTTCCATGTGTGCTGGCGAAATAAGTGCCAGGACGGTATTCAGATTTGAAACTTAGGGCATGGACGCCGTCCAGTCACACATTAAGCCCTGTTCTACCATTTATCATAGAACTGATTCTAAGGACATGTATAGAGTAGAGTGGTCAATGCTTGTAAGATTGTGCTTGATAGTGTAGAGTGGTTAGCGAGATGGATGGTAGATCAAGAGTCCATGGTCGATGGAAGGATGAGACGGTGAGGGAGAGGACTGACCAACCAACCAACGAGTCATCATCATCATATGCTGAGGTTGAGAAAATGAAGTCGCTAACAATTCATACAGTGATGCAGCAGCGTTACAACTGAATGGCATTTTATCATGAATGAGAGTACTTAATCATCATATATACTGGATATAATTATACTTGAGGTCATCAGAGGCAATAAAGTCATGAAGTCAGAGATTGTAGAAGGCTTTCTAAAAGCCTGGTAGGAGCATTTAAGACGACTGGAAAGGGGGGAGAGGCACAGCATGGGGAGAAGGCTAGCACATCACACTCTTGGCTGTTTCAGATCTATATCATATATAAATATAATGTGGGGCGCAGTGGTGTAGTGGGTATGTTCGTTGCCTTGCAGCTGGAGGGTTGCAGGTTCGGTTCCACCTCAAGCTGCCGCGTAGTGACCTTGGGCAAATCCAAGCACTCGCAATTGCTCAGCACTTCGGCATGAAACTCCGATTCAGTGTCCACAGTGTAGTTTGGAGCGCCTCTGAGTAGGAATCTTGAAAGGGCACTAGATAACAAGTGCACAAATGCATAGCCACCAAAGGGACAACTCTTCTCACACTACTAATGTCAAGCTGAATGCACCCGAAACCAATCTACCAGCAAAGCAGAAGGAGAGGCGGGCGGAAAGCAGATCATTTTTATCATGCAATCCACAGCTCGTCTTCTATCAATGGCACTGACCTCGTTCTGTTCACACACCTTCCATCAATAATGTCTATTCAGCGAGGCGTGTCAGAACGTACAACCTCGGTCATGCTTCATTGCTTTCTTTTATTGCTTGCTGTCTTACACACCACGGAGAATAGGGGAGAAGGGTTGGGAGGGGGGTGGAGGGAGCAGGCAAATTGTGTTTGACTCAAACAGAGGGTCTGAGAAACTCTGTTCAATCAAATATTATTATATCTGTACTGAGTGAAAACAATGAGAATCGTCAAAACTCCCATAAAGTTTGTTTAGAATGACGGACAGGAAGATTCTCGTGGGACTGATGAAGGTTACCATAGGCACCTGTTCTAAAGGGTCAATGTAGATACCTGTATGGTAGCTACCAGTTATAAATGGTCAATATAGATACCTGTCAGGGTCAACAGTCTCAAAATTATGTCAAATTAAAATAGAGTTCGAAAAGTCTCAAGATTACATTGTATTACATTAGAACTCCTAACATGAGATCATGTTAGATTCAAAGTCTCAAAAGTCTTAAAATCAGATCAGATAATAATTCTGAGAGGTCTTAAGATTAGATAAGATAATAATTCTGAGAAGTCTTAAGATCAGATAAGATAATAATTCTGAGAAGTCTTAAGATCAGATAAGATAATAATTCTGGGAAGTCTTGCTCAAGACTAGATAAGATAATAATTCTGAGAGGTCTTAAGATTAGATCAGATAATAATTCTGAGAAGTCTTAAAATCAGATCAGATAACAATTCTGAGAAGTCTTAAGATAAGATAAGATTGGTTAAGTTCAACCTTGGTCATTATGATTTCGATTCCCTCGTACTTTGCGGCAGAACTGCTTGAGATGTAAAGTCGTTGAAGGTCAGTGACCGGAAGACTCTGCAGACTCTCGCACGTCACACTCGTGCAACCACGGATATCAAGCGACCTCAATCCAAAAGATTTCTTAAGGATCCTACACAGACAAAAACTTTTTTTAAATAATCTGCTATTTTCTTCCGAATTCATTCATTACAGAAAATTATATCGATATAATATTTACATTTATAAATTTTTATAGTTATATATAAAATTATATATATTCATATTTAGATCAAAAGTTTCAAGATTACATTACAAGTCTTAAGATCGTAATTTTATTTATATTATTTATAATATAATTTACATTTATTCTATCATCACTATAAACTGGTTAAAAAATCCATATAACCTCTCCTCAATGCTTAGTGAAACGAGTAAGAGAATAGATCTTTATCATCATTCTGTGAAGGTGTCTATTGCTATGCCAGAGAAAAAAGAGCGGGTCGCAGAACGAAAACCACCCGTTACCTGTGTAAAAAGTTGTTGGAGACTTCGCACCCGATTCCGCGATTTGAGCCACTGATGCCAAGGTCGAGTTCTTGGAGCTCGGGGAAACCCGGAGAAGATATCTGTAGCAACAGAAACAGACAAGTGAGCTGGTTAAATTCAACTGCAAAGTGGTAGATTAACTTCTAAAGTTGGTAAATTGTCAACTTGAAAATTGGTAAATTGTCAACTAGAAAATTGGTAAATTGTCAAATACAAAATTGGTAAATTGTCAAAGTGGCAAATTGTCAACAGTACAAAAGTGTCAAATTGTCAACAGCACAAAATTGTCAAATCGTCAACAGTACAAAAGTGTCAAATTGTCAACAGTACAAAAGTGGCAAATTGTCAACAGCACAAAAGTGGTAAATTGTCAACAGTGTTACAGTCACAATTTCTGATCCACCATCTCCGATGCATGGTCGAAACCCCCGGCAAACAATGGCACCTTGCTGAAACTGACTCTCCGCCACCTGTTTGACCTTAAGACTTGAACCAACCACGCAATTAAACACAACAAACGGTGGACGTGCGTGTGCACTGGTTACCTGTTCGCTGGGTGACGCATGGCTGATACGGAATGGGGCATTAGCGAGTCGTAGAATCTGGAGACGCGAGCAGCAGTTCTGCATTCGTTCGATGTCAAACATGACAAGATCCGATGTAAATTGAACGTTACTCACATCCAACGTTCGCAGCTGGCTACAGGTCGTCTGAAAAATAACGCAAACGAATCAACAATACACATATAATATATATAAACACACACACATATGGTGTAATATATACACTGTGAGCCATAAAAAACCGTGCCACTTTATGTTTAGCTATATCTCTGTCATTTCTTTATCGATTTTTACACTTTTTGCATTATTTTAAACAGGAATCAATACTCTAAAGAGCAGAAATAAACATTATCGATTTCATCCTACATGCATGTTAAACTTGTCTTGCGAAACTGAAGACACTAAAAAAACACGTGAGAATCGATCAATGCTGCATTTTTACTACTTAAATGCAAACAATTTTTCAGTGCCTTTATTTGTTTAAAGTTTGTGTTCAAAAGGACTTCCTTTTTCACGTACACATTTTGCCAAGCGACGTCGCCACTGATCAATTGCAGTGTCAATAAGATGTTGTTCCAGATCGTTCCAGACGGATACGAGACACTGCCGAAGTTCATCAGTGTTCTGAATGCGCTTTTGATACACGCGCTGTTCCATAAGCATTTCCGTTCCAAATCGTTATGAATAATGCGTCTGACCGTCGTTTGTGTAAGATTCAGCTCTCTCGCGATTTGTCTGGTTGAAAGATGTGTTTTAGGCTTGTCTTCCTGGCTCTGAACCAATTCATTGACAGCGGCGATATTATCTTCAGTTCGCGACGATTTTGGCCGACCACTTCCCGCAGCGCGTTCAACTGAACCGGTAGTTCTCAACTTTCGCAGAAAGTCATCTAATGTTTTTCTTTTCCAATTCTTGTTCGGAAACTCCTTAATTAATCGTCTAGAAGAATAATTTTTGCATTCCCGCAGATTTTTAATTAAAATTTTATCATCAAAGCTCAACATTTTAAAATTTTAACTCAAATTTTCAACCATCAACTTTATTTACATTATGCTGCGAAACGGATATGACGTCATCGCGCAAGTAAATAAGTAAATCGTAGAGATTTAATTTTTCTTTCAAACGACACAAAAAGATATAAAATTGTTAAAATATCGACCGAGATATAGCTAAAAATAAATTGGCACGGTTTTTTATGGCTCACAGTGTATATATACAATTGCACAATAGACATACATATGTGGGACGTGGTGGTCTAGTGGGTATGTTCGTTGCCTTGCAGATTCGAATCCACCTCAAGTCGCCACGTAGGGACCTTGGGCAAGCCCTTCACTCGCAATTGCTCAGCGCTTCGGCGTGAACTCTGATTCAGTGTCCGCGCTGTAGTCGGGAGTGCCTCTGAGTAGATCTTGAGGGGTTCATACATAAAAACAATTGCTGAGCACCATCGATTGCTACGCCGTCATCTGTAGTGGTGCAACATAAATGCAATACAGTAATTGTAATCTTGAGTAATTGTAATCTTGAGTAACTGTAATCTTGAGTAATTGTAATCTTGAGTAATTGTAATCTTGAGTAATTGTAATCTTGAGTAATTGTAATCTTGAGTAATTGTAATCTTGATTAGTAGAAGATGATTGGGTGGATGTCTTACGGAGATGATCTTCATAATCAAGTTGAAGTTCTTGAGGCAGTTCGACGACATATTCAGAGACCGCACTTTGCTTCCTCGATTCTCGAGGAAATGTTGCAACGCTTTACCGTGTGGAGCATCTGTCTGTTCACAACAACAACAACAACAAACATCCATCATTTATATAGCTCACTTACGATTAACGGTAAAGCTATTTTGGCTCCCTCAATGTCGAATGACCTTGTTACATGCGACCAAAACATACAATATGTACTATTTTTGGATTTATAAAGCGTCTCTCACAGTACAACCTAATTAGAGGTGCTCCCAGTGCGAAGATCCCCTTGGAAAAAGAAAAGTTTTAAGGAAACGCACAGAAACAGCAGTGCTTCCAGATAAGATCTGAGTACGAATTATAGTAGGGAGGCCATTCCAAAGCAAAGGGCCGACAGAAGCAAAGGCACGATGCTGGGCTGTAGCAGTCCGAGACCGTGGTACAAGTAGGTCACGACGGTCTAAAGAGCTAAAATATATTAAATTTATAAATTTAAAACATGCAAGACTTCTTTTCCTCATCTTGTCTATTATTGTTTCACATCCTTCCAGGTCAACTCGTTGTGTATCCTGTCTCTTCTGGACAATACAATACAATACAATAGAAATTTAGTAGACACAAATAAAAGAAGATTGTGTAATATATATAAGATAAGAAGCGATTGATTGATTACCTTCAGCGCAGACAGATCGACGCTGTTCAGGTCGGGACATTTCTCCATGAGATACGAGAGTCCGATGCTGTTCACCCGAGTCCCCGATAGCTTAATAGACGTCAGCAGGGGGCAGTTGTCGGCCAAGATCTGTCAAAAACAGCACAGAACACAGAACTTATAAAAGCATTGATCTAAACTCATCATCATCATCATCATCATCATCATCATCATCATCATCATCAATCATCATCATCATCATCATCATCACTATGTTCTCCACTTGTATTCACATTTCCACAGCTCCACTGCGTATTTTCACAGCTTGATAATAAAATTGGCCTCACCTCACCTGAAATTTACCTCACCTCACCTGCAATTGGCTTCTTACCTGAATGCCTGAATTTGTCAGGTTCTTCCACTGAGAGAGGCTAATTTCCCTGAGCTGCGAGAGATTCTTGGAGTCGATGATTTGCTCGAGAACTCTTTCCTCCTGCTTGATCCATCCGAACGAGAGGTCGAGCTTGCGCCAGAGCGTTGATTGCTTGGAGAGATCATTCCAGAGATGGTTTACACGCGCAACCCTTCACAAAAGAAAGAGAAACACATCATGCTGCTTTGTACTGCAATGCAATGGAAATGCTATGTGAAGTAATGTAATGTGAAGGATGCAGGGTAATGTGAAGGGAAGTTTTTAAAAAAAGATACCAGAAACAAGGGTCACTGTTGATATATGACAACATCCATGAAGTCATTTGATGAGATCAGATTAATATTATCGTTACAATTATTACATAGATTCGTAACGCGCAACGTCACACCGAAATGTGAATCTGAATAGTACATCTGAAAAAATTCAATATTGTTGATACATTAGGCCTATAATGACAATAACTTAAGACTTTTCTTTTTCCAGGAGTTCTTCGCACTGGGAGCGCCTCTGATTAGGTTGTACTGTGAGAGGCGCTTTATAAATCCCAAAATAGAATAGAATAGAATAATAAAGCGTGGACAAAATTGGACAGGATCAGATTAGCACCAAAATAAAATAAATGCTCCAAATAAATAAGAAAGACGAGATTAGATTGGTGAGAGACAGACAGACAGACAGAGAGAGATAATCGAGTGCATAAATTACCTGCATAGCGTTGGCAGTGGTCCCTCACATTCGACGATTGTCTTGAATATCTTCAAAAGGATGAAAGACGGCAGAAGTCGCCCCCAACGATCCACACCATCGTCATCGTCATCATCCCTCAACACTCCATCCTGCATCACTCCATCCTTCAACACTCCGTCCTTCATCACTCCGTCCTTCGTTCCTTCGCTCAAACTTCGCTTCCTGCCGATCAGCTTCAACTTCAACAAATCCGGTTCGCTCGACTCACCACCGGTTGCTGTAGCAACGTTCTCTGAGCTGCGGTTGCCAGGCAACGAACTATCACCCGTGGCAACGATGCATGACGAAGAGGAGGATGAGGAGGAGGCAGGGTTGCTAGGGGCAGCGTCAGATGAACGACCCGTTCGTCGCTTCTTCGCGTCCTGAGGTTTCCGTGGCGATGACCTACGACTGTTCCGTGGCGATGACCTACGACTGCTGCTGCTGCTGCTAAAAATAGAAATGGGGAAAAATGTTTGCGTCAAGAACAATGATGATTCTGCTTTTGAGATATGGTTACGAACACATTTTGATTTAACGCTGAAAATATTTCTGCTTCTGTCAGACTTCTAATTTAATATGTTGCAGCCATATTAAGACTTTAAGACTTCTAATCCAATATAAACTTGGATATTACTACTTCCAATAAAATATAAACTTTGGACTATGAAACACTTTGGACACTTCTAATCCAATACAAACATAGGACTTTTAAGACTTCTAATCCAATACACAAGTTGGACTTTTAAGACTTCTAATCAAATATAAACTTAGGACCTAAAATTATAACTTCTAATCTAAAATAACCTTTGGACTTTACAACTTCTAATCCAATATAAACTTGGAACTTTTAAGACTTCTAATCAAGGCTAATCCTAAGATGTTTACAATCAATTACCAATGCTTTGGATATTAAGATAAAGACATCTCACAATTCATTAGATGAAATAAAATCTGAATTTCGAATCTCAAAGTGATCAAATATAAATCCTGCTGACTAACCCTTCTCCGCGTCGCTTCCTGGGTTTGACGGAAGAAGCTTCCGGTGTGTAATCGGAATCGTCCGAATCGCTGGACGGAAAACCGTCTCCGCCGGAAAATGAGAACAACATCGGATTCTTTGGATCCTTCTTAACACCCAGAATTCCTTTCTCCATTGCACCAACTGGAATGAAAATCAAAACTGAACTGTCTTCACTTTAAATGAAATGCAATTGTGAATTCACCTGGTGTTACTTCAAGAGACTCACTGTCACCTCAGTTATAATGCTTCTTAATGTCAGGGTTTTCCGCATTGAAGAATTTATCTAAGTAAGCAATTATATTCTTTATTCGACTCGACAAACTCCTAACCACGTTTTGCTACAATGAGAGCTTCAAGAATTGTGAATGAATCATCCTTATAATAATAAATCATCCTGCTAATAAAAGTTTTAACTTAAGGTTTCAATTTAATTGCCTAACGTAACATTATTTTTTGGCAACCAACATAATATACAGCGAGTAGTAATCACTCAAAATATTTTTTCTGTAAATTTATCTGATTACACAGAAAACCGTAGAGAAAAATGCATCACGACCAACTATGCTACATGTGAAAACTAGGATATAACATATGAACAGAAGGAAATTATAGAACAGACTTTAAAAACATACAGGTTTCAAAACAGGCAGAACTTAAAAAACAAACAAAAGCTCAGAGTTTATACAGAACACATACTCAGGAAAGTAGAAAACAATAAGGCTACGTTATCTCATGTCGACTTCGATACAGAGTGCAGTTCAAAAAACTAGAAAAACTAGCGTCCCGTGTTCTGCAATTACGACCAATTGCGCTATAAAAATTCCAAACAAATTTGATCTAAAGCGTTTCGAATATATCTGAAACCCGGCACGAAACGCATTGTGTTGGGGTATCTAAGGGCAACATGATATCCAAACCTTTCAGAAAGCTGCATTTCACTTACCCGATTTACCACTACTAAATGAATATTACTATTAACAAACAATAAATAGAATTCGTAAACTTTTGAATTTGACAGTTAAACGACTCAATGCGCTCGTTTAAAGATGTTCGCCATGTTGCATTTAAAGCTCGGGAACGCGATATATAACGGATGCCATCGTTCGTACGCCATCTATTGACTGCCGGTCAATGATAAATTATTCAGAACTCGCATCACTGAAAGTTCCCAATAATAATAATATTTTTTCTTTAATTAAACGCCTGCAAGACGCACTGCGCTTTACATTTACAGGTTATGCAGTAATATTAATTAAACTTAACTACCAACTGAACAGACAGCTTTGTAATTACACGGCGCCGAGGGCAGCCTACAAAGCAAATCCGCCCAACGGGGGCTCGAACCTGCAACCTCTCGCACTCTTGGCCAGCGTGTTAACCACTACTCTACCGGGCCCCCCCAAATATTATTAAATTATTAAAGTCTGGATAAAGGAGGAGGATCGCCATTCGCCCTCCTCCTTTTGATCAAATGCTGATTGCTAATGACCTTTGTTATCACACAATGTCGTTAAACTAATAATATTCTTTTCGTTTAGCCTAATCAACAATCCAGTTTACTGAAACTGCTACTATACTGAAACAATTTTAAGACTCATAATAATTTGTCAACGATCTTTTGCCAAATACTGAAAACCGTGCTCAATTTCACCCAAGCCAGAGCCCTGCGCCGGCCGCGCCGCGCCGCCGCCGCCGACACTTTGTGGGCGCCGCCGCCGCCGATTTTTTTGAGTCGGCGCGCCGACGCCGCCGCCGCCGAAAATTTGGTGGCGCGCCGCCGATGCCACGTGGATTCGGTTATTTCTTTTCGCTGCATTTTCATCTCTTCGATGAAAAATTGCAGCGTCAATGAAAATAGAATCTATCTCTTATATACTTCGATTTTTTCTGGCAACACCGTTTTTTGCATCAATGCTATGAAACCTATGATAATAATAATAATAATAATAATGACGACAATTTCTATGGCGCCGTAACACAGCACATGCCGTTACAAAGGCGCCTCTACAAACAGAAACATAATATATTCAGTCACAGGTACGCCTTGGAAAACAAATATGTCTTCAGACGAGTTTTGAAAACCCCAACAGAGTTGGCAGAACGAACTGTGGAAGGCAGACTGTTCCAGCAGCGGGGGCCAGCAGTTGAAAAAGCACGCTCCCCGAAGCGTGTCTTCGTCCTTCGCACATACAGATCTCCTTTCACACTGGATCTCAGCGTAAGGCCAGCACCTGACGCCGCCATCTGCACGCAATAGGATTTGAGGTAGTCCGGTGCTAAGCCATGTAGTGATTTGTAGACAAGCAATGAGAGTTTGAATTCAATGCGGTACGGTATTGGAAGCCAATGCAACACGTCACGCAGTAATGGTGTCACATGATCATACTTCCGCCGATTACACACGAGTTTCGCCGCTGCATTCAACACAGACTGTAGTCGGTCGTGCAGGTACTTCGGAGCACCAGCCAACAAACTGTTACACCGGTCCACCTGAGAAACCACGAAGCAGAAAACGGCTGTTTTTGCAGCCTCAAAAGGCAGTGATCGTACACAGCTTTTGATTAACCGCAGCTGGCGAAAGCATCTGCTCACCGTCAGTCCCACTTGACGCGTCATGGACATGTCCGTCTGGAATAAAACTCCAAGGTCACGCACGGCGGTAGAAGGCCGCACCGATATTCCACAGATATTTAGGGACTCACTGCTAAGTTGATCACACCTTCTACGAGTGGCACACCAAAGGAAATCAGTCTTGTCAGGATTCAGAAGGAGGCGATTTGACCTCAACCATTCAGCTACAACCTCTACTCCCGACTCCATGTGTTGCTGCAGTTGAGGCGCAGTCGTCGACGGACCAGTGGTGTATAGCTGCGAGTCGTCAGCATAGAAATGAGAGGATAGCCCCACTCCAGAGGCAAGTTTCTCCAGATCGGCCGTATACAGCAGAAAAAGCAGAGGCCCAAGAACCGACCCCTGAGGTACTCCACTGGTTAAAACACGCAACGACGAATGCACCCCATTGTAAAAAACCGACTGGCTTCGCCCGCGTAGATATGATCTGATCCAGTCAAGCGCCACCGAGCGTACGCCGTAGGTCCGAGAAAGTCGCTCCATCATGATGTCATGATCGACAGTGTCGAACGCAGCCGAGAGATCAAGCAGGCCCAGCAACGCATGGTCACCATTGTCAGCCGCTTCAATCAAATCTGTAAAGACCTTCAGCAACGCCGTCTCTGTTGAGTGGAATTTCCGATACGCCGATTGATGCTTGGGAAGAAGCTCAGCCGATATAAGATATTCAACTAGTTGTCCGCAAACTACCCTTTCGAGCAGCTTTGACAATGTTGGTAGGTTTGACACTGGCCGATAACTTGATAGCTCCTCACGCGGAAGTGTCGGCTTTTTAAGACGAGGTGTGACATAGGCACTTCGGTAGAGCACTGGAAACGTTCCAGACTGAAGAGAGGAATTGAACATCACGCTGATAAAAGGGGCCAGAAGATCTACGCACGACTTGAGCAGCCAGGTCGGCATAGGGTCAAGCATTGAATACTTGTCCACTGCTTCACCAACCATACTGCAAACGTTATCTGTCGTGATCAGCTTGAAGTCATGAAATCGATCTTCTGACCGGATGTCAACGAGAGTTAGATGCTACCTATTCGTTTGGACTTTTGGAACAGTGCGCTTAACGTTTAAACTTTTGAGGATTTTGTGATTTGAGTTGTATTATGGCATCAACAAAGGTAAAAAGAACTCCAGCTATGCCTAAGTGAATGCTATGCCGTGTGTGCCTTCCTGCCTGTTAGTCCGCTAGGATGGAACAGAACCGTCTGCCCTCTAGTATTAGGATACACGTTACTTTTACTTTGCAAAGAGGTGGCGCTCTGCAATTTTATGCAGGCGATTGGTCGTGTCTACAGGCTTGTGATTTACCATTGCCGGCCAGTTATTACCTAATTCCAATTTTTCTCACCAGTATCAAACTCCCACGATTTACGTGACTTATGTGAAATTGGTGATTAATTAAGCTTTCGAAAATTAATAGGCTTGTCTATATGCACAGTGGAGCAATGTTAGGCAATTGGACAATTATAGGTCCCATTTTGTCAGCAATTTGGCCAACGTCTCACAAATGAGATCAGATTAGGAAAATAAAAGCATTTTCCGCATAAAACAAGGTTAGTGTAACTTAGGGTGACTTGGCTTGCTTAGATCGAAAGACTTGTGTAAAGCAATTGGGTTTAAACTTAAAAGAAGAAGTTAAGAGTTTCGCGTGGAAGTCGTTCGAATTATCGGCCGATAAATCAGGAGAGGTGGTGAATTCTGATCAAGTTTACTACTCAGTGTGCTTTGACAAGTGGAAATTTAAAAAAACTGCATGCACCCTCATCTGTTGATAAGATTGCATGATAACTCCCACTTTGTGGTAGACAAATATTTCTACGCAAACACAGTACGTATGTAGGCTATGTATGCGTGTATGTACTACGTACGTACGTACTACGTACGTATGTATGTATGTATGTATGTACGTATGTATGTATGTAAACTATGTATGCATGCATGCATATAATCTATGTATGTAAGTATGTATGCATGTGTGCTGTGTATTTATGTATGCATGCTTGCAGATATACAATTTCAGCAGGTCGCGTCAAGAAAAAAATGGGCCTCTAGAATTTCTGACGCGTCATAAGGCAAGTCAAGAGTAAAATAGGCAGGTAGCGCTATCACTGCGCAAACAGTTCTTTAAGTGTTATCAGTAGGTTACGTGAGCTGGAGGCCTGAATTTGAAAACGTTGTCGTGTGTTTTTCTTAATCAAGCCTTTGCAGAATTTTGTAATTGAACGTTAATTCAGGGAATAATTGTTTCTAATCAATGCTGATTAAAGACAAGATAATTGCCAAAATAATGGCTGAACACGCTTATCTTGATAATATAGGGTTCTTGTGTAACAACATTCAACATAATTATGCGACGCTGGAGCAGTAATTCCACGACGCCGCGCTGCGCCGCCGACGCCGACATTTTGATGGGGCCGTCGCCGACGATTTTTGTTTGTCGGCGCGCCGCCGCCGCCGACAAAAAATGACCGGCGCGCCGCCGCCGACACTCTCATGTCGGCGCAGGGCTCTGACCCAAGCTAGTCATTCAAGTTTTTCAGTCAGATGCTGTTCTACACACTCACTTCACTTGATCTACGGTTTTATTATCGTCACGGCTTTCTTTATGCATTAATCAATCCATGTCAATCTTCTAAATTTTCAGCGCTATGCATAAGCTGTGTGAAAGAGACCATCTTAAAGGTCGGCGCTAAATCAATCAACATTCGTTTATTCAGAGTTAAAAGCTGTCAACTGCGACTATTTCGATTTTCAGTAAAGCTATGCTACAAGTTTTTCTCACATATAATTGCGCTAAATAATTTGTTCTCGTTGAGGACTAGAGGTCAAGGTTGGCACGTGGATTTTGATATGGAGGTGTTTATAGTTTTAAACTAAACTAAATTAAACTAAAAGTCTTTAAAATCTGGATTAAAAATATTCGGCTTTTTGCAAATCGAAATCCGAATGCGTTGACGGATGAAAATCGATGCAAAAGATATTATGCTTGAATCAAATGCTCTCTGTCACGAAGACACCGTTGACGCTTAAGTAAGCAAGTAAGAAGCTTTTATTTGCAGATGATATACGCACACGTATTACATCGTTTATCATGGCTGTTTTAAAGGAATTTTTAGAACTGCACAAGCTTTCTTTCCTTTCCCATTCTCCATGGTAAATTACTTCCAATTGGAGGACAATGACCTTTTGCTAATTTTAACTGTACAAAAGTGTTTCTACAACTGCACAAATACATTTAGTACTACACATTTTGTGTACAACTGTACGTTAAAAAAGCTCTGTCGTTTACAACGATTACACGTATATTCGAAGTAAATTTCAATTTATGCGGCGCATTTGCAGATTGTCGAGATTCTTTCGTCAGACTATTTGTGAATGACTGCAGAACGGTGTCTGTTATTTTCGCTTCACAGGTCTTACTTGATGTACAGACATCTGAGGAAGGCTTTTCGGATTTTGTTAAACCGTCCATCGCGGCCAAAAGCTTCGGAGGTCCTGACGAATCACCTTCGCCAGCTCAGCTATCCGCACTGGACATCTTTCCTAGTCAGGTATAACTTCGTCATTGCTTTGTTTTGCTACAATAGGTATTGTGTAGGAAGGGCACAGTGGCCTATTGTAATGTCGCTCTTGTAATGTGGAGAGTACGAGTTCAACCCTCCTTCTTCTCCTCCTTCTCCTCTTTCTCCTCCTCCTTTCCTCCTCATGCGGCGATTGTTTTGTACTGTGTATGGACCTTGATCGAAAGTCCTGCACTCACAGTTGCTCAGCACCATTGACTAATGCATGGTTTATATATTAGAATATGACACTTAAATATGCAGACTAATAATATATAAGTAAGTAAGTTTATTCTTTAATATAACTCGCTGCAAAACAGCACTCTGGTAAACAAAGTAATTAGTATATAATGTATACAACATTCTAGTTACAAATGTTTTCCTCATCTGCTTATTGTCTGCTCTTGGTAGTATCTGGTCATGATGTAATTTGGCTTTGCTCCGGCCTATCTATGTTAGCTCTGCTAGTCAGTATCTGTTGTCCTAATTCGCAGAGCTCTTCGCTCTGCCTAGAGTGGGAAGCTGTTGTTCCCTTGTGTTGGAACCTCAACCTGTCAGTGTCATGCTTTCTCAGCTGTAGGTCCACCCATCTGGAACAGGATTTCTCCGGTTCGAGATACATCTGTTACATAGGGTTCACTCATCCGAGTTTTACCAGCTCTTTTTGTATCGCCATGGTTGGACTGGGAGCACCTCTGAGTTGTCGTGCTATATAAATTCTTTAAACCAATGAATGAATATTATTATTGTTATTATTATTATCAAGATGATCGTTTTGGATGCGACAAACTTTATGAGTTCGATTTCGTACTTTCAGGTACCGAAGCGTTGAGAATGACCAATTCGGAGACTCGCATTTCAACTGGTCGGTTGATGGAGTGAATTACCACATCCTTCGGACTGGATGCTTTCCGTTCGTCAAGTACCATTGCACCAAGCGACCTCCACAAGACCTTGACCTAGAGAACAACTTCTTCTGGGTGCTGAAGGTCATTAATCTGGGTGAGGTTGGGTCATTTGAAAATGTAGGTCAGGCCATCATGGGACAAATCCTACTTTATGTCAACCTCACAGGATGTGCTGGGAAAGGAAATTTAAAAAACTGAGTTGAAGGATTGTATCTGGCCAGATATGCAGATTAAAAACTTTAAATGTTAATTGAAGAGCTCTATTTTTTACAGAACTAAAGGTTACACAATTGTTTACAGAGTAGCGGCTAGACTATTTATTGCTACAGAAGTAATACGTTTGTTTTCAGATGTAACGGTAATATTTTTACAGAGTTTAGGTTTTTCAATTGTTGCCATAGCTATGGTGTCTGTAAAAATTGTTTGCAGAAGTAAAAGTTACTAAATTTTAGACAGACAATAAAGTTCGAGTAATTGTTTACATGACAGATGCAGCAGCATCAATAGTATTAAGACTAATTATTCTAAGTGGAAACTGGGTTTGAATTTCTTCTTAACTGCTCTCCGCTGTTCGTTCAAGGTCGTCTGTGGCTATATGCTGAGGCCGAGAAAGTGAAGTCACTAGCATTCATACACATGACTACGTATTAAAAGGCTAGCTGTATAAGAACTTTTCTTCTCTTCTCTCTGTCTTCCAGCATCATGTCAAGCAGTCACTCGGAAGCATAGTATTAATAAAAGACGAACTGTTTCAGGAATACCGACGCTTGCGTATGGATTGGGAAGCTGGATGCTGGCGCGACATCATCGCGACGTCGAGATGGAAAGTGGAAAATACGTCCGAATATATTTTCTCAACATCGAAGACGAGAACGCTGAATACTAATGAGAAAATTATGAATATTAATGAGATACTATGAATATTAATTATATGCTTGGAATATTAATGAGAACATGAATATTAATGAGATACTATGAATATTAATGAGATGCTGTGAATATTGAAAACTTTTAATAGTAATGAGAGACTACGACTATTAATGAGCATGTTTGTGTTCAGCTATGATGTTGCGTGTATAGGTTGGACTATTCCAATGGCAGTACCAGTGAGAAATGTTCTTGCAGCAGATTGCGAAGTTAGGTAAAGTCTTTGAAGTTGATTGTTTTCGATCAAAGATCTTCAATTATGGTATTTACTTTTACTTATCCTCATGTATACTATCCTAATAATAAGTACTGTCATAATGGAAACTATCCTAATGGATACTATCCTAGTGGACACTATCATAATAGATACTATCATAATGGATACTGTCATAAGATACTATCCTAATGGATACTGTAATAATGGATACTGTAATAATGGATACTGTAATAATGGATACTACCCTAATGGATACTATTATAATGGATACTATACTATTGGATACTATCCTAATGGATACTATACTAATGGATACTATCCTAATGGATACTATCCTAATGGATACTATACTAATGTATACTATCCTAATTGATACTATACTAATTGATACTATACTAATGGATAATATCCTAATATATACTATAATCATCATAATGGATACTATTCTAATGTATACTATATCATAATAGATACTATATCATAATGGATACTATTCTAATGGATACTGTCCTAATGGATGGATACTTCCATAATGGATACTATCCTAACCGATGTTCCAGTCAAATTGATTGAAAACGATTTTATTCGTTCATCGATTTTATTGCTCAGATTCAAAAACATTCAACTTCTTCATTTCGACGAACTTTGTCCGCACGGAAAGAGTTCAGTTAAATCGTAGATTTGTAGAAATGCGAATTTGAAAAGTCTCACAAAACACATTTAATCAGAGAGAGATTTGGAAGGTTTAAGCAGTTTCACTCTCCCAACAACTGAACTTGCTTGACCTCCTAAAACTTCAAGTCTGTTTAGCCAGACTTAGCCACCATTCCAACCAGCCTCAGAGATGGCTAACGCATTCAATGGACGTATAATTTGAGACTAGCCACCAGTTAAAAAAGCAACTTAACAGATGTCTAATCGTCCATTAGCTGCATTTAATAACAATGGCTAAGCACTCCAGACACCCTCTGCACAGATGGCTTTTACTGTAAAATAGGCCACATTATATTCAACACGCTTCAGCAGTGACCAACTACCTAACTACTGATAAGCTATTATAGCAAATGGCGAACTACAGAAGGAATGACGAAGACCTTAGTAGCACATAAGCAACTAAATTCTACAACACTGAAGCCCCACCCTTATCTCTCGTTGGAAAGCATACGCATAGTGAGCTTGCTTTATAATTAGGGTGTCGGCCATCAATAATATTAAAAAACATCTGCCGTCATTGGCCCGCCCGAATCTAGCGACTAGGGGCCCTAGTAACATACTGCTCAGTTTGAGACAGCATGAGAATTGTATAAAAATAACACGGGTCAGACGTTGAAGTATGTGGACTTTGGATGTGCAATCCCAAGTTCATAACGATGAGGACTTTACTATGGCGTCCTAAGAAAGACTAGGGGTTGGTTGAACCCCAGACAATTCTCAGCCTGGTTGGATGGTTAGAAGAGGATTTGCCAAATGCTAACAGTCCAGAGTAAATCAATTTTTCCAGACATCCATTACAGATGACGCAAACTGTAATTTTGATAAGAAATCAGGTTATAAAATTACACACGTGAAATGAGGGTGGTTCAGTTGGTTCAGTGTAGAGCAATATTTATTTTGAACAATTATTTTAACCGGTTTATAATAATCAAGCATTCATCACCGGTGATCAAAAGAATGATCATTGGAGAGATCACATGCAAGTAGGCTACACAAACCGCACAAGACAGAAGAATGTCGAAGAGAAGACATGCAAGTGAACAGCAAACAATGTGGAGAAATTTACACCATATTTACACACAGCAAATCGGACGCAAGCACAAGTTTGCCGCTGCGAGGGTAGGCGTAATTTAGTTACCATGATCGTAACATCAAGAACTGGCTGTAGATTTACGCAGCTGGCATTTACGTAGCTTTTTGAATGCCAACATGTTCATCAGATTTATCCAGATTTACAGCGTTGGAAATGAGTAAAGTTTATAGAAGCACATATAATATTTTAACAGCTCTGCATTTTGGTTTTACTGTATTAAAATGTGAATTGTGTAATATTGGCTATCGCTGCGTAAAATCTCTCTGTAGTTGATCAAAACATGACCAAGCAATTCTCCTCCTTTGCCAGAAATCTCACCATTACAAATCTCGCACAACCCACAAAATACATTGCAAACAACAGCAGTGGCTGACTTGCATTCGAATATTTATGCAAATGCAGACATATTCTGTTCACAGTGACTGTACAACATTATGGGTTGAGGCCCTGCGTTCCTTTTTCAGCGAATTGATTGGGCGAGGTCCTTCACCATACAACAGATGTAGTAACCCCTTTGAACGGGAACAAGCGGCTAGTGTGTTGCTCTGATAGGTAGGGATCCATCAAAGTTTTCACCGTGGACCTCTGAGACATCCATTAATACTTGGTCGTTAAATAGCAGTGCTACATAAACGCAGAATAAGTAAACATGCATAACACAATCAATCAACTTGCCACAATCAACTTTATGATTGATCTATATCCAATCTCATGCTGCGGTTATTTTTTGTGCTTCTATGCATAGCCACTTAGATCTGCGTAACTGCGGAATGTGGCGTAAGATGTGGTTTAAAAAGCGTTAATATTGTCTTCATACACAGTTCTTACACACATGTATATATGTTATGTCTGCAGAAAATAGCAAGAAACTGAATGATAAATATTCTGCAGATGACGGCAACTCACAAAAGAACATCGGCCACATATTGTATCATACCGACGAAGCACGATGAACAAATATGCAAATTATCAATTAAAAAATTCATCACACATCCATACCTAGACACAACAGAAGGTTCGAAAAAATCCGTAAATTCCTGAAGATCTACACAGTAAAAAATTAGACGACAATTGTGACATACGTTCTCGGTAAGATGGTTTTGTTGTTTAAATTACGAATTAATCAAAAATTCATAACATCAACAAACTTTGCTTGCAGTGACGAGAAATCAATTTAAAACTAATTAGCGATTTGAATTCAACTTCGACAGTGTGTGAGATATAGCACCAAAAAATAAAGATTCCTTGGTGTGGCAGAGTGTTTCAAAGTCACCAGTGTTTTTATGCCATGCCGTGTATTACGATGAAATGTGAATTACAAATTGATAATTAATTTTACATCAATGAGATGCTACAGTCAACATAAATTACAAAGAAAACATACAACAACAGAATATGAGACCAGTGACTAAAAAAATTATACGCTGTAAAGGTTTTGTGTAAATTTGCAAGCCTTGCGTGTTTTAGGGACACAAGAACTTAACGTGCGTGATAATTCTGCAGTTAAAGTGCCAGACTGTTAACTGAAATGTCAGAAGTTCAAAGTTCCGAAAGGACAGAAATCTGCTTCAGCATAATATATCAACTCCACTTACGCCACCTAGCCAACTCGGCTGTAACTAAAAACTGATTGTACACTGATGGTACACTGATTGTACACTGATTGTACATTGATGGTACACTGATTGTACACTGATGTGACACTGATTGTACACTGATTGTACACTGATGGTACACTGATGGTACACTTATTGTACACTGATTGTACATTGTGGTTAGTGAGAAGATGCGACGCAACACTCGTCTTCGTATGACGAGACTAAGAAAACAAAGTCGCTAACAATTGTTACTAATAATATTGCTGCTAATTATCAGCAACTTAACTTAATTCTTCCTATTTACTTGGTTGCAAAAGCTCCCTAGAAATGCAGAATTGTTAATAGTAAACAGTTTAAACATCGGTAAATTTAATCTTATGACACTTCAAATTAAAAACAGATTTGGTAAATCTAGTAAATATCCAAAACACATCAATTAATCTATTGCATATAATTATAGACAGCTGACACACAAATCAACAAACCCAATAACAGAAAATAATTCTGTCATAAAAATGATATCAGTTAAGACTGGCCATCCAGAAACAACTCCAATAATTTCCATAATCCTGAGGATCGTATATATAATAGTTTCAATCAAGTAATAATAATAATAATAATCACAAATTGCAAAAATGCTCTCTCATGCCATTTCCATTTGTAACATTTGTCCGCTGCAAAAACCTGACGAGGTTCAATCAACCAGAATAATTTTATTTCTCTCGAGGAGTTTTCTAAGTTCCGAGGTGTCACATGTAAATCGGGAATAAAACAACAATATTAATCAATATTAATCAATAATATTATTATTTAATACCCAACCAAAAACTCATTTCCTTCCAAGCCAACATTTTAGAAAATAACTTTCGACTATGCTTATGTGAAACAACACATGTGGAACACTTGTACAATAACACAAACAGAACACTGTTATCCACCCACACACATCGTCTTAACGCACTTATATACCGCTCACATATTGCACAGTTAAGCGAACATTTGCTTTGCACGTTTCAAATAAATATCGTTAGCGATTCTGCAAACTTAAATAACAATCAAAATTTCCATAGGTGAGAATCACGTGGTCGTTGGGAAATCAAAAAACCAACAAAACAGAAATACGAGAATATTAGAAAAGTAGAAGTTGCTGTGAACGAGAGACAGACAGATTAATTAACAACTCAAAATCACGCAACATAACGCAGATACAAAAACGCATCAGAAAAACAGCGGCACGGTCAAACGACAAATCGGGATTTCTGTACGAAAATTGGTCGTGCGGCTATGAAACACAAAAAAAATCATTAACATAAAAAACATTTGATAGCATTAAAATTAAACGAAATGTTGACACTCACAGTAACCAAAATCACATGATCCATAAACAAATCATAATAAAGCTTATTACACCTGCTTTCACGGACCGTCACTAATTAACTAATAACGTAGTGCAGCAGAAAACTCAAATTCCATTCCAACGCTCGTCCTTGACTCAAGAAAAATCACGGCCACATTTGCTCGTAACAAAAATAAAAATAACAGCAATAATAATAATTATAGCAGAACAATAATAATCACGCAACAATACTAATCATACCAGTACTAACAATAATAAGCAGAAACAATAATAATAATAGCAGTAACAATAATAATAATAATGCAACAACAATACTAATCATACCAGTACTAAGAACAATAAGCCGAAATAACAATAATAATAGCAGTAACAATACTACTAATACTGACAGCAATAATTGCCTTTCAAACCGTGTATCACATTCAGAAGGACTATGTGTGCAAACTGCATGTAAGAATTAGCTTGCAACTGACAATGTCACGTAGATTGCCATAATTACAATTTCGCTTACACTGTTGGTTCTAAGCCGTGGTTCTTCAGAACCATCGTCCCTGTCTCCCTCAGTACCAAATAATAATAATAGATTAATAGAACAAAAGATGTCAACAAAGACAAGCGAAGTCCTTAATCATCAAAGTCCTGAGAGAATGAAAGTTACACACCTCAGGTAGCAAGGTCATCAATATCAACATTATCATCATTATTATTACAATTATTACTACTCTTAATATTAATTAATTAATAACAACGACGCTAATCCAAGTGGTGTAACACTCGTAGTTGTAACAAACAGTCCAACTATATAAGGCTGACAAATTGGATTTTTTCAATGATACTTTGAGAAAACCTTCCTCTAATCACTTTTCCCAATCAATCCTTTCATAGTTGCCCTATCAATCTTTCCAAGATTTCCAATCAACCTTTCCAGGTTATCAAAGTCAATCTTTCCAGGTTTACCCAATCAATCTTTCCAGTTTTCCAATCAATCTTTCCAGTTTTCCAATCAATCTTTCCAAGTTTTCCAATCAATCTTTCCAGGTTATCAAAGTCAACCTTCCAGGTTTTCCTAATAAATCTTTTAAAGGTTTCCCAATCTTTCCAGTTTTTTCCAATCAATCTTTCCAGTTTTTCCAGTGGTTTACAATATTCTTTGACGACATATATATGTATATCTGCTTCATTTGCAATTTTTTCAGCAATCTTTCCGACAAAATTTTCTGCTGCAAAATCCATCTTCCACATCTGTTGAGAAAAGGAATGTCTAAAATCGGTTACGAATCTCCTCCTCTTCCTCCTCCTCCTCCTATTGCATGTCGTGCGTGCAAGCCTAAAACTCCTGCGATCTCATTCCAGTCGCTATGATTCCCGACCGTTCATCTTGGACTGGATCCGGATAATTAACCGATAATCAACCAGCCATTCCACGATGGAGGAATTCCACTCCACCACCAACAGATGGAAGGGGAGATGGAAGAAGGGCAGATGGAAGGGCAGCGTACAATTCAAACAAACGTCAAGGACGCTCATCATAAGATCGTCATTTCAACTGATTTCGCGTCCGTCGGATTTCCCAATTCAATCGACGCAAGGTCAACATTTGGAACGGCCACCATCAACCGCGAATCGTCCGATTCAATTGTCTTTGATAACAATACTCGATTGAAATCCGTTCCGACGACATGCGACGACGGATTCGACTCTCCTCGGAACTGCCACGAATCCACGATTCCGTTCGTTTCCAGGTCCTTCGGAATAATCTTACCCGGAGCGTTGTGGCTCCGGAGCGTGGAAGAACACCTGGACATCTTTTCGTCATCGTCGTCCGACTCTTCCTCCACCAGCGGCTTGTTGTCGGCTCCATCCTCCGCAGCAGCAGCGTCGGTGCCAGAGAGATGCTCGAGCCGCATCAGCTCGGCGACCGTGGCTCCGGAGGATGAGATCGGAGGCCAGTTCGGTTGGTCGCGCATCTCGGTTTCGATGACGTTGTAAGGCAGTTTGCTGTTGATGTATTTGTCGGTGAGCGGCTGGAGACATTTGTCGTCGATGAGGAAGTCAACAAGATAAGTCTACAAGATAAGCCAACAAGATAAGTCAACAAGATAAGTCTACAAGATAAGCCAACAAGATAAGCCAACAAGATAAGTCAACAAGATAAGTCAACAAGATAAGTCAACAAGATAAGTCAACAAGATAAGTCAACAAGATAAGTCAACAAGATAAGTCAACAAGATAAGTCTACAAGATAAGTCAACAAGATAAGTCAACAAGATAAGTCAACAAGATAAGTCTACAAGATAAGTCAACAAGGTAAGTCTACGGATCAAACACAGTTCAAGCAAACTGTTGTTGATATCATCAGCAACCAAACAATCAATCAATCAATCAATGAGAATTGATGTAGCGCCCCTTCAAGATCCCCCAGGTGTTTCCAGTCCAGGCCAAGCATGAAGAAAATCATATTTATCATCGTTATATGTTTAGTATAATTGAATGTTTATAAAGCACCTGCAAGCCACAGAAACAGAAGCTCCTGAATCAATCAATCGAATTAATCGGAATTTATATAGCTCATGACCAGTTGGAGCGCTTCTGAGTAGCCTACCTTTAAGATGCGCAACATAAAATATCCTATATAATAATACACGTAATAAGCAAAGTTTCTGGATTGGGCAATAGCATCACGCATGAGGGGGAACAACCAGAAGGATACTTTCGGAGTGGAGAGTGGAGGAACCAGTGATTGAGGATTCCAAGGTACATAACATCTGAGGGTATGAAGGAACTACCACCTGACCAGAGATTGCGCACAACTCAAATATCCCCCAAAAGAATGAAAGAGACCCGAGATGTTAGCAAATACACCAGATAAGCAGAAAACACTGATTAATAATATTCTCATTAGAAGCAAGGCACTATAGAAGTTCAAAATTATTTGGCTCCTACCCCAGCAAACTGTGGGGCATAGTGGTGTAGTGGATATGTCTGTTGCCCTGCAGCCGGATGGTTGCAGGTTCGAATCCACCTCAAGCTGCCGCGCAAAGACCTTGGGCAAGTCTTTCGCTCGCAACTGCTCAGCGCTTCGGAGTGAAACTCTGATGCAGTGTACGCTCTGTAGTCGGGAGCGCCTCTGAGTAAGGAGCACTTCCGAGTCGAATTCTTGAAGGAGCGGCACTATAACAAGTGCACATACATAAGTACTACCTAATATGTTACAGAGACGCTGCTCTCCCCAACCTCAACGATGAATCCGACAAAGAAATTGATGACAGCGAGACCAACGATGAGCGCTCGAAATGCGACCGATGGCGGCATTTGCAGCTGGAACAAAACAATAAGCTATTGTTAGTACAGAGCAGTGTCTATTACAAGCATTGTCTAATCGTAAATGCAATTGTTATATCACAGACAAACACAAGAAACATTCAACCAGAAGTTGTCCCGACCGTTTTTTCCCAACTAGAATGGTTTTCAAGCAATGGTGGAATGGAGGTGAAGCAAAAACGAAGAAGACTTTGCAAGACTTCAACTTATTCCAGAAAGTAGTTAAGATGAAAATAGCTAGCCACTGTGGTGAACAATGGATGTCGTCCAAGCTGGAGGAAGAATGCACAAGAATTCAACTGATGGCGCTCCAAGTATATGTCACAATCAGGTCAAACATCGATACGATCAGTCCACTAAGACAGAGTTGCAGCCTGTAAAGACCCAGGAGGAGTTAGATTTAGAGTAAGCTAAACACAGAAAAGACAAAGATAAAGAAAGAAAAAGGTCCAAAATTTAATCTAAACAAAATTTAATCTCCAGAATGAAAATAGACAGAGTGACTGAGCGACATATAAAAGAGGATGCCACAGTTGCAGCAGCATCAGCAGCAGCAGCAGCAACAGCTTGGTCTAACCATCATGAGATCGATGACCCAGTCGAATGGATAGAGAACGACGAAGAGCGTGATGACTGTGCAGATGATGATGTCACACATGAAGACATCTAAAACAGAAACGACACAATTCTTACCATAATTTATTATTATTATTATTATTATTAGTAGTAATAGTAGTAGTAGTAGTAGTAGTAGTAGTAGTAGTAGTAGTAGCAGCAGCAGCAGCAGTAACAGTAGCAGTAGCAGTAGTAGTATCATTATTTTTTTTAGTGCCCGAGGTATATATGATCCCTCAGGCTTTAAAAGCAATAAATAGTAAAAAAATTATAGGTTCTCGTCTCCAACATTATTATTACTTTTATTATTATTATTCTTTTTCAAATAATGCCTCGAGGTGTACAGGATTCCTTAAGGACTTCAAAATTATCTATTATTATTATTATTATTATTAATCATTATTATTATTATTCTTTTTCAAATAATGCCTCGAGGTGTACAGGATTCCTCACGGACTTCAAAATTATCTATTGTAGAAAATAAAATATTTTGAAAGCCCTATTCATCTAATTCCTGGTTGGCGAAATTTCCTCCAATATTATTATTATTATTATCAATATTTTTAGCCCAAAGGATGAAAACAAAAGGTTTGGAAAACAAATCTAAACAAGAGAGAATACGGACATTTTAATTTTGTCCTCTCCAAGCATTCAACTGGAACATATCATGGTCAACTGTGTCAAAATTTATGCTTTAGACAGATCAAGCAGACAGAGCGGCCCATGATCATCATAGCCACATGGTATAGTGGTATAGGTGTGAATGTTTATACATGATATGTGTGTGTCTAAATGGTTGGTCATATGTAGCACATCAACTAACCTAAGCATTATTTAAGAACATTTCAAGCATTCTACTTCTTACAACACTTTTCCAGAGATGGCGTACTATATACCACACAGAATATTCTTACAAATTCTTTCACAGAATAGAGAAGTTCTCTCATGAATTCTCTCACAGCTTCTATCATGAATTCTCTCACTTCTCTCACAACTTCTATCCCAACTTCTCTCATGAATTCTCTCACAGCATCTATCATGAATTCTCTCACAACTTCTCTCACAACTTCTCCCACAGCTTCTCCCACTGCTTCTCTCATGAATTCTCTCACAACTTCTCTTACAACTTATCTTCCCTCGACTAAAACTCATGAATACATTGATGCCTTGTGTTTAGCTCTCAACTGACACAAGTTATAAATCTGGATGATATACGATGACGACGACCTGAACTCACAGTTTGAGTAGATGGCCTTTCGATACGGAGGTCCCTTCGCAAAGACAATGGCCATTATGATGTACTGGAACGATGATGAGAGGAAGATGACTGTCACTTCGTAGCATAAGTAATCCTCGTTGCCATCGTAAGGCTCAAACCTACAACACACAGACGCAAGACAACAGACGTAATGTACTGTAAGAAAACGTTTAAATAGCGCATCAAAAAAGCAATAATATATACCGGGTATATATATATATATATATATATATATATATTGTTGGTTTCGAACAGATCTCTAACCTTGCAGGAAGCTGCAGTCTGATAGTTTAACACATCATGACACTAGACAAAGTACCACTTTCCAGCTGATAGAGCAAGCAACAGATGGAATGATAGTGAAAGTGGTCAGCTTGCAGGACTGTTAATTTAGAGGTCGTGGTTCAAATCGCTGTAAGGGCAGAAAACATTTGGTTCAACATTTCTGCTCCATCAACAAACCAATAGCCAACTCATCTAAAATAAGTACATTGACTGCACACTGTTGGTGGGAGGATGAGATGACGAGGGAGAGGACTAACCACACGCCCACATCATATGCTGAGGTTGAGAAAATGGAGTCGCTATTAAAACTGCCAGCTAGCCATGGTGAAGGATCTGACACGACCAATTCATTAAAAATAATTCATTGAAAAATAATCCATTAAAAATACTTCATTAAAAATAATTCATAAAAAAATAGTAAGAATCAAGCCACATAATAATATGGTTGCCATACAAACAAAAGCACATACATACGTTTGTTTGCTTGTATGTGCACTTGTTATAGCGCCCCTTCAAGCCCCATTCTCAGAGGCGCTCCCGACTGCAGAGCGGACACTGCATTGGAGTTTCACACCAAAGCGCTGAGCAATTGCGAGTGAAGGGCTTGCCCAAGGTCCCTACGCGGCGACTTGAGGTGGCTCCGAACCTACAACCTTCCGGCTTCAAGGCAATGACACCACCACTACACCACCGCGCCCCACATACGTACAATTAGATTGATAAAGAGAGAATGCATGCGGATGAGGTTAACACGTGTGTGTGTCCGGTGTCCGATGTCTACTGACCATGGTTGGTTTGCAGTGTACGTCCAGACAATCATCTGAACGACGAAGTTGATGAGCAGCTGAAGAACGAGCGAGAGGATCGGAGTGACGGCGATCAGACTCACACGAGGAGGCTTAGGATCGAGAACAGGGTAGGCGCCAGTGTAGCAGACTATAGACAGAGAATAAAGACGTACAGAACAATGCAAGGTACCATTGTTAATAGCATTAATGTTCATATTTACCTTTATCATTACATATAACACATAATAATACACATTGTATGTACTGGTAATACACCACTACACGACTTGTAGAGATCTTGAAGGGGCGCTATAGCAAATGTGAGAAATAAGTTAAAATAAAAAATATGTTATTTCTCAAAGACATGAATATTATTTTCATTACTGTATCAAATGGGGTTTCTCGATTGTGGATGCCTCCTCTGTTTGTAATGTAATGTGATGTAAATCTTTGAGAATTTCTCAGCGCCCACAAAAGCCACGTCAGGGAGACAAGCTTATTCACCGGCGCTTTATCAAATCAAGTCTGCAATAGCCAATAGCTGTTTCGAACAGCCTCCTTCTGTTTGGCCTGCATTCTCTTCCATGGGAATTGTCCAACTCGTTTTTTTATAAACTACTCAAGACTTTCCTCTTTGGCTGTGCCTGGGTTGAGAGCACCACCGCCGTTCCCACCCAATTTAAAGTTTAAACGCTGACAATGATCAATCTATAGAAGATACAAACTCAATACGATGCCACCTTGCCACAATGACGGCCACGGTTATTATGGGGTTACCAAGGCGACAGTGAAACAATGAGGCGACATTGTCTTTCACTTACACGTGATGCCAAGCGAAGTGAGCAGGATGAGGTCGATGTAGAGGAACGTGAAGTCCGTCAGGTTTGCTCCGATCTGAAAAAGCAATATTTATAAATCATCAATTGGAAATTAATAGACCGCTCCTGTTACGCGTTCTGATATAGTTATCGTAAAACTATAGATTTATAATTTATAATGCACCTTCAAAGCGAAACGCAGAGGATGATGGCCAGCTTATTCACGAGCACTGCTGCGTCAAAACAGAGGGTCTGTCCGGAGACATCCAGGGAAGATTGGAGTCTGGTTGCCATAGAAACCAGAGAGAGGAGCCAGACCAGCTGCTAAGGTGGGATTTATTGAAGTAAAGTCATAAAGAGATTAAGTAGCCTGAGTTCGAAACTTTAGTTCTCCAAAAATCTCAATAATTATCTGACTGACATGAATGAAATTTTTCTGAAATTTTCATTAAGTGTTTTCTAAGCAATAACATTAATATCAGAATAAAATCAGTCATTTCAGCCACACTAATCAACGCATACTTGAAAAGTATGAAAAGTTCTTGAATACTTAATGTGGTGACATAATGAAGGTGGCATAATAGCCATTGTGGCATATTGAAGTAAGGATACTTATGCCACACAAATTCTTCATTCATTTCATCATTCATTTCTTCATTCATTCCTAATTCATTCAAGTCTGCACAGAATTTTCATATACCACCTCTCCAATGATAACTAACTAATCAAACCAGGCATTGGCATACTGAACTAGGCACACCTACAGCATACTGCAAGAGGCAAACCAGTTGAATACCAATTTTGGTGGGAAACTGAATGAGGCAAACAGTATTTTGTGACATACAGCAAGAGGCGCACTTGTTGCATACTGCAATTGTTGTAGCATACAAAGAAGGTGAACACAAGTAAAACTGGAATTGTGTTGGCATGGAGAAGAAGGGAGAAGAACCTGGACTAAGAACACTCACCCAGTAGAGTAAGAACAGTCACCCAGCAGAGTAAGAACACTAACCCAGTAGAGTAAGAACACTCACCCAGTAGAGTAAGAACACTCACCCAGTAGAATAAGAACACTCACCAAGTAGAGTAAGAACACTAACCCAGTACAGTAAGAACACTCACCAAGTAGAGTAAGAACACTCACCCAGTAGAGTAGACAGATGGAGAGGAACTGCGTCATACTGTAGCACGCCATGAATCGAAAGATTCCGTAGGATGTGACGAGAGCCGCCCGTCCCTCTCTGCAAAAGAAGACGAACAGACCCAATAATGACGACACATCAACCGCTTCAAGGAGATCACACTCTTTGGGTACAGTGGAGCAGAGGAAGGTAGATTGGGGGAAGTAGACTGGTGGGGTAGACAGGGCCGGATTAATGCATGTTCAGCATGTTCGACCAAACAGGGGCCCCACACTTTAGGGGGCCCCACACTTTGCAGGAAAAAAATCTCCCGACATTTTTTAGATTTTTAGCAATTTTCAACCAAACGACTAAAAAAGTCACCAACTTTTTTGGAGGGGAATACTCGGTATATTCTACGAAATTTTCAACCAACAACTTAAAATAAAAGTCATCAGAATTTTCGGCCGAAGATCCGCAAAAAATTTCCCGAACATGGCCCCACATTTCTTAATCCGGCCCTGGGGGTAGAATAGAGTTGGGTAAGGTAAGTTAGAACAAGACAGTGCTCAAGGTATTGCGAGGTAAAAAGAGAAGGTAGGATAGGCTAAGGCAAATAGGTGGAGTAAGATGAGGGTAAATTAAGATGGCAAAGAGAGAAGGTAGCAGGTAAGAGTAAATTAAAATAAGTGAGAGGGTAAAGTACCGGTAATAGGGTTCAGTGAAATGGAAAATCAAGAGGGTACCGTACCATAAAAAATTAAAGCATTCACAGTGAGAAGGAATATATATATATAAGAGATCATACTGAGATGGTAAATTAGGATGGTAAACTGAGATGGCAAATTAGGATGGTAAACTGAGATGGTAAATTAGGATGGTAAACTGAGATAACTGAGATGGTAAATTAGGATGGTAAACTGAGATGGTAAATTAGGATGGTAAACTGAGATGGTAAATTAGGATGGTAAACTGAGATGGTAAATTAGGATGGTAAACTGAGATGGTAAATTAGGATGGTAAACTGAGATGGTAAATTAGGTTGGTAAACTGAGAGGTATATAAAGATGGCAAAGTGACAGGAAAATTAATGTCACTTTGCAAAAATTTTCACTTTCTTTAAATTAACACAAAAATCTGATTTTTAAAAAGCAAACTTTTCAAAAACTTGACGACATTCACATAATCTGTGCTGAAGACAGATGCCATTATCATAACTTGTATTTAAATAGCGCCACTATCTAATGGTAAATCATTTATCTATGGTGCTGAGCAATATTATTGTGAGTGAAGAACTTTAGTCTAAACCTCCCTGCACAGATGAAGACAGTATTAAACACCCATAGCGTTCCATCCTTATATAGTATCGGTTGACACCGTTTTAAAGGTGTCTAACTGTCCTCGGTAATTGCAAGTGAAGGACTTGTTGCTCAAGGTCCCTACACAGTGGACTGACTCAGATGGCGAACAAGATTAAACACCCATATGATAGCATTACCACAATATCCTGGATGGATGGATCCGATTTGACCAGGGTCTATGACAACAGATGCCGTTACCCTGGACAGAAATTTGCTCGGCGTATTACAGCACTTAAGAGCAAGGCACTTGACCAGTTTACCACAATATCCGATAGCGTTCCACCCTTATATAGCATCGGTTGCAACCATTTTTAAAGGTGTCTAACAATCATCGGCAAATGCAAGTTAAGGACTTGTTGCTCAAGGTCCCTTACACAGTGACTGACTCAGATGGCGAACTAGATTGAATACCCATAAAATAACATTGCAATAGCGTTCCATCCTTATATAGCATCGGTTGCAATCGTTTTTAAAGGTGTCTAACTATCATCGGAAATAATTTATTGTGAATGAAGGACTTGTTGCTCAAGGTCCCTACACAGTGACTGTCTGAGAGAAGAAGGAACCTGAGCCTCTACATGTGTGTTTTGAGGCGAATGCTCTAACCACTTGGCTACAAAGTCCCACGGTAGCCATCGTAATCGTAATCTCCAAATTTCTAAAGCGCCACTCGAAAGCCAAGCGAAGGGCACCAGCTTATTGACGAGCCATCTTGCGTACCTGATGACGTTTGGAACGCAGCTGATGTTTGGTTCTTTCGATGTGAATGGAGAAGCGACGGAAGCCTCCGCCTCTGACAGAGAGATTCCTGCGTGCGCTGTCTTCAACGCTCCACAGTCGTTTGCTCCATCACCACACATACCCACGTAATACCTACGACAAAATCAACTCATCAATGTCACACACAATGTGTTCACACACGCATACACAAATACACATTATAATAATAATAATAATAATAATAATAATAATAATAATAATAATAATAATAATAATAATAATAATAATAATAATAATAATAATAATAATAATAATAAACTGGAAACCCTCTCGAAACCACGTACCTTTTCCAACGCCTCTCAATTTGTACGCAAAGATTTAATGCAGTGGCATTTCGAGGCACGTTCCCACAGTTGTCCTGTGATGAAGGTCGCTAACACACGAACAAACAACTTTTTGTGCTTTTCCTTGTAAAACATGTTTCGTCTAATAAATGATTATAATAATAAAAAATAAAAATATAAAATAATAATAATAATAATAATAATAATAATAATAATAATAATAATAAACTGGAAACCCTCTCGAAACCACGTACCTTTTCCAACGCCTCTCAATTTGTACGCAAAGATTTAATGCAGTGGCATTTCGAGGCACGTTCCCACAGTTGTCCTGTGATGAAGGTCGCTAACACACGAACAAACAACTTTTTGTGCTTTTCCTTGTAAAACATGTTTCGTCTAATAAATGATTATAATAATAAAAAATAAAAATATAAAATAATAATAATAATAATAATAGCAGTAATAATAATAATAATAAGAGTAGCAGTAGTAATAGTAGAACTACTAGTAGCAGCATCTCCCAAATATAGTATTTAGTAATAATAATAATAATAACAGTAATAATAATTTTCGTTTTTAATATCAACCTGACATGACACAGCATGATTAAAATCATAACAAGTTATTAAAGGCGTCAAATTAAACTGTCTGGCAGCCAAACAAGGCGCTCATTGTGTCCCACTGATCATTTTACCAATGCCATCTGCTGAATGGAAGGTTGAGTGGACCTTTGGGAGATTAGCGGGAACTATCACAAGCTCTTCGTACCCGAGTCTTACCTTTACCCTCACAGACTCACAGGCAAACATGAGCATTTAAACATGAGCTTGCATACACACACTCACGTACCCTGTGTCTTGGAGAAGTTCAATCAATTGCTGTTTGTTTTCGGGTGAGAATCGAGAGAAGACGATTCCACGAACGGCCAACTACAACAATCAACAATGAAAACAATACAACAATCAAAAATGAAAACAATACAACAATCAACAATGAAGACAATACCGTTATCTATTGTTATTCTAATTAAAAACTTCTATAGCACCAGTGTTAAAAGCATAAGACAATACCATGCTAAGAGTACAAACGTGTACAGACGATACTTTGGCAGAAAATAAATAGATACCCTGGAAGAACATCTATATAAACATTGCGAAGATATACATTGTTATACATCATACAAAACTTTTTGAAGGATAGGTGATACATAGGATGAATAGATAGATGATACCATGAGGACGAATAGATAGACGAATAGATAGATGATACGATGAGGACAAATAGATAGACGAATAGATAGATGATACGATGAGGACAAATAGATAGACGAATAGATAGATGATACGATGAGGACAAATAGATAGACAATACCTTAGGAAGAATTTCTGGGAAGTACTTGCGAATGATTGTCCACGACTTTCCAGATATCGTGAACTTTGTGTTGCTGCTGCAGTCGAGTCCCAACGACGACGAAAGACTCTGAAGAGACAACAACATTCAATCAAATAACTTAATGTTACATAATAATCAAAATATTGAAGATAAGAATACCAAAAATGTATTATATTAATAATAACAATAATCACAAATTCACTCTCAGTTCTATTGCAACAGACTAATAATCACAAGAAAATTAATAAAGACAATTTTGACTTGACCCAAGTTGCATATAATAAAGTTCCATGGTTTTAAGAAGAACCATAATTGAGAAAGAGAACTGACTGTACTCAGTGCATAATATACCTTCGTCCTGCGATTGTCTTCACTGTGTGTGTATTCCAGTCTGGCTGGACTGTTCTCGCCAGGTGGCAGGGCGGTCACCATGACAACCTGGTCTTGCCTGTCAATCAACTGGCAGTCACGTGCTACGCTGAGAGCAGTCAACATGTTATCACCTACAGCAAAAGAAAAGTTAATTTTATCATCAAGAATATATATTATTAATTGTTTATAAGATCAGTTTTAAAATTATCACTAATCACTTCAACGCCTAATAACTACTAAATTATTCATTAATTGTTTGAATATCTTGATATTTAGAAACAAATGAAATCATTAACACAAAGGATAACTTAAGGGACTGTTTGTTCTTCCACTTCACCTTCTTCTTCCTCCACCTCCTACTCCTCCTCTTCTTCTTGTTCTTCTTCTCCTTATTCTTCTTCAGCCTACTGTTCTTCTTCTTTGCCTCCTCCTTCTCCTTTTTCTTCCACTTTTTCATATTCTTACAATATATATATATATATATATTTTATATATATATATATTTTATATATATATATATATTTTATATATATCAGGGCCGTGTTTAAGGTTCTTCGAGTGTCGGTGCAAAGTGTTACAGCAGGGGCAAAGTGCCGTTCGGCAGTCTTAGAAGATCAATCATTTTTAAAAAATCCGCTGTTCAATAGGCTAGCTTACGTGGTTTCGGTTGTGGCGGGTCAGTAAGCAATTGCAAGCACGCAACGTCGGTGAACTTGGTGAAGTTAATGTTTTCTTACATTTACTGATTTTGCAAAAGGTTTAAGTAACACTGAGACTTGCAAAACATTTTGGCCAATGGCAACAAAACTCTCGGGCCAGGGGCATTCGGTGCACCGCACCGAATGGACCTATGTTAAACACGGCCCTGATATATATATAATATATATATGAAGTCAAAACAACTAAGAATAAAACAATTGCAAATAGTCGGTCATCATTAAGATAATATTAGATTAGATAAGATTAGATTAGACTAGATATAAGATTAGACTAGATATAAGATTAGATTAGATTAGATATAAGATTAGATTAGATATAAGATTAGATTAGATATAAGATTAGATTAGATGAAGAACAGACCGGTGACCATGACGGTGCGAATGTTGGCGCTCTTCAGCGTCTGAATGATTGGCTGCGTTTCTGGTTTCAATCGATTCTCCATGACCAGCAGACCGAGAAAGGTGAGGTCACGCTCCAGTTGATCTCTGTGTTGATGAAAACACAAGAAACACAATGTCATCACTAATCTACACTATCGCCATCATCATCATCATAGGGTTATCATCATCATCATCATTACCATCATCATCATCATCATTACCATCATCATCAACATCATTACCATCATCTTTTCTCCTCTGCCTGACCTCATAACCCCAAGTACTGCACAGATGATGAAGTACTCCACGATAACAACAAGTACGATAGCAACGAGCTAGGACCACTATTGCTCAAACTCGATCCTTCACCATCCTTGTGGAATTCTCTTCCCTCCACTCTGCGTGGGACTCTACTTTCAGGATCGTTATCTACATCTCTCTCTCTTCTTAAGACCTATTTTTTCTCTAGGGGTTATCGCACTGGGAGCGCTACTGAATGGCCTTGGTTGTGAGCGGCGCTATAGAAATTTCTAATTACATTACATTAGGTATGATAAGAACAAGTACCTCTGTGCTCTGTGGATCTTGACGTAAGTCATGCGAGACAGTTGCTTGTGAGCGAGGGCGATGACCCTGTAGCCCTGCTGTGTGTAGTAGGTCAGCAGATCGTGGAAGTCATCAGGCACTAAACAGACAGACAGACAGACATACAGACATACATGTAAGTCTCTGTGTATGTATGACTATGTCTGTTGAAAGAGAAAAGAGGAAAAATAACGATGGATAAGGAAAAATACCTAATTGCTGTAATGTAATGTAAATATTCGAGAATTTCTCAGCACCCGCCATTAAACAAACTAGCCTATTCTCCTGACTTTTCTCAAACAGACCCAACTCCTCCCGCACCATACTCTTCTCCTGTCCACAATCTTTGAATCATTTTCGATAAAACCTTACTTTTCCCGACCACATCACCCAGTTATCCCGCACCTGCTATATGCACATCCACGACCTTCGTCAATTGCATCCAATTCTCAATTACAAGACCGCCTGCACAATAGCCACATCAATAGTTCACTCCAAATTCGACTACTGCTTTTTGCTGCACTGCCCTGGTCGCTCTTCATCCTACCTGTGTCTGGGTTGCAGAGGGTGACGATCATCTCTGGAGATCCTTTCGTATAGACGTCGAAATGATCGCTGTTCAACTCGCGACTTATCACCGACATTCGCTGGAGCTTAGAGGAAAACGTGAACTGCCTCAGAATACCAATCTCATACGGCATCACCTGTAACATTTAATATGATCACAGGTAATAGCAATCAACTGCAGAACTCAATATTTACCTGAGCAGGCAATGTCAATCAACAGTTAATGACAAATGATAAAAGACGAGGGTTATGGGGAGGGAGTTTAGGGCAATGGTTAGCACTCTGGCGCAACAAAGGTCACATGGACATGGGATTTGCTTCCTGCTGCCCTCTCTAAACTTCACTCAACCTTCCATTCAACAGATGGTATTAATAGTTAAATGAGCAACAGGACGTGTGTTGAGCGTCTTGCAAAATGACGAATGGAAGGCTGAATAGACCTTTGTGTCTGTCTGTCTCTCTGTCTTTGTGTCTGTCTGTGTCTTTCTGCCTACGTCTGTCTGACTGTCTGTCTGTCTTTCTGCCTGTGTCAGTCTGTCTCTCTGTCTGTCTTTCTGCCTGTGTTTGTGTGTCTGTCTGTCTGTCTGTCTATCTATCTCTCTATCTGTCTCTCTGTCTGTCTTTCTGCCTGTGTCTGTCTGTCTGTCTTTCTGCCTATCTGTCTGTCGGAGATAATGTGGCCAAAGAGAAGGTGGACACCAGATATCATGGTGGTGAGCGATAGAGGCGACAGACGACATACCTCTGAGTTCTCATATCCAGCCGATCGTTGTCCGCTCGTCACGACATCCGGACATTTAGGATGGACGACGGTTGGCATGATGATGTCGTACTTGTTCGTGTCCTCACCCGGTTCCTCCAGGTCCTGTTGTCATCGAAACAATCGGTCACACAAAATACATGTCATGTATCGCATCGTATCGCATGTGAAAATTTATATAGCACCTCTTGCAGCATAGACTATTGAGACGCGCTTTCAGCAAAGAAGCCCAGTGAAAAGGAAACGAGAGATTGAGAGGATGTGGGAAAGAGACATGAGTTTAGTAGAAAGGTGGGAAGGCTAATCCAGTTGGAGTTCCTATCAAGGCAAACACACATCAAACACATAGAATTATTATTATTACAATCATGTAGTTATTAAGGCATAAAAAAGCAGAGGCTGAGCAAATGAAGTCGGTTAATTTATGAGATGGTGTCATGGATACAACTGGCCATTTTACGCCATGGCTGAGAAACTGAAGCGGCCAACACTTTATTTACCATTGGCTGCCTCTCAGCTGCTGGCTTTTAAGGTAATTGCTCTTCTTCTTCTAATTCTACGTGTTTATTTGCTCATCACAGCAAAATGATTGTGTCTGTCTGTCTGTCTCTGTCTGCTTGTGTCTATCAGTCTGTCTGTCTCTACCTCTGTCTGTCTGTGTCTGTCAGTCTGAGTCTATCGGTCTGTCTGTCTGTCTGTCTGTGTCTATAGGTCTGTGTCTGTCTGTATCTATCGGTCTGTCTGTGGCTGTCTGTGTCTATCGGTCTGTCTGGGTATGTCTGTCTCTGTCTGCCTGTTTGTGTCTGTCTGGTGTCCTGTTTGTCCGTCTGCATTCGTCTGTCCATCTGTTTGCCTATATATCTGTCTTATTAAATGTGTTTCTACCCAGTTGGTGGCCTCAAACATCTTCTGGTCGAGTGGATCTCCCGATATGCATCCCTCGATGATCGTCAACGAGTGGCACGTTGCCATAGCAACGATCACCGGGTTGCGCTGGTCGAGGGCGGCGATCAACCGCTCCTCCGACTGGAACCTGGAACAGATGAAACAGATCGAAGCAACGATCACGACGAGGAACTCAAGGAACACAATGGTGGAAGAACTTGTATAATAATGATAAATCCCAAAGTTGTATGATTAACCGTTCTATCCCTAACGGTGGTTTTACATGGCAACCACAAAAAGTTCACTGTCTCGCTTCCTCTATCTTTTACTATGTCTCTCTCCATCTGTTTTTCTTCTTCTGTTCCTCTCTCTCCGTCTCTCTACCTGTCTCTTTCCTCTGTCTCGCTTCCTCTGTCTCTCTGTCTCTATCTCTCTCTCTCCCTGTCTTGCTCCCTCTGTCTTCTCTCTCTCCCTGTCTCGCTCCCTCTCCCTCTCCCTCTCCTCTCCTCTCCTCTCCTCTCCTCTCCTCTCCTCTCCTCTCCCTCCCTCCCTCCCTCCCTCCCTCCCTCTCTGTCTCTCAGTAATTAACACCCATCAAAATCATTCCTTACGTTCGTTTGTACGCTGGTACAACGCCATACAGGTCGAGCCCATCTTCCGTCAGGGTACCAGTCTTGTCGAAGCAGAAGACGTTGATGGCTCCACATAAGTTAATGCTGCGAGGACTGATGCAGAAGACGCGCTTGCGCTTCAGCCTCTTCTGCGCGAACACAATTCCAATCGTCATGGCAGCGGGAAGAGCCGGTGGAATGACAATCGTGATGAGGTCAAGGGCGCGCGTGACAATCATACCAGCGTCATCACCATTCTCAATCTAACAGGATGAAGAAATATGGATGCCTATTATTATCATTATCATTAATATTATTCATTCTCGTTATTATTATTATTATTATTATTATTATTATTATTATTATTATTATTATTATCAGTAGTAGTAGTAGTAGTAGTAGTAGTAGTAGTATCATTGTTATCATCATAATCATTATCACTAACAACATGGTCGTCGGTGGATAGATGGACGAATGATAGTTGGATGAGTGGATGATTGAATGGACAGATGGATGGATGGATGGATGGATGAATAGATGGATGAATCGATAGATAGAAGGATGTATTCACAGATGGGCTGATGGACAGATGAGAGAGTGGATAGATGGATGGATGAATGAGTAGATGTATATATATATATATATATGGATGATATAGGACAAATTGGTGGATGAATGGGTGAATGGAAAAAAGGGTAAATGGGGGAAGGATGGATAAACTGACAAATACATGGATAGATACATTGCACTTCCGAGTAGTCACCTTGAAGGAATGGTGCTATGAAAATTCTCATAATGAATGAATGAATGAATAGATGGCCAGATGAAGAAGGTATATGGATTGAGAGATGGACAAATTTATGTAAGGATAGAAAGGTCTCTCCCATTCCTGTCTTACCATGAGAACAAACGTGTAGATCATTCCGCCGACCGCAATCAGAGCGAGCACTCCGATGTACTTCACTCCGTCCTGCGTGAACTTGAAATCCACCGGCTTCGGATAAAGAATCGATCGGACAAGTTCACCTTTGGCCGTCGAGAAACCTACCAAACAGAAATCAAAAAACCTTAAATAGCCACGTTTTGGGTAAATACTAAACTCGCTCTGAATGCTACTCTTAATCCCCTATGTATTGCCCCCCCCAGATTGTTATTTATTAATACCAGTTTTGCTCCTAGGTTTTATGATCCATTTTTGACTTAGACATCATGATTAAGATATTAATTTCTAGATTAGCTAAAGCTTGTTTAGCCACAATAATAATAATAAAAACAATATTAATAATATCTTTTATTGATTTGATCACATTATCTGAATTTAGTTATCTGGAAGCTGTGCCATATAAATTCCTCAGATAGAAAGAATATAACTATTATTATCACCATTTATAATCATCATCATCAACAACATCATCAATCATCATCATAATCATTACTATTATTAGCTACCAATACAATTACTGCTACTACTATTATTCTGATGATAACCTGTTCTAATGACGACCGCTCTCACTAGATGGCTGCCATAGTATCGCGTCTGGATGACGTGCGTGCCACAGAAGAGAACGTGACGTGAATGTTCCGTTATGTTGAACTGAACTCCAAGGTTGTTGATGCTTCCGTGGTTTCCACCACCAGACGAAGCGATCGGAGTCTTTGTCACTGGAATGCTCTCACCTGACAAGTTACGGAAAAATATCGCCATTCAATATATTTACACAGATGGAAGACGGAGAAATATCTCCATTGAATAATCCACAGATGGAAGTCATCTCAAGACAATCAGATTCTGTGATTTTTATCGTGTGCATTTGTTATAGCGCGCCTTCAAGCTCTCTACTCAGAGGCGCTCCCAACTGCAGCGCGGACACTGCATCGTCGAAGTTTCACGCCGAAGCGCTGAGCAATTGTGAGTGGTCCCTACGAAGCAGCTTGAGATGGATTCCAACCTGCAACTCTTCGGCTGCAAAGCGACAAACATACCCACTACACCACTGCGCCCCACAATGTCATGGTTTGGTGACGCGTAGGTTCCTACCTGTAAGACATGACTATGCTTGCTGCTTTTGAAGACAATGTACGACAATGGTTCCTATCTCTAAGACAGGACTTTTGAGACTACCTGAAAATATCAAATCATTATTTTTGTAATTTCTAATTTTCTACACCCATCCTAAGATAAATCCAATAGACATGGTTAAAGACATTCTTAAGTATTCTATTCCACTTCACAACTGCTGTGTTGTGCCTGACAGTGGTGTGTGTCTATTGTTTTTTGTTACCATTAAACAAATAATTATAACAATGAAGACGCAACTCATTTGTTTCCTACCTGTAAGCATGCTTTCGTTGACGATGCAGTTGCCGTTGATGAGAATGGCATCGCATTGCATCACACAACCTTGTCTTGGTACCTCGATGATGTCACCAGGAACCAGAAGATCGGAAGGGATCATTTCAAACGCTGCAAGCACACGTGAATAACTGAGGTGAATAACTGAGGTGAATAACTGAGGTGAATAACTGAGGTGAATAACTCAGGTGAATAACTGAGGTGAATAACTCAGGTGAATAACTCAGGTGAATAACTCAGGTGAATAACTCAGGTGAATAACTCAGGTGAATAACTCAGGTGAATAACTCAGGTGAATAACTCAGGTGAATAACTCAGGTGAATAACTCAGGTGAATAACTCAGGTGAATAACTCAGGTGAATAACTCGGGTAAACAACTCAAGTGAGCAACTCAGGTGAGCAAGACAAGGTTCAGCTAAGGTGAGAATGATAGGTGAGTAAGACAGATTAGCAACTCAGGTAAAAATACTCAGGTGAGCTACTCAAGTGATTAAACCAGTTGAAAAAGACAGGTACAAGCCAGTCAGGTGAGCATGATAGGTGAGCAACAATAGTGAGCCACTCATGTAAGTGAGACAGGTGAGAATGATAGAAAAGCAATACAGGTGCGAATGACAGGTGACTCTTGAATTAAATACAGCATCTCGTGCTCACCATCTTTATCCGATCGATAGACAGAGACGACTTCGGTTGGTGATAAGGTGCTCTTCAGAGCTCGTTGCATCTAAGCACAACAACGATAATAACAACAACTTTTGGTTGCATAATGTACACAGACAAAATGATCCGATCCCAGTGAGCTCATAATTTATGTTCTTTAAAATATTAAACGATTACAGATTACATTAGATTACACGTTTGAAAACCATTCTCTTTCATTGTGGTTTGGTGTCAGGTCGGGAGCACCTCTGAGGAGTTCTCTTGAAGTGGCGCTATATAAATGTACAATTACAATTACATGCTTACAAAACATTTGCTGTTCGTGTAATTATGGAATGCTCATTGCTCACAGTCTATATTTTGTATCACCGTGGTGGGACTGGGAGAGCCTCTGAGTGGCATTCTTGAAGCGCCACTAAATAAGTTCTAGAAATGAATGAATGAATGAATGATTACAGACTGTAAACGTAGCAAGACTACCATTTAATTGTGCTAAGTAAAGGACATTTACAGTTTACATGCTGTAGAAACAGACGATTTACAAGCAGTAAACACTGAAAGTCTATAAATTTCTGGGTTCATAGACATTTACAGTTTACGTGCTGCAAGTATTGAAAGTTAAACAGTCGACGTGAATACTCACAGAGCGTGTTTCGTAGATTTGAGCAGTGAGCGATATGGCTGAGATGAGCAGGATGCACGTGGCGTACCAACCATAGCGGTCGGTGTACCAGAGGATGCAGCTGAACAGCTGGAAGATGTAGAATGGATGCAGAGCCTGGAAAAAGACACGCAAGAATTCAGATGTGCGTACATGTGTGTGTGTGCGTGTGTTTAGGTGTGTGTGTTTGTGGGGGGGGTGTATGTAGGTGTTGCGTGTGTGTAGGTGTGTGCATGTAGGTGTTGCGTGCGCGTAGTTGTGTGCAGGTGCATATGTGTGCGTGTGTGTGTGTGCGTGTAGATTGGTGGACAAACATATAGAATGAACAAACAAAACATCTAAGGTAGATAATCAAACAAAAAATCCAGTTAGTAAGTATGCCAGAACACAATTGATTTAGCTCCTTTAGTGTGCATCACAAACGCCATTTTAGTCTCATACCTGCGTAAACAAGAGCTTAATGATTGGCGTAACATGGATGACGATCAAGTTGCCTCCATACAGATTGCGTCTGAAAGTAATAGAGAAAGAAGTCATCACTTTCAAATAAACAAGTAAACCTACAAACACGTAAACAAGTAAAAGTGCAAACAATGCTGTTACCTTCCGTGGCACTTCTGTTCGCCAATTATAATGATAACAAATTCTTCTTCTTCTTAATATTATTATTGAAATAATAATAATAATAATATTTAATAATAATGATAATAATAATTATAATTTAAATTGCTGTAGGCTTCGATTCAATTCAAAACTAGTGCAGTTTCTTTGGAATATTTTTTTTTATATTAAATGGGTAGGCCTATCCGCAGAAGAACTTTATCATAATAATAATAATAACAATAATAATGAGATCAGACTCCTAGTCAATTGATCATGATGTGGAAGCAGATGAAATAACGAGTTGTGACTTTTGACTGACCTTAATGCTGCTTCGGATTCAGTTAACCCTTTCATCTCATGGAAGTGATTGCAAGGCATCTCCTCCTCCAGCCCTCTGCAAAACACGACGACAGAACCTGCGAATGAATTATTCATTGATTCGTAAATTATTCTACAAATAAATTAATTAAATAATTATCAAAAGTAGAAATTACTTTTCCCCCAAGGTACAAATGATACCTAAAGGAAGTCAGGATTGCAAAAATTAGCAGGGACGCTGTTCTGGAATGGATATTATTTTTTCACCCAAATTAAAAATGATCCCTCATCCATCCTTCTAAGAAACAATACAAAGTGCTTCGTCGTTATGGAGTTATTACTATGATCACTATTAACAATCTGTATTTGTTAAGCACTATCTTCTGAAGAATCATCAATCAGTGATGCTGAGCAATTGTGAGTAAAATACACCAGTTAGAACTAAAAATAATTAATGACGCATAGCATTCCATGTTTTTATTGTATCGATTGACACCGTTTTTAAGGTGTCTAACAATTATCGTCGATTGTGAATGAACGACACCCTACAAATGCCTACGCAGTAACCGTCTCATAGTAGATTACGCATAGCGTTCCATGATTCCATCCTTATATAGTTTCGGTTTCCACCGTTTTAAAGGTGTCCAACAATCATCGTCAATTGTGAGTGAAGGGCTTGTTGCTCAGGGTCCCTACACACTACACACAATACAGTAACCATCTCAGGGAAGGATGAGGATCAAACACATACAAGTACTCTCTGTGTCAGGCTCACAAGGAGACTGCTCTAACCAGCCACACCTGTTCTGTTCTGCTCTCAGCCATCCTCGTTTCGAGGTTCGGTCGCATCATGAACAATATTCCTCCAGCGTCTCCTGTCTTCCGCCAGTCGTATCATTTCCTCCATTTCCAATCCTGTCCATTCCTTTATGTTCCCCAACCAACTTGTTCTCAGTCACATAGAGTGTCCAAAAACTGATTATTTCAGTTAGTCCTTAATTATCCTGTCACACAGAAAATTAGAGTAGAGTAGTGGTTAACACGCTGGCCAAGAGTGCGAGAGGTAGTGAGTTCGAGCCCCTGTTGGGCGGATGTGCTTTGTAGGCTGCCATTGGCGCCGTGTAATTACAAAGCTGTCTGTTCAGTTGGTAGTTAAGTTTAATTAAGATTACTGCATGACTTGTAAATGTAAAACGCAGTGCGTCTTGCAGGCGTTTAATTAAAGAAAAGATATTATTATATTATTATTAATTATCATTCTCATCCAAAGTAAAAAAAATGATCACTCAGGCTCAAAGGATTAACACAAAGTGCTTTGTCGTTCTTGAGTTGTTATTATTATTATTATATTATTCGGTATTTATTAAGCACTATCTAACCATGAAGCTTCAATCGATGGCGCTTAGCAATTGTGAGTGAAGGACTTGTTGCTCACAGGCTTACATATTAACCGTCGCAGAGCGTTCCAACCCTATATAGAGTCGGCTGAAACCGTTTTAAGGGTGTCTAACTATCATCAGCAATTTTGAGTGAAAAATTTGCTCTGTGTCCCTACAGGGCCTACACAGTAACCGTCTCAGAGGAGGATAGAAGCAGATAGTTAACTAATCAAGCACCACAGCGTTCCCTCCTTATTATAGCATCGGATGGCCACGTTTTAAAGGTGTTTAACTGCATCGGCAATTGTGAGTGAAGTACTGGCTCAAACTAACTAAACAATAACTACACAAGGATGAGGATCAAACCCATAACTCAAGGCGACTGCTCTAACCAGTCACATATATACAGTGTCCCAAAAACTTATTATTTCAGTTATTCCTTCATTATCCTCCCACACAGAAAAATATCATTCCACAGAAAATGGAGAAAACGTGAGAATGGACGAATGAGTCAGTAATTAGACACCACAACAAATGAATCAATTAATTAATTAAAGAAGAAATTAATTAAACTCATTCATAACTCCGCCACTGGTTGCACTCTGCCAGTGCCAGTCCCAAGCCTGGATAAAGGAGGAGGGCGTCGCTAATGGTCTTTGTTACCACACAGTGACGTTAAACTGCAAATACCACCACCACTCATTCACGTAACGTCGCAATATTCATTTATATTGCTGTCATCTTACAATTGATACGAATTGGGTTAGACTTTGCGATTTCATGATGCATGCTTTTAGTCATAGCAACTTAGATGATTACTGTCTCCCTCCTCCTTTCTCAAGGCTTCAGACTGGCACTACCTGAGTTCGGGCAGTGGCGGTGTTAATCAAAGTCGAGATAAATATAATCGTTTGAGAAGCACTGTCATAATAAACAAAATTTAAAGCAAAATTCATAAAAAGATCAAAAAGTGTTTTAAAAAACAGTTAAATCGATAAAAGGTAGGGGAAAAATCAAAATTGGTAAATGAAGATGCCAACAGAACGTAAGAAATCTGACCGAAGTTTCTCGAAGCGTTGGTTCTCGTTGTTCCAGATGTACTTGATCTTCTTGTTGATATAGAACCGTCGTGAACTTGAATCCTGAAAAATATTAAATAATATCATTCTTTTATTATATAATTATTACTATTGTCATTGCTATTGTCATTGCTATTTTTGGGTGCAGTGGTGTAGTGGTATGTTTGGTGCTTTGGAGTCGAAAAGTTGCGGGTTTGAATGCACCTCAAGCCGCCACGTAGAGATCCTGAGCAAGTCCTTCACTCGCAATTGCTCATGCACTTTGGCGTGAAACTCCGAATCAATGTCCGCGATCTAGTCAGGAGCGTCTCTGAGTAGAGGTGTGGAAGGGGTGCTCTAACAATTGCTCAAACATACATACATGCTATAAGTCCTGCTGTTCTTAACTGACGGAGGAGCCAAAGGGATAAGGTTCGGAGCAGAAAATAATCAACCTCTGGCAATTCCATTCAGCCCACGTCTGAGGTAGTCACAAGGCACAATATGAAATGTCTCCATTTAAATATATACAGTATATATGTAGTATATATATATATAGTATATATATACTATGCTATATAGTATATATAGTATATATATAGTATATATAAATATTATATAGTATATATATATAATATATATAGTATATACAGATCAAATATGTAGGGTAAACAAATTCAAATGGTGGCCGACGATTAATTAGAGCCGTCGTCCTGTAATGCGAAGAGTACGGGTTCGATCCCCGTTCCGAGGTGTTTACGTTGTAGAGAACTTTAGACTCTGAAAGTCCTACACGCTCAATTGTTCTGCAATGCAATTGCAGTTGTGCCATCCAGGCCTGGTCACTTCTGAGCTTTTTAAAAAGGTGATATCAAATTGCAGAACTTGTATATTATATTGTAAAAAAGACAGTTAAGACAAAGAATCTGGAGTGAAGCAGTGCTAAAAGTGTGGAAAAATTAGTGCCTGGACGCCCCTTATCTTTCCAAAAGAAGTGCCTGGACGCCCCTTACCTTTCTAGTCATTGCTGGCCAATAAGCGGCTGGACGGCGTTCAGATTTTAAAATAAGTGCATGGACGCCGTCCATGACCGTCCAGCCACACTTTAAGCCCTGGAGTGAAGTCATAAAAGAAGACTTCACAGACAGAATTTTATAACAAAGCGTCTTGTAAGCAGTACTACAGTCGCTAAAAATTCAACAGCAACAATATTAAAGCAAGTAGATCAATAGCAGCCATAAACATAAACAGATTAATTACAACCATTTTAATTATTAGCAAATAGACCAATATTAATACCATCAATAGACCAATAAACATCAAAAATCAATAACATTTACATCAAGGCCGTAGCCAGGATTTTGTTTTGGGGGGGTATTTACTACGCTGAAATAATAATTCAGAACTTCATCATGATTAGATTAATGTCCTAATCTAATCATCATGATTAGATCAATGTCTTAATCTGCTCTATTGTAAAATTTTACATAGAAATAAGAGCGTCAAATCAAATCCTTCCATTGGTTCTTACGTCGTGTGTTAGCAAATTATGCATTATTTCATTTCTATATTATTTCAGTTTTGGGGGAAAGGGGTGTTCAAACTCTGAAAACACTCTCTACTAAACACGGCCTTCACTACCATTACCATAGAGATCAGTAACAACAATCAACCAATAGATCAATTATAATCGTTAACTGAATGATCAATGATCAATAAAAATCATTATCACTTATATAAAAAAATAATCATCATTGATTAAATCGCTATTGATGCATTATCAACCACATCAATAAAACTGCACAACACTCGAATGTGGAGTTGAAATCTGATAAACAAAACATGTTCTGAAAATCCCAGTTCAAAGGTCAATGAATGTTGTGTTCTTATGACAGTTCAGGTAAGTAGGAGAAGGTGACTATACAACACCACATTATTATAGTGGAACGACAACAGAAAAAAGCACAATAGCCAACACAACAGATTTCATGACAATAGCATAGCAACAGAAAAGACAGTAGCAAACGAAACATCAACAGAATAGTCAACATCAATAGAAAAACACAATAACCACTGGAAACAAAAGAAAATACAGACATAAGAAATAGACACACCAGCAACAGGAGGAGGCAATATTCAACAACTAATCAAATAATAAATAATTATCAATGCAAGAAATCAAACAGTGGACAGAAGTGAAATGAAAACCAATTCCAACCAGAAAGCAGCAAGCCGAAAATCCCAAACCAACGCAAAAAATTTAACTCCAATAACCCTAGTAAAACAACTAGTGTCAGACATTTGTGTGTTTCAAATCGCACCAAACAAATGTTCCGATGAAATATAAATATGCATCAGGTGTCTGACCACCAATGTCTAAGAACACCTCCAGTCAATTCTGTTCACTGCTCCAGAAGGTAATGTCTGATTGCAGGTCACATCAACTCTCAACAGAATCCATCAATTTGGATCCATTGGTCTGAACCCCTTTGAGGCCAAATCATCATCCTTCGATCAAATTGGATCCGATACACATCTCAGAATTTATACTCTCCCAGTCTCTCCGCCATGCAAACACCATGTCAACAGAGAGGGACGTGCTTAAAAAAAAGCAGCACTATATATACGAAGCAGACAATGATTTGGAACCCATGTTGTACGTGCTGCAAATTTCCCATAACCACACACACCAGACACCTCTGTAGATAGGCAACAGAATTATCCAATAAAAAGCAGCCCTAAAAAGTCAACTTATTTGCGCCCTGGACAAAAAAATTGAGAGGTTAGAGATTCAAATACCTTAAATTTGTTTCGAGAATTACACTCCAGCGTTACCAACTCAACTACATAATGTCTACTCTAACCGCACACTATCATCCGTGGGATGATAATACTGCTATGGAGATTGAGCTGCACGCCTCATATGCCGGGGTCAAGAGAAACAAAGTCGCTATTTACACCCATCATTAGTATTCGACAGGAAATTGTGTGTTATATACTCGGATGACAACTTGAAGCAACAGAAAAGTGGGAAATGAAAGAAAAAAACAGAAAATCCCAATCTGCCACAAACACAAAATACATGCGAAAGTATAATACAGTCCACCACAGACTCACTAACTTTCAACAAAGGAGATGAAGTGTCATCAAAAGATTTCCTGCCTGACAACTGCAATGTTCAATCAGTGCAATGCTTTTAAATGCGACCAATATTATTATGTCACTCAAGAGAAAATCAACAGCAGCATCTAGTCAACACATGGAATATTTATTATTAATTTTTTTATTATTATTATTATTATTATTACTATTATTATTATTATTATTACTATTATTATTACTATTACCATTACTATTTTATTTTTATTATTATTATTACTACTATTATTATTATTATCACTATTATTATATAAGTACTATCTCTTTTGCTATTATTGTCCATGAAGATCAAAATTAAGGCTATCATTAGTATGTCAAATATGCACCACTGCAGATTTAGTTTAGAAAGAAATTTATGGGGACAGGTATTGGGTCCCTCTCAGACCCCATCCCTATTTTCGTCTGACCCACCCCTATCCCCATTTTCCACAGACCCCATTCCAATTTTCCTCAGGTGCCTTTGGCACTCTGGTTCACCACATTCTATGTTGGCACTGATGATGATTTTATCGTTGATGGATAGTTTTGCGTTAGGCAATTGAAAACCCGATTTGAAAAGTATGTGAGGTGAAAGGCGGTCAATGTCAATGTGGATGAAGTAGGTTTAATACCTCGTCACACGATGGAACTCGCAGCATGATCTCAGAGTGACTGCTGCTGCTGTGGTTCTTCGACCATGAAGATGACGATGATGACTTCACCATGGCAACGCTGAAAACACACAACCACTTGAAATCATCTCAAACATCATCGTTATTGCTGTTGTTGTTATTATTACTATTATTATTATTATTATTATTATTATTATTATTGTTATTGCTATTGTTATTATTATTATCATTATTATTATTATCGTTATTATTATTATAATTATTGTTATTGCTATTGTTATTATTATAATTATTGTTATTATTATTATTTTATTTTTATTATTATTATTATTATTATTATTACTATCGGGTAGAACAACATTAAAATAATGTGCAATTTAATGCTAAACAAAAAAAACAATATATATTAAATAATTTTCAAATGATGCAAAAAATAATTATGGTAAATAGTGAACAGTGCTGCACAAGAGCTTCGTAATAATGGTCTGTCCATCTTTCTGGAATAAGTTACGCAACAGTCTCCGTATAAATGAACTTACTGTATTTTTTAACATTTTCCACAGAACTGTTTCTTAGCCATTCTATTCAATCGTGGTCTGGAGCACCTCTGAGCAGTCTCTCTTAAGTTGGCGCTATATAAATCTACGATTATGATTACGATTGGTGAATACTACAACTAATGTTACGATGATGTGAAACAAGACGAATAATGTTGCACTGTAAACGGAAACAGTTTAAAAAATTTATGATAAACGAGAGCAAAATGATGTGTTAAAAAAGTTAAATGAGGTGAAAATGTAAACAGAGCAGATAAAGTAAATAAACAGAGTATAATTGTTGTCTAATAACCTGTTGTCAACTGTCATCAACTTCACTTTCTCAACAAAAATCTGGTCGTATTGATCCTAAACAAATCAATCGACAGAAAAATATTAAGACGTCGAAATTTTACTCGAACCAAATGAAAATTTTAGGAGATCAATTCCACGTGAAAAACAGGAATTTCGTTCATGAATATTGATCTTCAAGAAATCAATTGTTCAACTTAAATCCTTTGTCTGTTCATTAATAATTTATTCGATCTGTTGAAGCGTTTAGTCCTTCGTTCGTTCCTTTGATCAATGATCATTAAACCATTTATTGCTCATTTATTGGATCACATATTTATTGTTTTCCTCACCTGTTCATTCAATCACTAATTCCTTCATTCATTTACTCTTTTGTTTATTCATTCATTCAATCAATCATTCATTCATTCGTTCATTCAATCATTCATTCGTTCATTAATTCAATCACTCATTCGTTCATTTACTCTTTCGCTCATTCATTCATTCAATCAGTATTTCACTCGCTGGATCATTCATATATTCTTTTGCTTTTCTGTTCATTTCTTCATTCGATCGTTGCTTCATTCGTTCGTTCATTCATTCTTTCGTTGAATGGATCATCGGTTTATTCGTTCGATCATTCCTGCATCCATTCATTCGCTCCATCATTTCTCCATTTACTCATCCATCCAGTTCCTCATTCATTCCTTCGCTCCCCGTGTATTCACAGCACCAACAAGTACCTCGAGCATAACGTAGTCGGCGAGGTCGAGGTGGACCGTGCGGCACATGCACTTCACCATCCAATCCGGTCGCCAGTAGAAGACGAGACGCAGAAGACCGATCGTGAGCACAATCAATGTCCACGTCATCACCTGACGCGTCCGATCAATCCGATAGCCAACAATCTTCTACACAGCACAACAAATAATACATTGTACGGCTATGATATATATCTCTGTCTGTCTGTGTGTGTGTGTGTGTGTGTGTGTGTGTGTGTGTGTGTGTGTGTGTGTGTGTGTGTGTGTGTGTGTGTGTGTGTGTGTGTGTGTGTGTGTGTGTGTGTGTGTGTGTGTGTGTGTGTGTGTTCATAAATATTCATGTTTATTATTAATTTAAACTGACTATTCATAAATATTCATGCTTATTATTAATCTAAACTGACTATTCATAAATATTCATGTTTATTATTAATTTAAACTAAATATTCATAGTATGAACAGATGATCACTAGTTAGTTTGGCAGCCATGCAAGGCGCTCATTATGTCCCAATTTGCTCATTTTACCAGTTGATGACATCAAGCAAATGATGCCCAAGTTTGACCAGCAGCCTCATCATCGTCATGGTGCCATCATCATCATCATTATCATCATCGTCATCATCATCATCATCATCGTCATCGTCATCATCATCATCATTGTCATCTTCATCGTCATCATCATCTTCATCATCATCATAATCATCATCATCGTCATTATCATCATCGTCATCGTCATCATCGTCATCATTCCTACCCTTTGCCCTGACCTACTTACCATTTCGTCCTCCTGACCCATATTCACAGTCGAAGCAAGGGAATGTGGACTGAACTTAGCAGGACGTTGCTGCTGCGTGACCCGACCTAGAAAAAGCACATCACAGCTAAATTGGCACGACCCAATAACAGTGATATATGATCTGGCAGATGTTGATGTTAACCCTCTGGTTTCCCAGGTTCTACATGTACAACATTGCACATGTGATCCCATCTCTCACTGTCACCTTTCAAGTTGCCTCCCCATTGCTTTATACCAGCTCTGATCAATGCATTTCAGAAGACACAGGCCAGCACAGCAAGGAAATCTGAAGATCTCTTTAATACAACGGACTTTTATATTCAGTGCCAATGCTCTAGAAATGTGGATGGTGAATTCAATGCCCATCCAGTCATAAGATGACGTCAAAGATTCAATACCACAGTTGCAAAAACGATGGAAGACCCGACATTTTCATTGTAATATCCAAGTACTAAACATTGCCCCATATTGTTTAACTATTCCTCACAGTAACAATACCAAAGTCGTTAAGAAGGTCCAGCTATTAAAGTTGGGCGAGAAAAAGCAAAGTTTTGGTAAGCCTAGCTACCAGCCAAGTCTTCAATAGTTCCTTAAAGTTCCAATACTTCACCAAAAAAGCAATGTTTCATCATCAAAAGGTTCTGATGCCAGTCAGCCATTTGGCGGCGATGGGTATGAATAAATTATCTCTGTCATTTGTGAGGAGATCCATTGTTCTTCACATAGTCAGTCCAAATGACGTCATATCCTCCGCATGAATCTTAACATCTATCGAGAAAAGTCTTTGTCTGCCTTTGCTTCTCGTTCCTACGTAACTTAGTCTCACCCATCCACTCTCATCCTCTTCTCTATAGTTCATTGGAAACGAATTAGCTTACCTTCAACCGACTACCTGCTCAGCTGAACAGAAACTTCAATCATTCCAAAAAGACAAAGACCGCAAACAAAAACCTTCTCAGCGACCATGTAACTAAGCGAGAGAAAAAACTGACAACGTCAACTTGTAAAGCGTTTTCATCGAGTCAAAGTCTGTTGTTGAAGTCAACTTCACAACACGAGTTAACTTATAACCACCGACCGACCAACTGTTGACGATGCTTGTAAGGAATGATCTAGAGCAAAAACTGATTAGAAGAAGTGCAGTCAAGAGGGAGCCTAACAACAAGGTCAAATTCCAAGCCATCACCTTTCAGTGTTAAATCAAGACGTTTCTTTGGCGGGGGAGATGCATCGCCAGAAAAAATATTGAGCTGTTCTTCACATGTAAACGTACGGTTTCCCCCCCACCTCAGAAAATTGAAACAACTTTTATTTCTATGTATATATGCAAAGATTATTTCTACGGTCGAATAATTCGATAGCACAGCTTTGATGCACTAAAAAAGGTCATCAGAGCAAATATCTGGTCAAAAATTGTCATCGTTATCTGGCTCAGCGGTAGGCATACGCCCAAAACGAACCCCTCCCCCACCAAAACCTGGATCCCCTACAAAGCAGAGGGACTAGATTAAACACTGATCACCTTTGATCTTTTCAAGAAGATAATAATAATAACTGCAAGGACAATGGTCTCATAGATAACGGACAGACGTCACTCACTAGTTGTCGGTCAAAGTCCAGAATGAAGAAGAAGAAGAATGAAATATAAATAGACTTTGAAGAGAGTGAAACACAAGTATGCTTCGCTTCGTAGTCGAGGAGGTAAGACAAGGAGGCGATCTGTAAACTGCAAATTAGCAAATTGTTCACGCGTCTGCATGTGTCAGTATATGAGAAATGCAGAAAGTAATAACTGAAGCGGGACAAGACGTTGCAATGAAAACATTACTGTGGGTCATAAAAAAAGTCCGTGGAGTTCTTATCTTATCTGACCATTTAAAAAGCGCTTCTCACAGCAAGAGCCTTTCAGAAGCGCTCCCAGTGCGTTTAACTCCGAGAAAAAAGGCAAGTTTTTAGACGAGAGAAAGACGAGGATACACAACCAGAGAGGATTGCAGAGCGAACTGATGGGGGAAGCCCATTCCATAAGGAGGGACCAATGCAGGCAAATGAACCCCCTTCAACCGCCCCCGACCCCCCCCCCACACCCACACACGGCAATTCTCACCCAGCCTATGGGCGAAAGCACAAGTCATCAAAAATATATAGTCAACCAAAAGCAAGCCATGCACGTGGTCAGGTCAGTATTGAGATCAGACCTCATTTAAAGACAAGCATAATTTATTATTAAGAATGATAAAAACTTAAAGCCACTGTTCGCACTCTGATAGTGCCAGTCTCAAGCGTGGAGAAAGGAGGAGGGTGACACTCATCATCCATTATAATATATGGCACAGTGTATACTTGAACATCAACAAGAGCAATGATAAATGTGATGTCATCTCTCAAACATCACAAACGATATAAGTATAAGACATGGTAAGATCATCTGAGGCAGAATAGCATGTGTTTGGTTAGTCTATAGGAAGCTCGATAGTGCAGTGGTAAAAAGATGGTGGACGGACACCATTGAGAGATCAAAGGTTAAAATCCCTGTATGGTATAATTTTGCCTTTGAGATTTCAGTGTCACCTGAACCCCTATCCAACTCAACTATGATGAGTACATCGACCGTACACTGTTGTCGGTGTGAAGATGAGACGGTGAGGGAGAGGACTGGCCCATCACCCACCATCATATGCAGAGGCTGAGAAAATGAAGTCGTTATAGCTCTTCATAACCATGGATGCCTCAGGACTTCTCTTCATCGTCATCATCATCATCATCATCATCATCATCATCATCTTCTTCTTCTTCTTCTTCTTCATCATCATCATCATCATCATCATCATCATCTTCTTCTTCTTCTTCTTCATCATCATCATCATCATCATCATCATCATCATCTTCTTCTTCTTCTTCTTCTTCTTCTTCATCATCATCATCATCATCATCATCATCTTCTTCTTCTTCTTCTTCTTCTTCTTCATCATCATCATCATCATCATCATCATCTTCTTCTTCTTCTTCTTCTTCTTCTTCTTCATCATCATCATCATCATCATCATCATCATCCTCTTCTTCTTCTTCATCAAGGTTAAGTTGTGGCAAGGTCGGGTCAGGTTGGGTCAGGCAGAAGTAGGTAAGACAGTACTTAATAAGGTATTTTAGTTTCAGACAGATAATGCCTGAGCCTTCAATCTTATTCAAATGTCAGTTAAACATTCGGAAATAATAACAAATCCCAAATCCATTCCATGACCTTTGCGTGTAGCACACTAATAATGGAAAAAATCATTACAGGAAGGTTAAACGATAATGACAATGCAGAACACAGCAGCTTCATAATTAATTATTCTCATCATTAATTCCACAAGAGGGCTTCACTGCAGCCTCACCACCCCCCACCCCCCACCCCTGCCAAACTACGATCGTTAGCTACAGCAAAACCTTGTTACGGTTTAGCCGCCATAAAAACAGCAGAACCCACATAAAAACTGCACCATTGCAGCAGAACATGTTGTGAGAAGACAATGCTGGGACATTTGCATAGCATCAAGTGTTAGCGGCTTCATTTTCTCAGCCTCGGCATATGTGAGAGCGGGTGGCCAGTCTTCCAATCTTCCCACCTACAGTGTACAACTGTACACTGTACAGTCAGTATACTCATTATAGAGCTGAGCTTGCTACAGAGGGCGCAGTGGCGCACTGGAGCAGAAATCGCAAGTTCACAAATGTCTGCCATGCCAGAGATGTTGACGACGACCCCCCTTTGCCCCCCTTCCCCCACCCACACCACCCCCAAGCTGGGTTGAAAGTCCAGCACGCTTATCACAACACCATAGAGCACACCCACTCTAGTCAAGAGATCAAATAACTAGATGCACATCTGTACATAATTCTTAGCAGGTTGTACGCTGCAGACTTAGAAAGATCTGACTGTTACGGTAGAGCTCAGCTAAGTAGGCCACTGCATGGCCACAGAGCCAACCGCAAATGAATCTGACGGTAGGCGGCGGCACGAACAATGCATAATTAAAGTCAGTGTGTGTGAACGAAAACAAGGCTTCAATTGCAATCTGGTTAATTACACTGGTGACTCTATCATCACATGCTCAGTTGAACCACACAAGACTTTTGCCAATTGAGGTGTGGATTGATTTCTATGATAATAGCACAGCCTCACTCGACACTATATGGTAGCTTTTAAGGAGTACTTAATACCTACAGGGTAGATGGACTTAAATCCGCCTCTGATTGTACTGTGGCAATGCCAGTCCCAGCCTGGAGAAAGTAGGAGGGCGACAGCCGCGACACTAATCATCATTGATATATGACACGTTGTCATTAAACAGCAAAAAGTCACAGATGGACTATTTAAGCATGGTATATGAACTTGAGGTTAACCAGTATGCATGGGTTGTAACACATAATATATAAACTTCTGAAGCACTTGAAACTCTATATACGTGTTATATATATATAAATATATAAATATATAAAACACATGTATATGTATGTATATATATATATAAAACACATGTATATATATATATATATATATATAACTGAAATCAACCGTAAATAGACTTATTTTCATAGAGCTGCAACAGGTGTTAATGTCAATCTAAACTCCACTGCATCATTTCATCGATTTTAAATCATTTTTAATACTTTCCTTCAAGCATATCATATGTGTGTTGCTGCATGCAAAATCATTCTAAACTGTGGATTTATAAATGCATTTGAAATCATTGAGTACATGACTTGTGATAGAGGAACAACACATCGATTATATATTTATTGTTTAGTCGATCGATCATACAAAAACCGAATTATAATTGTAATTGATAAGCAAAATTCAGTAGGCAATTCCAAATGATCAGCAATTTAGCTAATTCATCAGCTAAACCCCAAGCCATAATTTTAGTTGCAAGCCGTAATTTTAGTTGCAAGCCAGAATTTCAGTTGCAAGCCGTAATTTTACCTGCAAGACGTAATTTTAGTCGGAAGCCGTAATTTTAGTTGCAAGTCATAATTTTAGTTGCAAGCCGTAATTTTAGTTGCTGTTTAACAACTCTGTCATAAGAAAGATGATCAGCATCGCCCTCCTCCTTCTCTAGGCTTGGGACTGGCATTACAACAGCGGTGGAGCTTAAGCCTATACAGCACAGTTGGTGAACAACACAAAGGCAATGTCTATAGTTAGCAACAGGGTCGATTTGAAACACAATGGAAGGCAGAACACTGCTATTCAGGACCATAATTAAGGTCAAGCATGAAACTATAAACTTATTGTGTAAAGCCATAGTTGTTTACAAAGATCATAGATCTGATAATCATATAAAGCATGAAACTGATCTACAAAGTCTAAGTACTTAATTCAATGTCAAGCCATGTCAAATGTGAGCCATTACTCGCATGCTGACAGAGCCAGTCAAAAGTCTGGTAAAAGGAGGAGGGCAATGCCAATCATCTTTTTATGAGACAGTGTCCTTAAACAGAAACCATGGTAACGAGCCAATTCAGCCGTATACAAGACAAATAGGGCAGATGTATTGTTCCCGTTCCTAAATGCCTCAGTCGATTGTCTCAGACTATTCTTCATGATCATTAATTCACTCATTAGTGATCGTCATCAGCATGATTAAGTTCGATAGCATGACCATGATGGCATGGCAATTTATAACGAGCCAAAGGAATCAATGATTAGAATATAAAACCTAGTTTATGATCATGGTCAACCGTCAATTAAAAAAGTTCTATCATATTATTATGCACCATGACCACATGGAGAATTGTCAAAATAGAGCAAAAACAAAGTTTAAAACACACATACCTTGCATAGCTATATCGTATCAATTCAATAACAATTATGAGATGGATGAATAGTGGAACCGTTTATAAAGAGGCGCTAGATAATCTCGTCTGCTGGTATATCGCCTCTGCACTACGACTAATCCAGTTCCAGTTACGCAACAACAACGGGTTGCGAAATGTCTTATTCATAATAATATCGTTGAATCACGCATCCCAAAGGACTTGAGAGGAGGACAAACGAAATTCACCAAACCTTCACCAAAAACGTACACAAAAGTTTTCCATCGTTACAACCAAATCGTGAGATTGACAAGAACCCGGTGATGTTATTTTCGACGTTTGAAGGGCGGTAGATAAATGGCCAGTGGAGTGGATTAAATTCAAACTGAGGCTATAATGCATGACCGATGTATACTTGAGTGAGGCGAAGATTCAGCTGCCTCCGAAAACGTGGACGTCTGCTAAGCGATACCATCGCGAGAAAAACCGAACACACGCTCAACTGGCAGAAAAGAAATACCGAGAAACCTACCGGACGGACCGGAGTCGATGTTCTTCCTCGGTCTGTCCATTCAGACTGTTCGGTTTGAACGCTCAACGATCGCGATTCAAGAAATCATCGCTGGATGAAACGTTCCCCACCCATACACTGCACCGCAATTCAAGATGGCCGCCATCAATGTTTGTTGGTTAACGAGGATGGCCTTGGCCAGCGATAGTAAAATCAAGGAGATCCAGTTCATAGGTCTGCTACTACTTTTGCAACAAACTGTAGCATGGTCATGATTGCAGTGATAAATCTGTGTGCGACACTTAATTTCACAGATGAAAATATAACATTTCGGCATATTATCCAGCCTTAACCCAGTTCTTTATCTCAATTGGCCCCCCTCTCTTTGGAATGCTATGTCTACTCGCTCTCAAATTCTGCATGTTGACCCTCCTCCCTTTTTGCATTTCTGAAAACTATTATAAGCATATCTTCTCTCGTGGAAGTGCACACTGAAGGTCTTTGCTGAAAGAGCCTCTTAGCGGTTCATCATAACCGAGGAGCTTTTTAAATGTTCGAATTACGCAGCCATCTGCCGTCTACAATCTAGACCACGTCCTATTTCGTGTTCGTTACTGTCTATCAGATTCTCAAAAATAAACACTGTGTCAGCGTCACAACCGTAATCTGATGTCGGTGAGAGGTGAATGATTTAACGACAGTAAGGAGTAAAGTAAACTCTCCGCACTGTTCTTCTGCGTTCAGAAATATTAAGAGTTTGATCTCCGAAAATTTACTATCAGCGTGTGTAAGACGATTCTATTTATAGGACGCTGCCAAAACAACGCTATCGTTTCTGGGAATGTTATATAGCGCTAACATTCTACAGCTTCGCGAGAGACTACAACGTTGTGAATTGTGATTCGTTGATTGGAAAAGAATTTATCACCAGAATGCCGTAGGCTTGACGCCAATAATAATTTTAGTATAATTTCATTCAACTTGTGATTTAATTTGCACCTTTTATTTACATGTATCATAACGATTTACTTATGGTCCAACGCGCGTTTCCAATTTAGTGTACTAGTTGATTGTAGGCTTATGTGCACTTGGTATAGCCTAGCTCTACTTCAAGCTCCTTACTCAGAGGCGCTCCCTACTACAGAGCGGACACTGCATCGGTGTGTCACGAGGAAGCGCTGAGCGATTGCGAGTGTAAGTAAGTAAGTAAGTATATACTTTATTGAACCGCCTGCAAACGCACTGCGGGAACAATGGACAAGAACTGAATAATTAATGCAAGTACAATCAAGACAAATAGAAATATGCAATTCAATAAACATATTATACATTACATAATAGACATGCTGTGAACTATACAGGAGAGAACTTAGGCTAGACAGGAAAAAAATATAATGTCACTTGAATAGCATCCGAGTTATAAAGCCACATCTGGTTAGTGTGTCTGCATGAGGAATCTCACGGTTATGAGAACGAGGACGGAGTGAGTAGGTAGCATTTTTAATGGGAGGTAATAGAGGAGCAAGGACGTGGCTTAATTGGGTTGTATAGTACAAAAGAGAAGAGGGAGAAATCAGCGTGACCACAGAGGTCATCGAACGACTTCTGGTGAAGGACTTACCAAGGTCCCTACGCGGCGACTTGAGGTGGATTCGAACCTGCAGGTTGCAGCCCTTCGGCTGCAATAACATAACATAACATAACATAACATGGGTTTTAAGTGGTTCAGAAGACACTGGGTCTGTGTTAGAACCACTGCAAATTAACCTGGAACACCTAGTAGCCCAATTTTCCTAGCTTCCTTTTGAATGCTGAGACCGTGTCCACCGACACAGTGCTGTCATCCAAGCCGTTCCACATGTCTACAACTCTAGCACTAAAGAATTTCTGTCCCAATGTTCCTCTCGGCTTCTTAAACAATTTGTACCTATGACCCCGAGTTGCTTTGTTTGGTGCTAATTCAAAGAATTTCTCCCAACCTAGTGCTTCCTTTCCAGTAATGATCTTGTATGCTTCAATTAGGTCTCCCCTGCTTCTCCGTCTCTCCAGTGTTGTTAGCCCACACCTCTCCAACCTCTCTTCATAGCTCAAATCTTTGTAGCCCCAAATCATCTTCGTAGCTCTTCTTTGCACTTTCTCCAATTTTTCAATGTCCTGTTTCAGGTGTGGGTTCCATGCCTGAATGCAGTATTCCAACTGTGGCCTAACCAGTGATTTATACAACCTCAGTAACGTGTCCTTGTCTCTAGTAACTATTGTCCTTTTTATCATGCCTAATGTTGAATTTGCCTTTTTTGATGCTTCCGCACATTGTCTTGAGGGTTTTGCACTCTTGTGCATAATCACTCCTAAGTCCCTTTCTTCCTCGCTAACCCTCAGTACCTTACCTCCCATTTCATATGCAAACTCCTGGTTTCTTTTCCCCATATGCATCACTGAACACTTTTCCAAATTAAAGAGCATTTGCCAGTCCTGCGACCATCTAAACATTCTTCGTAGATCTTCCTGTAGTATCTCTGCTTCTTCTTCATTACCCACTGCTCTACATAGTTTTGTGTCATCCGCAAACTTAGAAATTTTCGATAGAACCCCATCATCTATGTCATTGATGAAAAGTACAAACAACAGTGGCCCCAACACTGATCCTTGTGGCACTCCACTTAGCACTGCTGCCCACCTAGAATGTTTATTGCCTATTCCCACCTTTTGTCTTCTATCTGAAAGCCAGTTTTGAATCCACTTGAGTACCTGCCCACTAATCCCACATGCTTGTAACTTTTTAATTAGTCTTTTATGGGGTACTTTATCAAATGCCTTTGCAAAGTCTAGGTAAATCACATCCACTGGTTTTCCCTCATCTATCTTCTCAAAGACCTCCTCAAAGAATTCCAACAGATTTGTCAAACACGAGCGTCCCTTAGTAAACCCATGCTGACTACCTTTTATAATATCATGTTCCTCCATGTGCTTAACTATGTTATCCTTAACAATTCTCTCCATGACCTTACACGCCACACTGGTTAGACTGACTGGTCTGTAGTTACTTGGTTCACTTCTGTTTCCCTTTTTAAACAATGGCACTATAAGGGCATCCCTCCATTCTTGTGGAACCTCACCGCTCTGTATCGATTTATTGAAGATCTGTGCCAATGTCTCTCCAATTTCTTCCCTCACTTCATGTAAGAATTTAGGATGTAATTCATCGTTTCCAGGACTCTTGTCTGTTTTTAATCTTTTCAGTTGTTCCACCACATTTTCCCTAGTAAACATTATTTGTGTCAATCTTCCACCGCCATTGTCCAGAAATGCTCGGCTAGGCTCAGGAATGTTCCCTAAATCCTCCAAAGTAAACACTGAGCTGAAAAATTTATTCAGTACTTCAGTAGCTTCCGTGTCGTCCACAACAACTTCTCTACCGTCCTCTTCCTTTTTTATTGGCCCTACTCTGTCTTTCCTTTTCTGCTTGCTTCTAACATAATTGTAGAAACTCTTGCTGTCCTCTTTTACATTTCTCGACAACTTCTGCTCAAAGATTTTTAGTGCTTCCTTATTTGCTTTATTGCAGATGTTTCTTTTCTTCACATAGTTCATCCTCAATTCCTCGATTCTTGCTACACTATCACACTCGAGTACATTCTTTGTTTCCTTCTTCAACTTCTGATAATTCTTCCAAGCTTTATTCTTTGCCCTTCTCTTTTTTTGAACCTCACGTGTTACCCACGGCCTCCTCTTGTTGGTTCTTTTGCGCTTCGGTATATTTTCGTCAATAATCTCTCTCATGACTTCATTAAACTTCTTCCAAGCTTCGTTCGCTCCCATTCCACTCACCGCACTTTCTAGTTCCTTTTCCTTCAACCTGTTCCTCACTAATTCATAGTCTGCTTTAAAGAAATTGGGTTTGCTCATATAGGCTTTCACTTCCTGAGACTGCTGTACATATAGTTCCCATCTTACAACCTGATGATCACTAGTGTTAAAATGCTCCCCCACACTCACATTCTCTACCATATTTTCATCAGTCGTTATCACTAAGTCCAAAATGTTGTCTCCTCTTGTTGGCTCCATAACATGCTGTTGCATAAAGCAAGCATCAACAAAATCCAAGAACCTCCGATCTTTTTCTCTCTCCCCTTCCAATGTTTCCCAATCAATATGATAGTTGAAATCTCCCATTATCAAGGACGTTTCCTTATTGGCCATTTCCAGTAGCTTGCACATCCCTTGATCAGCTTCCTCTGTGGCATCGGGTACCCTATAGCATACTCCCACAAGCATCTTAGACCTGCTCAGTTGAATTTCACACCAAATACTCTCCTTAAATGTCTCATTGCTCATATCCTGCCTCTCTACTGCATTAATATGGCTCCTAACATACAGTAAAACACCTCCAGCTCCGTGTCCAACTGATTTCTGATTAGCTCGATCCTTTCGAAATAATCTGTATCCATCTAAAGCAAGCTCACTGTCTGCGATTTCCGGCTTTGTCCATGACTCTGCTATTCCAATTATATCAGGTTTCTCATTGTCCACATACAATTCCAGTTCTGCTCTTTTTGCCCTACTAACAATACTCCTAACATTTGCAAACATGCACTTTAAACTTTTACTGCCCCCAATTTCCTTACATCTCCTGTCCTCACTCCTGCAATTTTCTTTCTTTATCTGCTTTATGTCCTTATTTTTGTGACAGTTAGTGAGCCTACTCTTTACTGCACTAACCGTCTCCCAACCAAGTTTAAAGTCTTCAGCATCATGAAGACTTGCCTCGCCACCATGTCAGCACCTCGAGCATTCAGATGCAGACCATCTCTCGCCAAATACCCACCTCTCCACGGATTGAATTCCACCTCGCAGTACTTAACCTCTTCTTCCTCGCACTTACTCCTCAGTCTCCTGTTCACCTCCACTCGCTTGCTATCTAACGCCTCACTTATGTCCTGCCTTGGCAAAATACCCATCACCACAACTTTACCCTGTCTCTCTGCCTTCAGTCCATGTATCATCTCTTCGTATTTGGACATCATCTCATCTGTCTCATCCATCCGGAGATTATTAGTGCCGACTTGCACAATCAAAGTGTCTTCCTTACTCTTCTCAATTTCCGAGAGCATCTGCTCAATTCTCAATGCGACGAACATAATATATATTCACTACAGTGACTACACCACCGCGCCCCAGTGATAAAGAAGATACTTACTTACTTAGGCCTACTTACTTACTTACTCGCTAGATCCTAGTCCAACTGCGAGGCAAACGGCATTAACAACCAGGACCGAAAATAAAATCTATTTTGCGCCTCGTCTGACTGCCATCTAACGAACATGTAGCTAGCCTAGTAGCCATCTAGCGATCAGAAAATGATTCGAGTCTTGTATTATCATGAACTTGGTCGTCATCGTTGTCACTGATTGTGGTTTCTGACTCAGGTTTTAAATCAAATTTAATAAAGATATCATCATTGTCATTATGAGGGACCAGTGGCGCATTGGAAAACACTCTGGCGTGGAGATAAGCGGACTCGAATTCAAATCCTGAAGCCCACGTATGATAGATGGGCTTTATTATAAGCTGATATAGTGTGTCGCCGTTGTATAGGCTATATCTATAGCAAGCTGCCTGTTCTGTTAGTTGTTGAGATTATTATTTGTGATTTGTGTTCTTGTGAATTGTTTCAATAGCATAACTGTGGTGTAGATCTAAGTTTTTACTCTTATATAGATTTCTATGTGCTTAGCTCAAGATGTAACTTTTCCACGTATGTGAACGTGTATAGCGGGCTTCAATCCTTCTACTCAGAAGCAGTGGCGGCGCCAGGATTTCAGGTTTGGGGGGCTGAAGCCCCAAGCCTTCCTCCCTCCCCGAGACGCAACTAGAAGATTTTCTTCCCAGGGCGGTCATATTGCAATCGTGAGGTAATGTAAAGTCCCTATTGTCTTTGACATACCGATATGCAAGCACTCAAAAACCACGTTGACTTGAGTTCCAAGTTATCACAATAAGAGGTGTACAAAACCGCATTAATATTCAGAAATTCCAAAATACAATGGTGTGCAATTCAGTATTATCGTAAAACAAGTCAACCATGGACACAGACTCGAGATCCAAGTTGTCACAATAAAAGGTGTCCAACACAGCATTAATATTCAGAAATTTTACAATAAAATGGTGTGCAATTCAGTATTATCGTATAAAAAGTCGACCATGGACACGGACACGAGTTCCAAGTTATCACAATGAAGGTGTCCAACACAGTATTATTACTCAGAAAGAGTCTATGACAACAGAGGCCGTTACCCTGGACATTCAATTAAAATAATCACACAAAAAAGTAAATAACAATTAAGGTGTCCAACAACGCATTAATATTCAGAAATTCCACAATACAATGGTGCACAACTCAGCATTATCGTATACAAAGTCAACCATGGACACAGACTCGAGATCCAAGTTGTCACAATAAAAGGTGTCCAACACAGCATTAATATTCAGAAATTTTACAATAAAATGGTGTGCAATTCAGTATTATCGTATAAAAAGTCGACCATGGACACGGACTCGAGATCCAGGTTGTCACAATAAAAGGTGTCAAATACAGCATTAATATTCAGAAATTTTTCAATAAAATGGTGTGCAATTCAGTATTATCGTATAAAAAGTCAACCATGGACACCGACTCGAGATCCAAGTTGTCACAATAAAGGTGTGAAACAGTATTAATACTCAGAAATTTTACAATAAAAAAGTTATCACAATAATGGATGGATCCGATTTGACCAAGGTCTATGACAACAGACGCCGTAACACTGGACATTCAATTAAAATAATCACAAATAAAAATAAATCACAATAAAGGTGTCCAACAGCGAATTAATATTCAGCAATTTTACAATAAAATGGTGTGCAATTCAGTATTATCGTATAAAAAGTCGGCCATGGACACGGACTCGAGTTCCAAGTTATCACAATAATGGTGGCCAACACAGTATTAATACTCAGAAATTTTACAATAAAAATGTAATCACAATAATGGATGGATCCGAGTTGACCAGGGTCTATGACAACAGAGGCCGTTACACAGGACATTCAATTAAAATAATCACACATAAAAATAAATCACAATAAAGGTGTCCAACAGTAAATTAATATTCAGAAATTTTACAATAAAATGGTGTGCAATTCAGTATTATCGTATAAAAAGTCGGCCATAGAGAAGGACTCGAGTTCCAAGTTATCACAATAAAGGTGTCCAACAGCATTCACAGGACACTATTATAATTATCTGCCTGCATATTACTAATGACAGAAAACAGTTTAAGTTTCCTTAATACAAAAATATGCATGCTTAGATATATGCACACATAATTATTTTATGTATATATATGTATATACATATAATTATATGCACACAAATGTTTTACATGTATATGCTAATAGCACTAGGACTTCTTAGTTGACCATTATATCAAACGTAGGCCTATATTCCCAGACAGTGGTGGTATATACAACAAGAATATGATACTTATTATACAGAAACTATCAAGAGCGCACACATATGAGGTGTGTAAGAGAAACATGATGCAAATCTGACAACTACATTGTTGTGTCAAAGGCATTTCTGGATAAAACGCAATCTTCTGGATAACCAGCAGTCTGTAATATTATTTTCATGCATGAAGTGCAGTACAGATGCAACACTACTATGGGAGACTTTAAAAATTATGCATACTGCAGAGCAGTAAGTGTACTCTAAATTGTCAGCTCACTTTTGGTGGGGCTGACAGCTTCCATTCCATAAAGAAGAAACGGTTTACAGTGGGAAACTACTAAATGCAACAAAACTGGTTTACTAAATTTGTAGCATTTGCTATGCAATGAATTAAATGACCTATACAACTTAATATATATAAAATTTCCCGAAAATGTCAAAAAATTTCGGAAAATGTCAAATATTTCTCGAAAATGTCAAAAAATTTCCGATTTTTTCCCTCGAATAAAACCCATGCAAAAAACCCCATTTCCCAAGTTCGAATCGAAAAACCCAAGATCTTGTGGAAAAACCCAAGGAGCGGCAACGCTGGTGACGATGATTAAATTTGTGAAATATGCGAAAAATCCAGAGAAAATACAGCTTTGCACCACTTTTTGAAGTACTCGGCAATTTCGATATTTCTATACGTCTAATACTTATAAAACGGTTTCTATCTGAAAAGAGGTGTCTAAGAGCAATGTTGTTTCTTCGACAATTTCCGGTTGTATGGTCAAAAGGTAAGGTATACGGGTGCAAACTTGTCACCCGTTTTCATAGACTGTGGCCAAGAAATGAAGTCGCTAACTTCATTCTCAAAGTAGATTTCGATGCCATTGATCATTGTCTTGTTTTCTTATTACGAAAAAAGCCGTTACAGACATTTTCCGCATTTTGCTTTGGGGGGGCTGAGCCGCATTCAGGGGGGGCTTAGCCCCCTCCAGCCCCCCCCTGGCGCCGCCACTGCTCAGAAGCGCTCCTGACCACAGAGCGGACACTGAATCGGAATTTCACGCCGAAGTGCTGAGCAATTGCGAGCGAATGATTTTCCAAGATCCCTACGCGGCGACTTGAGGTGGATCCGAACCTGCAATCCTCCGGCTGGAAGGAAAGGAACATATCCACTATATGCCACCACGCCCCATTGATGCTTTTCAGGTTAAAAGCGTAAATTATCAGCAACTCCTGAAACATTACTTAAATTTATTTCAAGCATTTTCACCAAATAGGCCTACACTATCCACTCGATAATTTCGCTAGAGCCAATCCATCCATACTGGGCAACTAATGGGCTCTAATATATATAGGCCTAATCATCTAAGGTCCGGAAATGCATGCTGCGAACTTCTGAGATTCTAAGGAGACATTTTTTCATTCATTATTCATTAAGAGTAGATGCATTATATAGCGCCTCTTCAAGGGGGCTACTCAGAGGCGCTTTTTTAAATTTACATTTGTGATGCGCACGTTTTTGAATATTTTTGCTTTGCTTTATTAGATTTATTTGTTTCTCGCATTTGCTACAGCGCCCCTTCAAGCTCCGTATGCCTACTCAGAGACACTCCCGACTACAGCGCGGACACTGCTTCAGAGTTTCACGCTGAAGCACACGAGCAATTGCAAATGAAGGCTTTGCTCAGGTCCCTAAGCGGCGACTTGAGGATTTATGTGGCAGACGTGTACTTTACCTGTATTTATTTTGAACTTTTGACTAATTCGAGGTGTTTTCGACGTAAACCCCTATCTAGCTTTTTCTAGCTTTTTTGGGGCCTCATCTGACCTTTTTCCAAATATTCATAATAACACCCGCGAACGTGTAATGGGATTGCATCATTGGACATAAAAAGCGGGAAATAAGATCTACATGTAGGCCTATATATATCCTAGTCTAATAACAAATATCTTCTTCTTTACGTTCGTATGATAAGAAAAATCAGTTTTGTTCTGATGTGTGCATATAATTTATAATTGTATGACGCAATCTGCAACCAAAATGATTTTTTTTTCTAACAGACAATATCTACATTCTACAATCTCAATCCTCCAGTGCAGCAAAGATGGCAGAGGAAGCCGATGAACGCCTGTTTGACGCAATACGCAATGATAAACTGCATGTACTCTAGCGATTGTTCCCTCCGCCTCGCCCCTCCTGTGGTCATGAGCTCCGTCCTCGGGCTCATGGCTTCTCTTTCCCGGAAAAAGATAATTGCAACTTTATCTTTTATGCTAAACTGCTTTATGCTCCCCCCCATCCTGGTGGGGTCTCACCCTGGCCTCTGACAGAGAACGCCTCGAAAAACTCCTAAAAAGAGCAAAACGCCTAGGTTACTTAGAGCAAACCTTTCCAACTGTCACCGAACTTGCCAACACAGCTGATGCAAAACTCATCTTCTCCATTATACACAACCCCAAACATGTACTTCACCAACTCCTACCTCCTCTCCGACCCCCCTCCTCTCACCAACTAAGACCTAGAGCACACAACTATACTCTCCCACTAAAGGACAATTCTCAATTTATACCACGATTATTATATAAAAATATTTACTAGCTTACTTTAAGCCTAACTAATTGAACTTTTGACTTTAATTATTCATTATCTCTCATGTTAACATTTTCTGCGTTATTGTCAGGTTGTCTTTTCTCATTAAAACGAATATATACATTATCTCTAGAGTACTGTTCAAAAACATTGTTTTAACCTAGCTAGCTAGCCCTACAACAAACACATCAATTAATTTTAACTTAAATCCAATATTTATTTATGTCGCTTATAAACTGAACCCATACAGTCATAAAACCTTTATAAAACTAGTTATATGTAACATGCTACGTTCTGCCAGCCTGATGTTTGATTAAACGAAAATTGATTGATTGATTGATTGAAATATTACCTCCTAAAATTAAAATGATGAATAATTATTCAAAAACAATCTCGGTTAAACACCCGTGAAATGGTTGTGATCTAACTACAAATTCAATTTATGCAAAAATTGCGAAATAACGTTTTGTCCGGTAGTACTGTAGTGTCACATATTAATGAATTTACAGAAGCAAAAGATAAATTGTACCTTAAAATATGTGGTTAATGTTATTAACTGTACAACTTTTTCTGTTTAGCAATGAACACTAATGACATTGGAACGTTATGTTAAGACAACATTAAATTAAATGTATATTGGACACTATTAATTCATTTTTACTGCACTGTATATATATATGCTGTAAATTGTCGTCAACGGCCTTTGATGTCATACGAAGACGTTACTCCATACAATACTCGACCAAGGCCACGTACATAATCTTACCCTTCATAGAGTTGATTCTTTTGCCAGAAGAAGTTTTATTATGCGAATGTTGTATAACTTTGCATAAATGCTTTCTATTGTTTATTTCCTCTGTAAACTACTGTGCGTTTGCTGGTGAAACCAGAAAATTAAACTGCATTAAACACAAATTAAAGAATATTCTTACTTACTTACTTATTTACTTAAACCTTGGAGAAATTGTGAAATCTTTCGTTGTAGGGCGGATCTGTGTTTGCGTGTGTCTAGTATTCAACTCTGTTAGACTATTAAAACATTATAAAAAAAACGTAAAGCAGGTATCAGAATATCGACGTAGGCTATTTATTCTCTTTGTGACACAGGTTGGAACTTGGAACATTCAATTTATTTGTGACAAATTATTTACAAAAGTAGTTCAGTAAAACACACCGAACCTACGATTACACAGGCTGACGAGGCCAGAAAATAGACTTAGCCTTCTACTGCATGCGTGATAAAAAATAATAGGGTTGCATTACGTATATAAGCCTATAAATAGATCTTTATAACGTAGACTATCAGTGTCAAAAAAGGTTCGCACAGACAAACAGACACCCATAACACAGTATAAATAACAAACAGTACGTCAAATCTCGGCCTCTGCTGAAGTCAGAATGTGTGACTGAATTCAGAGTAGTCCGCCATTTTAAACGTGAGCCGTTCACTAAATCGGTTTCAATATGCTTGCAGCATCACCATGCATGTTGCCTAGCAATGTTGCAAGGACTATCTTTACTGCATCATCTTACGTCACAAATTACGTGCGAAGGCTCACGTTCAAAATGGCGCTGACTAGCAAAACTGGTCAACAGAACCAATTCGAGTCTACGTACAGTATTCATACTGTGCCCGTAATCGCAAAAGCAAACAATAAACTGATTGTACAAAAATAATCAAACTTAAAACGCCCCTCGCCTAGTTTTTCGCTTCACTCGTCCTGAAATACAAGGTCATTTGCGAATGCCATGATTAAAAAAGTAGTTCCTGCCATAATTATACACTTAAAATCATTAATTATACTTATTTCGCTCAAAATAATTATCAAAACAATTAAATCAACGGACGCCATTTCAGATTCACGTACAGAAATCGAAAAACCGCACAAACGCTGCAACGCTTCAAGCCCAAGTCCCACTCTACACTGACTCCATCTAGCGACTGTGAGACTTCGTTCCAGATTCATCAAATCGTCTCCTTATTATCCCTACTCTTCCTTTTTCGCTTTTATGGAATCGACTTGTTCCTTGGTCGTCTTTTTCATGATGTCTTCCTCGTTCACGCCCTGGGGTAGGTACCCGATACCCCTTGCGTGCGGTCCAAGGTCTCCGTCAAAGATGAAATCCCAGAGAACCTTCACCCAGGACGTGTGATAGGGCAGTGGGTCGTAGAACTCGGCCGCGATGCGTTTCAGCTCCGGTAGCTTGGTGAAGGGGATGTAGGGGAAATCATGGTGCTCCACGTGGTAACCGACATTGAAAAGGATCGGGTTGAGCGGACCGTAGTAGCTGTGCGTGGCCTGGCCCTTCGTGAACAGATAGTGCTCGGAGATGAAGTGGCCAGCCAGCGGGTGGAAGCCAAGTCCGAAGAACGTCCCGAGGACGAGGTAGCCCAACGAACGACCCCCGAATATGAAGAAGATGGCGGCGTCGAATGACAACTGCACAACGAAGTTGACGACCTCGAGCTGGAGCATTGGAATGGGGTTCTTGAAGTATGGACGAAGTCCGTGGATGATCGGATGGATGAGCAGCCAGAACATCTTCGTCAGAGGATGGCGGAACAGGTAGGTCTCGACGGCAGTGGGGATGTCGACGTCGATGGTGTCGTGTCCAAGGTATCGATGGTGGTCCGCGTGGTACTTCTTGTACGTGACGGACATCGGGATGGCCATCGGGAGATTGGCGAGCATGCCGAGGGCGCGGTTGGCCAGCGGGTACTTGTGACCGAAGGCGAGGTTGTGCCCGATCTCGTGGATGGCGCTGCCCAGGGAGTGGTTGATCGTGGCGCTGACTATGTAGGCCGTGATGAGGATTGTCGGGAGGGATGCTTCGCTGATCAGGTAGCACATGATGATCTGAAGGACGACCTCGACGCTGACGATGACCGCTGTTGTCGGGTCGTAGCCCATCAGCTTCTTCACTTCCGGGTACTTCTTGAGGATCGCCTGTCGACGGATGACGTGGGGTTCCTCAGAGTAGTCCCACGGTTCGTCCAGGTGTTCCAGTTTGAAGCCGAGCGGAACGAAGCGCTGGAACAGCTCCCCGAATTTATCCTTCACCCGTTCACGCATCTTCTTCGGTTGGCGGGTGGAAAAGGACGTTGAGACTAAAACTGGAAGATGAAGAAACAAAGGGAATTCGTTAGACGTTAGAAAACATTTCTCTTAGTCTTATTCCTATTCTTATTATTTTTCATTGTTATATGCCTAATAATTTATTATAAGCCTAATAATTTATTAGACTATCATATCTAAGGCCGCAGCCAAGATTTTATTTCGGGGATGTTTTCCCCGACTTTTTGGGGGCGCGAAATTTCCTGACGACCTCTTTTATTCGTAAATTTTTCTGACTTTTTGGCACGTATGCCTAATACGTCAGCGGTGTTTCAAAAAACACTATTTTCGGTGAGTATTGCCTATTTTCTGTTACAGGTTACATTATATTATACGCAGTGTAGTTCGTAGGTCTACATCATGTGGCAGTAAATGCATTATTTCCTTTTCAAATTATTTCATTTCGGGGGGTGTTCAAACACCCAAAAACACCCCTAGCTACGGCCTTGATATAAGTCGACTGAAATTGAAACGAAAACGGCATATTTTCATTTCTTATCAAAAGCAAACGCTAAACAAAATCTAAAAGTACACAAAGTATTATGCTAGAAATCCGCTTTGCTGTCCCAAGAAAGACGTCTTTAGCAACTGGTAAGATATCATATTTTGCCCCGCAAGTATTATTATGCTGGCAATTGGCAAAGTGGCGACATCTAAGCCTATACTGTATACTATAGCTATAATATACTATGGTACCGGTATACATCATATACGGGTCAACTTCAAACGATAAAGCAGACGCTATCTATCTTAAATGATCAGGATGCGTCGCTCTGTCTGTCTGTCTGCCTGTCTGTCTCTATCATTCACATATTCATAAGCACAGACATATAGGCAGATAGATGCACACACACGCACACAGAGCGTGAGAGGGAGGTGCGGAGGGAGGGTAATGCAGCACATGTGCCGTGCCATTTGCAAACAGGCCGCCCTCCGCCCTCGTCCGGTCCGGGTCGATAAAAAGAGAGACTTTGAAACGTGGTCTCAAGACAACAAACAAACAAACTCTGTTAGGCCTATATACGAAATTTCTTCTGCTTAAGACAGAGAGAGACAGACAGGCGCGTTCTAAATAACCATCTCGCTTGCCTTCTTTAGATTATATAAACAGTTATATAAACAGTTATATAAACTGGCCTAGTTAGCTACACAGGTAAGCGAGAGCGGCATTCGTCTGTTGGTTGCAACGGACTGCGGTTCAAACCCCGGGCTGGGGGTTGACATTCAGAGATTTAGATATCTCGGACTAGCACGTGTGGGACGCAGGGGCACAAGCTCCTGCGGGGCGACCTTGGGCAAGTTGCTTACCCATCATTGTCTGTGGGGAAGGCAACGGGAAACCACCTCACTCATCTCATCCCCAGGGGCGTAAAGCCAATGAACCTGCCTTCGGGCAGAGCACCATCATCGTCATCATCATCATCATAAACAGTGGCGTAGACAAGGGGGGTTTCGGGGGTTAAACACCCCCCATTGGCCTAGGAAAAGTTTTTAAAGGTTATTTATCCACTTAAATAAGAAAAACAAAACAATTGCTTGTAGTAGCAATTGTTTTTCTTACTTTATTCCCTTTGTCACTTTATTCCCTTTTTATTTACTGTAGCCTAATACTGTTGGGTAGGTGTCAGAAAGGGCATCCGGCCAGGCCATAAAACCCCCAAACCCCCCCCCCCCCCCCATCATTAATTCCTGGCTACGCCACTGTATATAAACTATGGTTTCTGGTCTCTGATCCGCGTTTAGTTTGATAAGTGACGTCAGCACATAATAATTTGACGTCATCATGCAAACCATAGACGATCGATTAAGATCATCGACTGATTTGTATAGCGCTGTCTTAACAGATACAATTTATGCCTATTCCCTCACACAATCTATTTATCTGTCTCTGTCCTTCTGCTTGTCTGGCTGTGTCCGTACATATAGGTCTAGCCATCTATCCATTCATCTATCCATTCATCCATCCTGTCATCTATCCATTCATCTATCCATTCATCTACCCATGCATCTATCCGTTCATATATATATATATGTTCATTTATCCATTCATCTATCTTGTCATCTATCCATTCATTTACCCTGTCATCTATCTATCTTTTTTGTCTTTTCCAGGACTGTTTTAAAGGAATTTTTAGAACTGCCCAACTCCTTCTTTCCTGTCCCATCATCTATGGTAAAATAGCCTACTTCCAATCGGAGGAGAATGACCTTTTTGCTAATTTTAACTGTGCAGAAGTGATTCTAAAACTCCACATTTTTTGTACAACTGCACGTTAAAAAAAGCCCTGTCTTTTTTCTGTTTTAAACAGTTTCTTTCTCTGTCTCTTTTTATTTCCCTATCATTCCTCCTCTCCTCCCCACCCCTTCTTCCTCTTCTTTCTACTTTAGTTAAGCAGAGTTCACGATAATTTTTCCCCGTCGTAGCATCATGCACCGTCTCCTCGGCTTGACACCCCTCCCCAGTTTCTGACCTGGTACAAAACAGACTAAGCATTTAAATTCTGGATTCTCGCTGGTCCCAGATGAAATAACGCATGCGAATAACCTGGTCTTCCCGAAACGCGCTGCAGTCTTTTTATACGAGCGTTCCATAGGCGGAGACCTCGGCAAAGAATTGGGGGGGAACGGAAAGACGCGAGATTTTCCGAAAAATTTCTGACGACCGGCGAAATCTCGAGAAAAATTCTTATTTTCGCCGCCAAAAAGTTGATGACCTTTTCTTTCTTTTTTTTGTCATCCGGCCAAATCTCGACGAAATTTTCTATTTTCGCCCCCCAAAAAGTTGATGGCCTTTTTTTAGTCTTGACGCTCAACGATTGGGGGGGGGACAAAAGCACTGTCCGTACCCCCAACACTTCCATTGGGGGGGGGACCGTCCCCCTAGGTCTCCGCCCATGGAGCGTCCGCACATATAGTAGTAATTAGCAACGCCCTCCTCCTTTATCCAGGCTTGGGACTGGCACTGGCAAAGTGCAACCAATGGCGGAGTTCGCCCGCACATAGTGGCATGCAAGAGGGGCATTTCGCCCTTGAGAATTGGAACTTAGTTTTTATCTGCTACCTTTGGTTCTTAGGCTAACTAACTTCATCGCACTAAAGTAGGCCTACTAATGATGAACGGAATGAAACGGAGATATTTACATTTTACCGACTTTTATGGCAAATACACACGTTCTGAATTTCCTGCTTTGCATTTTTTAAACGCTGCCATGCAAGAGCTCGTGACCATTTTGTTTGCCGATCCTGCCGAAACAATTGTGGGCTCACAGTATGATACATGTAGGTCTTACACTCTGCATCTTCGTGCAGCGACGAAGCATAATTTCGAATATTTACATTACAGCAAGACGTGGGGAATATTTGAGGGTAACATTTGCGGATAAGCCGGGATAACGTTAGGCCTACTATGCGCAGAACATTTGCGGAAAACATTAGTGAAGAACATTAATTTGTGGGTATAGTCGTATACTGTTCATGGCCTCTCTAATTTCAATGCGAACAGCATGGCATTGCGGTAATTTATGATGCGGATAGAAATAGGTTTACGGTGGCTTATCAGTAACTTGTCAGGTGACTCTTAATACAATCAGACGCCCGCGATCTCTCTGCTATTATGTGTGTGTGTGCAGTGTGCTGGTGCTGCTTTGCATGCGGTGATGGTTGCAATTGAAATAGGTTTGCCGACTTCAATTATAATTATTGGAACACACCGTGTAAACGATCTATATTATATCGCCGGTACACGTATGAATGACATCGGCAAACACGAGTATAAGGATATCATATGTATAGTCAGAAGAGAGGCAGACAGGTGGACGTGGGCGGAGTTTATCAGGGGCTAGGGAGAGCTAAGCCCCCCCCCCAAGAAAACTCAGATTCATTTTTCTTACCATGTATACAATGGTATTTTTCCCGGGCTTAGCCCCCCCTCATGAAGGCTTTAGCCCCTCCAAGAACAGAAACCAAACTCCGCCCATGCATGCGGATAGACATAGGGAGATAGGTAGTGTGACCAACCGTCTGACGGCAGGATGGTTCGAGGACCAACAGGTGGACAGACAAACGAGCATACAGAGAGAAAGACAGGAAAAACGGACAGGTCAGCAGACAGTAAGACAGGTAGGCACAAACAAATGAACACAAATACAAACAGACGTACAGGCAGAATGGTTGGAGGACCCACAGGCGGACAGACATGCAGACGAACAGACAGACAGAAAGACAGGACAAGCAGAAGAAAAAACAGACAGCAGATGGATACAAGGGGACGAACACAAAGACAAACAGACAGACAGACAAATAGACAGACAGATACTCAGACAGACAGACTTATAGAAATCTCCCAACGAATCCAAAGCGCCCATACAATATTTTTGGTTCAAGTTGCAAAACATTGTTCCAATAAAAATTATATTATACAGCAGACATTAACGCGGTTTGTTGACCCTATCATCGTAAATGCCTCACTATAAATTATAGAGAGCACACTTCTTCAATTAAAAGGCCTATCTTTAGACGCAGGCCTAGCTGTAATTAATAGGCTCATTAAATTTAATCAGCATCTACAGCATATCGACCCAATTATCGTCAATCATAAGCTTATAATTTATTTGCTGTAGACTTTTACAATAATTATTACCTTTGACGTCCTATATATCGCGTCAAAAGATCAGACGTAGTAAATTGACAGATAAAGCTTATTTCGTCTATCTGCTTGACCTCGTTACAAATTGGAGGGGGAAGGTGTCATCATCATTACGCGTCATCATCGTCATAGTCATCATGGTGACGACGACGAAGATAATGACGATGTTGGCATTCATTTTCAAAGTCATCGTCACCATAATTTTCAGAAAAATCATCACCGTCAAAAGGTCCGTCATTATAATCGCCATTATCGTTTTATAATCGTCACTAGGCCCCTAGTAATCGTAATTTTGATCGTCATTGTCGTCGTCATTGTGATCATCATCATCGTCATCATCATCATTGTCATAGTAATCGTCGTCATCATCGTTATTATCATAATTGTTGCTGCTATCAACATTGTTATCATCATCGCTACTTGAATACTTCTCGCCTCTCTAACAATTCCCAATGTGATAAAACAATCAGGACATTAGCAACATTAACGTCAGCCTCCTCGCATCGTCCACTCCGCTCTTTAAACAGATTTGAACTTCTAGTACCTCCTACTAGAACGGCTATGGCTCAGTCCCGTTCCTTTACATCAATTGGCCCCTCTCTTTGGAATACGCTCTCTCCTTCTACTCGATCTCAACTTCTGACAGGTAATCCCTCCTCCTCATTTTCTTTTCTTAAAACCTATTTTTTCTCTCGTGGCCTTGCGCACTGGGAGCGCCTCTGAACGGTTCACCCTAGTAGAGGCGCTTTATAAATGTTTTTATACAATACAATACAATACAATAACTCTTATATATATATATATATATATATATATATATATATATATATATATATATATATAGATTACCTGTCAGAAGGTCACCTCCCAGCATCTGAAAAACGTGCTCTTGTATTTCCCTCTCTCAAGAAGCCCAACCTGGATCCTAGCTTGTGCCAAAATTATCGTCCTATTGCAAATCTTTCCTTTCTCTCTAAGACTTTAGAGCGACTTGTTTCTTTGCAACTTCTCCCTTATCTTGAGCAATCGGGCCTTCTACCTCCCAGACAATCTGGCTTTAGAGCTCACCCCTCGACTGAAACTGCTCTTCTTTCTCTTCTTTCTGACATCTATTCTGCTATGGATAAATCGCAGGTTACTCTTCTGGCTCTCTTTGATGCATCTTCAGCATTTGATATGGTAGACCATGATATTCTACTACATCGTCTTGAAACTTCTTTTGGTCTTAGTGGCCTTCCTCTTCTTTGGTTTCGTTCATATCTTACTGACCGTACCCAAATGGTTATACTAGATGATTCTCGCACCTCATGGGTTCCTGTTAAATTTGGAGTTCCTCAAGGATCCGTACTAGGTCCACTTCTTTATATCTTGTTTACAGCTGAAATCCCTCTTCTCTTTGCTAAACACTCAGCCTCTGGTCACCTTTATGCTGATGATGTCCAAACTTTTGTTCATGGCTCCTCTTCCCAACAACTTGCTCTCTGTCAGTCTATTGCATCTCTTTCTGCTGATCTCAATTGTTGGATGTCCTCAAATCGTCTTTCACTCAACTCTTCCAAGACTCAGTTGATCTGGTTGGGCACCCGTCAACAGCTTAACAAGCTTGATTACGTTTTACTTGCCAAGCACTTTCCTCAATTTACTTTTGTGACAAATGTCCGTGACCTGGGTGTTACTATTGACAATACTCTTTCCTTCTCTACACATATTTCTAATATTTCTCGGTCCAGTTTCTATCATCTGCGACGTTTACGTGCCATTAGGCGATCTGTCTCTTCATCGATTTTTTCTTCTATGGTCCATGCCTTCATCTGTTCCCGCATTGACTATTGTAACTCGTTACTCATTGGCCTACCTAAACTCCGCCTGGCTCCTCTTCAATCGGTACTTAATGCATCTGCACGTTTGATTGCCCGCCTTCCTCGTTTCTCTCACATTTCAACTTTCATGACTGAGCACCTTCACTGGCTTCCTTTGACTGCCCGGATTCAATATAAAATTCTTTTTCTTACCTATAAGATGTTTTTGGGTCAAGCGCCTCGCTACCTTTGTGATCTTATTAGGAAGCCTTTCTCTGCTACCGTTGGACGTCCTCTCCGCTCTTTAGACCGTCACGATCTTCTTGTACCACGATCTCGGACTGCCACAGCCCAACATCGCGCCTTTGCCTCCGTCTGCCCTTTACTGTGGAATGGCGTTCCTCCTATTATTCGTTCCAAGATTTTATCTGGAGGCTTTACTTTTTCTGCCCGTTGTCTTAACCCTCGGGCTACTAAGGGGGGGTGGTTGCCACCCCCCCCTAGGTTTTTCGCAAATCAAACGCGTTCCGTCTGGAATAAAATTTTGAAAAAATTGGTAGCTGTAGAGGGTTCATTGGGACACATTTTGAGGTAAAACTTTTGATGATGCCCCCTACCGTTCAAAAGTTACACCCGATATACCAAAGGTACCAGGGGGGGTGGATACCACCCCCCCTAGAATATCGTCTGTAACTTTTCCGCCCTTTAATATTAAGATACACAAATTATACCATTCTATAGAGGGAATGTGGGGCTACATTTCCATGCTCACTGAGTTGTCTTTTGACAACCGGAAGTGCTCAAAATAAATTGAAATATATATAAAGGTGTTTTATTTTCATAAAATTGTCATGTTGTTTCTATTATAACTTATCCATAATTTATTTTTTAATAGAAATAAATTATGCCATTCTGTAGAGGGCATTTAGGGCTATTTTCTGATACTAAATAATTTGTTTTTTGATGACCGGAAGTGCTCAAAATAAATTAAAATGTATGAAAATGTTGGGTTTTTTTACAACGCAAGCCGAAATGTGTGCGTAAACGTTTTTCAGCGGCAAAAACATGTTTTTTTGTTTTGATTGAACATAAAACAGACTTATTACTAGTTTTTATAGTTGAATATTGGACTTTATTATATGTAAACTACCTTTTATATATAAATCATGTATAAAACACACAGAATCTAATATATTTCCTATGCGTAAGTATACATTTTGTGGAATCGACGGGTACCCATGGTAAAAAATTCATAATTTCGAGGGGCATTCATATTTTCTAAACCTAAATATACCATTTTGTGCAGAAATGAATGCTGAATCAAATGGTGTATTACAAGTTATGATATCTCAAACCCAACCCAAAATCCGGGGGGGGGTGGTAACCACCCCCCCCTTGGTAGTCAGTGTTACAAAAAAAGCTTGGTAGCCTGAGGGTTAAGACTTTTCTTTTTCCAGGAGTTCTTCGCACTGGGAGCGCCTCTGATTAGGTTGTACTGTGAGAGGCGCTTTATAAATCCCAAAATAGAATAGAATAGAATAGAATATATATATATATATATATATATATATATATATATATATATATATACTCGCCTCTTCGTCCTCTTCTTCATCCTTTCCTTCACGACCGACCCTTGCGCGGTTTCTGACCCAACGGCTGCATGTTGCTGTTTTGCATTCTACCCAAGTCCAATGGTGGCTTGCGTGGGGTGGATTTGGGGCATGATCCGAATTCACCTCAACTCTATTCGCAATGTGGTCTCTGTTCGGATCGTTGGCCTACTACCAGTGACTTATGTAATGTTCGAACCATTTGCGACAGCAGCTGTCACTTCCTCGATCAATCACCTATTGCACGTGGTTCACTGGTAATTCCGTCACTGTCTGTACTCTGCCAGTGCCAGTCCCAAGCCTGGACAAAGGAGGAGGGCGTTGCTTATGATCTTTGTCATCACACAGTGACGTTGAACTACAACTACTGATACTTTATGGTGATTCATTTATTCATTCAGAGCATTTATATAGCGCCCCTTCAAGAAACTACTCAGAGGCGCTCCCAGCCCATCCACGAACAAAGAAAAAAGACTGATGGAGAAGGGTTGGTTAAAGGGGGTGGTCTGAGGGAGGGTTACGTAAAACATGTTAGGGCATTATAGTGTTCGTTAGAGTAGGGAGAAGATGGGGAAATGATGTTGGTATGTATGGTAAGTAGCGCAATGGAGTACTAGCACAGACAGCGTGACGGAGACAGACGTAGAGATACAGAAAGACAGAGACAGGCGGATAGATGGAGAAAGACAAGGAAAGTCTACGTGACAGGTACACAGATAGAGAAAGACAGAGATCGAGACAGACAGACAGGCAGACAGACAGATAGAAAAAGACAGAGATAACTGTAGACAGACAGTCCGAGACAGACGTACACTTTAGTTTTCTGGGGTGTTGCTATATAATTTACAACAATAATTCCCATTCTGAGTCAAAAACCAGTGACTTCTCTTCGTCAGAGTCGTCATGTATACATATGATGGTGACTCACGTTCGACTGATCTTTACTAAACCAAAGAGAGACAACAATTATTTATTGGAGCGACATCTCTCGCAGGCTTCGAAGCGATGACACGCCCACTTCCCAAAGCAGATAACGATCATTTTAGACCATAGGCCCAATTATAACTCATGTCATACCATATCGCACCGATTCGAATAATATTATGAGAATTTATAAAGCACCTCGAACAGTAGGCTAACTAGCTATTCATACATTCATTCAGTGGCGTAGGCAAGGGGGTTTCGGGGGTTAAACCCCCCCATTGGCTCCAGAAAAAAGGTTTTTAAGGTTATTTTTCCATTTAAGTAAGAAAAATAGCAAAAAACAGGGTTTCCGGCCATAAAACCCCTCCCATCAAAAATTCCTGGCTACGCCACTGCATTCATTCTATTCATTGTGTGGACTTCTTTATTTATTTCTCGCATTTGCTATAGCGCCCCTTCAAGCTCACTACTCAGAGGAGCTACCGACTACAGCGCGGACACTGAAATCGGAGTTTCACGTCGAAGTGCTTAGCAATATTGCAAGTGAAGGACTTGCTGAAGGTTCCTAAGCGGCGGCTTGAGGTGGATTCGAACCTGGAACTCTCCGGCTCCAATGCAACAAATCCACCACCACCACCACACCACCGCGCCCCGCAATATAGCGACCCTTCAACAAAACTACTCAGTAGCGCTCCCCGCCCAGGCGCTCCCACTGCCTCCCAGAATGACAGTCCTGAGTAAATAAAAAAATATTCAAGCATCGAAAGGATGAGGATGGCGCGCTCAGTAAGACCTTACTATGGATAGAGGGGAGCGGTGGTTTAAATGGTTTGGGCGAGCAGTGGGAACTCTGGATATGAGCAGTGGGAACATTGATGAAGAGTTTTATTGGAACGCATGTGTTTCAAGGTTCCATCATGATGAGCAAACCAAGAATTTCGAGAGCAGTGGGAACGCCGTTTCCACGCGTTCCCACCCACATTAAACCCTGAAGGGAAGTATAGTTCATTGCATACAGATACAAGATATAGATATAGATGCGCATATATAGAAGGACCTACAGTCCTACAATATCAGTGTTCAAGGACAAGAAAAAGGCTTCAATGAGAAACACACTTGGGTCTGAGTCGTTTATATAACGGTTTCATTTTCTTTAGCTTCGTCATATCACTTTGCGTCCAACAGTGTACAATCACTTTACTCAACAGTGTACAATCACTTTACTCAACAGTGTACAATCAATTTACTCAACAGTGTACAATCAATTTACTCAACATTGTAAATCAATTTACTCAACAGTGTACAATCAATTGACTCAACAGTGTACAATCAATTTACTCAACAGTGTACAATCAATTGACTCAACAGTGTACAATCACTTGACTCAACAGTGCACAATCAATTTACTCAACAGTGTACAATCAATTGACTCAACAGTGTACAATCACTTGACTCAACAGTGCACAATCAATTTACTCAACAGTGTACAATCAATTGACTCAACAGTGTACAATCAATTTACTCAACAGTGTACAATCAATTTACTCAACAGTGTACAATCAATTGACTCAACAGTGTACAATCAATTTACTCAACAGTGTACAATCACTTTACTCAACAGTGTACAATCAATTTACTCAACAGTGTACAATCAATTTACTCAACATTGTATACAATCAATTTACTCAACAGTGTACAATCAATTTACTCAACAGTGTACAATCAATTGACTCAACAGTGTACAATCAATTTACTCAACAGTGTACAATCACTTGACTCAACAGTGCACAATCAATTTACTCAACAGTGTACAATCAATTGACTCAACAGTGTACAATCAATTGACTCAACAGTGTACAATCAATTTACTCAACAGTGTACAATCAATTTACTCAACAGTGTACAATCAATTTACTCAACAGTGTACAATCAATTTACTCAACAGTGCACAATCACTTTACTCAACAGTTTACAATCAATTTACTCAACAGTGTACAATCAATTTACTCAACATTGTATACAATCAATTTACTCAACAGTGTACAATCAATTTACTCAACAGTGTACAATCAATTGACTCAACAGTGTACAATCAATTTACTCAACAGTGTACAATCAATTTACTCAACAGTGTACAATCAATTGACTCAACAGTGTACAATCAATTGACTCAACAGTGTACAATCAATTTACTCAACAGTGTACAATCAATTTACTCAACAGTGTACAATCAATTTACTCAACAGTGTACAATCACTTTACTCAACAGTGTACAATCAATTTACTGAACAGTGTACAATCAATTTACTCAACAGTGTACAATCAACTTACTCAACAGTGTACAATCAATTTACTCAACAGTGTACAATCAATTTACTCAACAGTGTACAATCAATTTACTCAACAGTGTACAATCAATTGACTCATCTATAATGAGTACATCGACTGTACAATGAAAAGTTGGAATAGTTGGCGCAGAGTGAACAGAAATCTCCATCCAAATGTTCTGCCCTGGTGAGGATTTGAACCCACGACCTCTCGATTGATCGTTCTGCGCTCTAGCCACTTCACTATCTCGTACTCAATGCTTATCATGATCCTAAAGAAAATAAAGCCCGTGAGACAGGGCTTCTTCTTTAAGAAATTTCTAAGACTGCACAATCCATTCTTTCGGTCCGCATCCTCCGTTGTAAATTACTCCAAAGCGGACAACGATGCCTTTTTAAGACTATGTTTTAACTGCACAGAAATTTTCACAAAATATGACCAATTAGTTTATTATTTTTTACCATTTTTCCATTTCGATGGGTGTTTTCATGGTTTTATTTCATGCTTTTACATCATGTACTCGTAAATGCATTAAATTTTTTGGCATTTTCCATTCGGGGGTGTTCAAACACCCAAAACACCCTCTAGCTACGGCCTTGAACAATAGGCCGAACCTTTTTAGACTATGTTTTAACTGCACAGATTTGTTTAGAACTGTACATCTTGTGCATAGAACTGCACGCTATAATAGGCCTAAAGCCACGTCGTGACAAGCACATTCCAATTATTAACCTATTAAATTTGACCTTTTCACTATTACCCGTCTTACAGACAAAAAAATTACTTTAAGACGTTTTCCTAAACTTTCACAAATCATCGCAGATCTTACCGATATTTAATTCTTGACGATTTCAATTCTTTTCCTTAACCGATAGCGTCGTTCAATTTCTGCACAAATGAAGAAACTCCTCGGTTAGAATTACAAATGAGACGCAAGTCTCCAGACAGCAGGTATATTTATCGTTCGATAGTTGTAGGTCTAAGACATATACACCGACTGCCGCCAGTCGTATATGTATAGATTTATGGAGTCTATCTCACCCGAACGTGATGAGACTCAGGTATGCTGTACAATGTACAGGTAGAGCGAGTATAGTGGCTACGAAGGACGTGTATACAGCTTTTGATAACGCCGCCCGCCCTGCATTGCTGTAAATGATTCAGCGCTAGTAGGCCGATCTCTGAGCCTGGCACGACTAAAGATTGGTAGTCATGGCTGCCTTGGTGATAAAGCTGTACAACCCGATTGTGTGTGTGTGCGTGTGTGTGTGTGTTTGCCCGATGGTACAGGTGAGCTAGATTGGACTGGAGTTGGCCGTCACAGGTAATAGGCATGCAGGCAGGTATGGAGAGAGCGGCGTCATTGATGCGTGGGAAACGCTTGGTTGGTTGGCTTAGGCAGCGCGTGCCTGCCATAATTATTATGCGCAGGAAAGCATTAGTTGGTTGTGCACTCGCTGGATGGCAGAAGCTGTGAGGCAAATTGACAGGAGATTAAACCATGTTGGCTTCACAATCACAATGCGCTCGTGGATAAAACACACTAATTTAGGAACTTATTGTTTAGCCTGCGATTGTTTTATTCATTTTCACAAAATTTGAAACAATTCAATTAGCTTAGGCACATGAGATCAGCTCGCGGGCCTCAGGTTGGACGGACAGCACTGTTCTAAGGGCAGCCACTGAGAAAGGACGCCGCTGCGCTTAAGCAGCGCTTTAGGCCCATAGTAGTCCGCGAACGAGGGACTAAAATTCCAGGTTGATCAGCCGATCAGAGGGCAGATCGCCGCCTGCAGCAGAGGTGGGACAGCAGAGCTCGCGCAGGTACATGGAGCCAGTCACTGTACTATGATCATGTAATCTTACTGCGCTCTAGAGGTCTGCGGGTATACCCGTACCCCGGCACCCGCGAATTTGCCCGTACCCGCGGGTAGGGTACAGGGGGATACGGGTCGGGTACGCTTCTCACGTTTCGGGTCGGGTACGGATAGGGTCATCACGGTTACGGGTATACCCGGTTTTACTCGTCACACTCGTGACAATAATTATGTTGTGGAGTCTACAAGTTTCATGGTTGCATGTGATGACGAAGCCTACTAAAGGCAAACTGGCATCCAAATTTAAGTGCACTATGCCTGCACGTATTCACACGTAAATATAATTATAATTCTATGCAGTGTATAATTATTAATTTATTATAAAAATAATAATATATAAATGAATACAATGTACAAGAATCGAATTTCACAAATAATCACAAACGTTAAAACTCGCCTCCTCAAATCATCGCATTATGTTCGTTTTAAAGGTGTCTAACAAGGAGAAAGATGGATGGATGGATCCGATTTGACCAGGGTCTATGACAACAGAGGCCGTTACCCTGGACAGAAATTTGCTTGGCATATTACAGCACTTAGGAGCAAGGCACTGAACCAGATAGAAGTAAACACAAAGTGACGCGAATCGGCTTAGCAATTAATCGCATATATTAATCGCCTCTTAAATCATCGGTTGATTTTGTTTTAAGGGTGTTTAACGATGCGAAAGACAGAAGTGAACACAAAGTGATGCGGCGGCGGCGGAATTTGCAGTTTAACGTCACTGTGTGGTAACAAAGACCATTAGCGACGCCCTCCTCCTTTATCCAGGCTTGGGACTGGCTCTGGCAGAGTGCAACCAGTGGCGGAGTTACAAAGCGGAAAGGTTTCAGTAATTGATTGCATAATTTTTATATTAATCGCCACTTAATATCATCGGTTAATTTTGTTTTAAGGGTGTTTAACAACGAGAAAAGAGAAGCGAACACAAAATGATGCGAGAGGATTTATCAATTACTCGCGTATATTAATCGTTTCTTAAATCATCGGTTGATTTTGTTTTAAGGGTGTCTAACAACGAGAAAGATATAAATGAATGCACTATACAAAACGAATTGAGCGATTACTCGGACACAACTAATAGCCGTCTCAGAGCATTGAACTCAACGCTCTTCAAGGTGAACGCTCGTATACCATTTCGCACATGATAATGATTCATTCATTCCGAAAACTTTTATAGCGCCCCTTCAAGAAGCCTACTCACGACATGCTCCTGTTTTGCATAAATTGGTGAATGAAAGCGACCCAAACCACCTACCAATCACATAAAGTCTTAAAGCAACGTACGTAGCAGCCATGCAACTCACCGACTAAGTGGACTTCTGAGTGCTCTCTTGACACTCGGAGACGTCAATAGACGTGGTCGGTATAATATAATATATGTAAACACATGTCAGTTAATAATGAATGTCAATTGTTTGCTGAGCAATATCCTTCGTCCCTCCCTCCCCCCGTTGCCTTTGGATCATCCCCACGTGATCGTTTTGTCTCGTGGTCGTGACAGAGAGATTTGATCACTTACGGAAATTCCCAGAATATGGGAGGGGAGGTCCGAAATCAATGAGCAATTATTTAACACAATAGAAGAGTCACGTAATAATCATAGCGTATATATGTATAGGACTATTATAGGTGAATAAATGGAACTATGGGTCCATAATGCAGAGGGCACCGGTTAGAGCCTCGCTTATAAGGAGCATAATATACTCACGCGTGATGGAAGTCATGAATTTATACAGCGCCACTTTAATAATTCACTTGCCTAGTTAACTACACAGGTAAGCGAGAGCGGCATTCGTCTGTTGGTTGCAACGGACTGCGGCTCAAGCCCCGACATTCAGAGATTTAGATATCTCGGGCTAGCACGTGTGGGACGCAGGGGCGCAAGCTGCTGCGGAGCGACCTTGGGCAAGCTGCATTGTCTGTGGGGGAAGGCAACGGGAAACCACCTCACTCATCTCATCCCCAGAGGCGTAAAGCCAATGAACCTGCCTTCGGGCAGAGAACCATCATCATCATCATCATCATCATCATCATCATCATCATCACTTTAACAGAAAGTTCCCAACAGAGGCGCTTCAGAAATGATGGCAGCAGACCACATTCGAAGAGGATCATCATGGTCATAAAACTCTTGCTGAAAAGGGGCAAAGAAAGTCACCGAGTAAAATTATTACTATACCGTAGAATAATTACAGTCTATACTCTATACGCTCCTTTGAACAACAATACCAATACTAATAATAATAATGATGATGATGATGATGACGACGACGGCGACGGCGACGACGATGGTGATGATGGTGGCGATGGCGATGACGATGGCGATGACGATGATGATAATGATGACGATGATGATGATTATGATAATAGGAGGAGGAGGAAGATAAAGAGAAGGAATATGGGGAAAATTTCAATATATCGCTTAGGCATTTAATTACAATCGAGGATATATATAGTGACCTGCAGACCTATCCCTCGCCATCTCGTCTCAACCGATGCCGGGAAACGGCGGGAACCCCAGATGGTGGGGCCAGCGACACACCCCGCCCCGCAAGGCGGGTGGGGACTGGGTGGGGCGGAAAACCAAAATTTTCCGGCAGCGCAGTGTACCCCATGCTGAGAGTGGACCTGCTGGCCAATCTCCCCGAGGCGGGTAGTTGCTTGGTTGGGCGAGAAACAGAAACTTTCGGACAATGTCCGATATTCCAACTAATTTGTTATAATTACATTTATCACGCACCATGGAAGTTCAACCAACTATCTGTGAAGATCATTGTATTATAGTGGAAAATCTGCCACTGAACCTACATTTTTCTACACTAAGGTCTATATATATATACCGTCGAGTGAATATACTTTTAACGGTGTCCAAAGAAGCGCTCTGACAGTCGATTACCGTGTGTCTATTTTTTAGCATAGCCTATAATTATAGATTTTCACTCTCAACTTTTAATAGGAAAATATGCATTTAAAGTGCTTTTGAAATAATTTAATATCAATTTACTCTATAATTGACCCCAAACCCATAAATTTCATAATTATCCACTTCACCGAAGAGTTCTACCTATAATAGACTAAAAATAGACTATATAGTGACAAGAATGCATTTACATCGATTGGCTGGACCGATTAATTATGATTCGGAACGCAAGTAGACTTTGTTTACAAGCGTCGCTTGTTAACTGTTTAGACAAACATCGTTATTTATTTTCACGCATGTAACTACATTTTGAACTCTGCTTTACCGACCGACAGACAACCACACTAGGCTATATATAGTGACGTGACCATGATATGGTATATAGCGCGCGCGCCACAGAAGCAAACACACACACACACACACAGATGAGAGGGGTGAGACAGACAGGCAGACAGACACACAGAGACAGAGACCTGTGATCGAACAAGCCAACAAGTCCATGTCTCAGCTACAAGCGACTGCGGCTTGGTCAACTGGTCAACCTCTGGTCGACTCATCGACTTGATAGAAAAAACGACAATTAATTAAGCTACTCAATCTCCAGACTGTCCTAATCACAATCCTAACCCTAACGGTTCATTGAAGTTTTATCTACTCGTCTATAGATGACCAAAGCAACTGAAGACTGATGCATTCCTATTTCATAGCATTCCATCAATTTACCACGAATATCAATTGCTAGCCTATTGCTATTATAGCCTATGCCAAAACTTTCCAAGCAAACGGTCAAACTGGAATGAAAATTGAGCAGTGAGCACGGTGACTCCATTATGTATTTTTTCTCTGCGGTTACAAAAGGAAGAGCGCGGAATCCCGCTATAGTATACTTAAGATTATATATATATATATATATATATATATATATATATATATATATATATATATATATATATATATATATATATATATATATATATATAGGGACACACTAAGATTAAATCAAACGTTGTGCAACAGAAAACTGAGCTAAGAATATTAACACATTTAGCAGACACAGAAGAACGAGGGCAAAGACACAAAACGAGGACAAAGACACTGTTGTATAGGCTATACGCTAACAGGAACATCATAAATTTTCTTTTGTTGTAGGCTTAGTCCTAGTCAGTGTAAGAATTGTTGAAAAATAACTGGGGTTTGGACCATTATCCACTTGAAATTTGGGTGTGAAAAACAGATTTTACTATGGGGCTCTAAGAAAGACTGGGGGTTGAAACCCCCAGCCCCCCCGGCAATTCTCATCCTGGTGACCTGGTCCTAGTGGTCCACAGTCCCAATCTAAAGACGAAACTGCAAAACCCTAACCCCCAGTGCTCAGGATCACTACTGTATCTTTACTCGTATCATCTACTACACTGCTTGTACTGCAGCCATAGCCACTTGTGCCTTTCACTGCAACGTCAGACGTTGCAATGAACACACAAGCAGCTATAGACGAATACAAGCAGTGCAGAGATGAGACGAGAAGATACAGCCGATCCTGAGCCTGCGGGCCAGAGTCAATTACTATAGCTTGTCGCTCTATATATATGACATACAAAACGTCGAAACTTTAAAAAAGGTGTATAAGATACCTTCGTTTCCCGTGTATAATGCACGTACGTAATTAGTGTATCGCGATTAGGCGTACGTTGCTTCTTAACAATATTGTTTACACAGCTCTTTAATATTTTCACATCTCGTAATAATGATCGTTAAGGCAGCTGATATACGTTTTGTTTAAGACGAGTTTTAATTAACCTAATAGGCCGGGCAGATTATTTTTATTTTTACTGTTTTTTTAAAATAAATAATAAAAAATAATATATTTTCTTTAATTAAACGCCTGCAAGACGCACTGCGCTTTACATTTACAAGTTATGCAGTAATCTTAATTAAACTTAACTACTATAACTGAACAGACAGCTTTGTAATTACACGGCGCTAATAGCAGCCTACAAAGCAAATCCGCCCAACGGGGGCTCGAACTCACTACCTCTCGCACTCTTGGCCAGCGTGTTAACCACTATACCACATGAATATCCTCCCTCTGGCTGTCACCTCTCTACATTGAATTCAGTTACAAGTACCGAACTTCGACGCATTATTCTCTCTTCACCACCAAAGTCCTGTGAACTAGATCCCATACCGACCTTCCTACTTCACGAATTCATCGACATTTTACTTCCTCTCCTCACAACACTCTGCAATCGATCTCTACAGGAAGGCATTCTACCATCAACGCAGAAGAGGTCAATCCTGATCCCTGCTCTGAAAAGTGGTGGATTGGATCCGACTAATCCCGGGAACTATAGGCCGATAGCGAATGTTACGTTCCTCTCGAAGCTTATCGAAAAGGTCGTCGCCATGCAACTCGTCGCTTACCTAGAAGGGAATAATCTGCTGCCTCAGAATCAGTCTGGTTTCAGAAGATTCCACTCAACTGAAACGCTTCTGCTCCGACTCCTCTCAGACATCTACGGAGCGATCGACAGAGCTCAGCTGACCCTGCTGGCCCTTTTTGACGTCAGCGCCGCTTTTGACACTGTCGACCACGAGATTTTGTTAGAGCGGCTGAGTGTTTCTTTTGGTTTGTCTGGTGCATTTTACAAATGGATAGATTCTTTTCTTCAGGAGCGTTCTCTCTGTGTGGTCCATGGCTCTTCTAGGTCCTCATGGGTGCCTGCACAATATGGTCTACCCCAGGGTTCAGTCCTTGGTCCCATACTTTATATTATTTACACCTCAGGTCTTGCCACTCTACTAACAGCTCATTCGGTTTTGAGTCAGCAGTATGCTGACGACGTCCAGGCTTACACCCATTGCCTCCCTTCTAATGCTGTCAAAGCGGTTCGGATAATGAGCGGGACTTTGGATGCTCTAGAGGCATGGATGTCATCCAATAGACTACGCTTGAACCCATCTAAGACAAAATTTATTTGGTTGGGCACACGGCAGCAGCTTGCCAAGCTTGATCTATTTTCTCTTGCATCTGAGTTTCCTGGCTTTGTCTTTGCAACCACGGTTCATGACCTTGGTGTCCAACTTGACCAAGAACTAACTTTTGCTCCTCAACTTCACCGTCTTGCTCGAGACTGCTATTATCAGCTGCGCCAGCTTCGCACTGTCATCCGTTCTCTTACGTCTGCTGCTACTCTTACTTTAGTGCATTCTTTCGTTACATCTCGCATTGACTATTGCTCTTCGCTCTACATTGGCCTCCCATCCAGCAGATTGACTTGTCTTGACCGGGTGTTGCGCTCTGCTGCACGCCTAATTGGGAAAATCCCTAAATATGATCATGTCTCAAACTACATGCTTGAGGTACTTCACTGGCTCCCTATTCGCCAGCGTATCGAGTTCAGGGTAGCTGCATTGGTATGGCGATGTTGTCAGGGCCTTGCCCCAACTTACCTCCGTGAGCTATGCAGCTCTACATTGGGTATCCAAGGACGTCGTCAGCTACGCTCTGCTGATAGGGGAGTCCTCTTAGTTCCTTTTGCTCGTACTACTACCATGAAGGATCGAGCCTTTTCTGTGGTTGGACCAGTGGTCTGGAATGGCCTTCCTTTTGAGCTACGCCTACACCCTGGGACTCTACCAGGATCCTTCCTTACTAAACTTAAAACTGTTCTTTTTGTGCGCGCTGGAGTTGGGAGCGCTTCTGAGTAGTTTTTCTTGAAGGAGCGCTATATAAATGTCCGAATGAATGAATGAATGAATATAGTATATACTCTACCGGGCCCTACTAGTAGGCTGTCAGCGCTGCCACTGAGATTTCAAAAATAAACCCAGATTTCCTTCTGAAAAAAAACAGAACCACCAATTGAACCGACTCAGGACCAAAGTAGGTATAGGCCGCTGCAGCAGGGCTGTACTGGTAAATTTTGAGGTGAGTACACGCTGACCAGGAGAAAATTTTCCGACGACCTAATCTCTCTTTTTTTAGTCATCCGGCCAAAATCTCGGGAAAACTTCCAGTGGCGGCGCCAGGATTTCAGTTTGGGGGGGGGGGCTGAAGCTTCGACCGAAATCTCATGAAAATTTTCCATTTTCGCCGCCAAAATTTCTGACGACCTTTTTTTTAGTCATCGACCGAAATCTCATGAAAATTTTCCATTTTCGCCGTCAAAATTTCTGACGACCTTTTTTTTAGTCGTCAGCCCCAAATCGTGGATATTTGCCTGTAAAAAATTTCGGACGACCCTTTTTTAGGGGGGGGGCTGAGCCTCTTGTAGGGGGGCGGCTGAGCCTCTTGTAGGGGGGGCTTAGCCCCCAGCCCCCTAGCGCCGCCACTGAAAACTTCGTCCATTTTGCCGTCCGAAAAATTTGACGACCTTTTTTTAGTCATCCGACCCCAAAACAGCGCCGCGTGCGTCTGATTTACTAGCGTGTACCCTGCTTTTTACCCGCGTATACCCTACTTTTCGGGAGTTGAGTATACGATGCCGTTTTTCCCCGGAGGTGAGTATACGCTGTATACCCGCGTATACCCTCGTGTATATATAGCCAGCGGCGCCCGCAGGATTTTTTTTTTGTACGCACAGAAATTTTCGAAGGAGGGGCGAACATAAAAAAAAATTTTGTTAGGTCGCCGAAAAAACTTATGACTTTTTTTTTAGTCAGCTAAAATTTCCCAAAAACATACCTTTTCTATCCGCCGAAAAAACTGATGACCTTTTTTTTTTTTTTTTTTTTTTTTTTTTTTAGTCATCAAGTTAAAATTTTCCCAAAACCATACCTTTTCTATCCTCGCGCTGTACGCACTTACCTATGTGCGTACGTCTACAGGCGCCGCTGCTGTACGCACTTGCGTAAGTGCGTACGCCTGCGGGCGCCCCTGTATATAGCCCTGGCCTAGGGCTACCAACCGTCCCGGATTCGCCGGGACAGTCCCGGAATCGGCCCTGTGAATCCCGTGTCCCGGATTAATCTCAAATTGTCCCGGAATTTGTGGTAGAGATGAACTTGACAAAATGTTGTTATTTTACATACTAAACTTGGCAAGTTGGGTGATGATTTTGCGTTCTGCGCTCTATTAACCCTTTACCGTTAATTTTTAAATTTTAAACACGTTTTCAGCAAACGGGTAAAGTTTGTGGCTAAACATCGAATGTTGGACAGCGCTGGGTACAAGTCTTGAAAACTTTACAAACCACTGACACTCAGTAGCATATTGTGTCCTATGTAGCCTACTGTAAGTCCGTTCTAATGCTTTTTGAGAGATGACGTGCTGATTTCCACGACTTTGTGCCTATATGTGAACAGTGCATGTAAATGTATTATAGGCCTAAATGTTATAGGCCTATCTAGTGACTGCGATCGTCCCGGAATGGCAAAATCAAGAGTTGGCAGCCCTACCCTGGCCGCTGGCCCCTGGGTCGCAGGTCCCCTTAATCTGTAAACATTAACTTACTTACTAACTCAGGTCAATCGTTTTTAATTGCGCTAGAAAAGCCGCGATCTTTATATGTGTTCTTATTTTCTTTCGTTTTCCGAATAGAAGCCGTTGAAAGAAAGGAAATAACTTGCTTTTTATTATTTTAAATTATATATTTAGTGAAACACGGCAGATTTTTTATCGGTTTTTAATGGTTCATTATACACAGAAACAATTTATTTGCAGTTCTGTGTTTTGCAACGAGTAGGTAATTGGCATTCAGTTTTAGAGAGAACGTGTACGATCCTTCGCAATCTTATTCTGTCATCTGATTTTAAAAAGCAGTGCATCTAAATCCTATACTGGTTTATCCCAACATTGTTAGTGATTTCGATATGGACAGCCTCTATTCCGCATTAGCTTAACGCGTGATGTGGTTGCTGTTACTTGTTGATTATGGTCACCAAAGAGCGCCATATGCATCCGAGCAGTAATATGCTTTTCTATCTGGATGCTATAAGATTCCTAATGCTGTTCTACAGTGTTATTATTCTGATTGCGCATTTATTAAGCCCTACTATTCAATTAACAAGCATCAATCGATGCAATTGAGCAGTCGTAGGTGTAGGACTTGCAGTACACCATTTGAAGGGGGAAATTGAACCCCATACTCTCCTTATTACGAGGCGACTGCTCTAACCATTCAGCTTCCATGTTCCATTCCCCTTAACAAATGTTGTTGATTCTTGTCTTTCATTAATATGCCTTCACTCCAAAATGATGGATAAACATTTCTAAACATCATTTCTAAGAGCTTTTAAATATTTTCAGAGCATTCTACCGACCTGAAAGAAGCCACTGAGTTTGGCCAAGTTTTCAACGATGCCTCTAAACGTCAAACCCGATCAGTCTCGACTGACGACCCTCCTGACGGACACCGTTGTCCTGCTCTGTAAGAACGGACTCAACTTCCAAGGCAACCTTCGTATCGTTGGCGTTCTGGGAATCACGATCGACGACAGCGACGTCTTTATTGTCCACCTCAATGAAAATGTGTCGAGCAGCGCCCCGGACATCGCACCCGACGTCACCTCGTACAGCGACAACCCAAAGACTTCGGGCGTTGATGGTTGCCGAGTCTTTCACGCTGAGAAACGGGTCGTTCCACTGACGCCACGTTCCGGAAAATCATCCGGACGGTCGAGCAATAAACTCGTGGATGACAACGGACAGGATTTGAGGTCAAAGGAATCGACGTTACCGGAAGACGGTCGGGTGAAGATGGATCGGGGCTTACGGAAAAGCGAGCACACGTCGGAGATTCGAATAAAGGAGGAGAACGTGGAGGTCATCGAGGAAGAGACTCGGAAAAATATCGTCGCAGCGTCGTCGTACGGTCGTGACGAGGAGGATTGTGGGACGCAGGTTTCGTCGAGACGAGAGAAACGGACGTTCCGGTGGACACGAGAGATCGGTCACGTCTCCATTCCAGATCCAACGGATTACGTGGTCGCATCGAATGAGATGTTTGCGGAGGGTGAGGGTCGTGGCGTGGAGTCGCAGGGTGGAATGGATGCGGAGGATGAGTGGAATCTGGACATGCTGGCGCTGTCGAGTCTTCCAGGGGCTTCTTCGGAGGGTGACGCCATTCCACCGTGGCCGGGGTACGTCTGGGGAGGAGGAGGTGGAACGTATCCGCAGCAGTGTCTGACATCGGGAGAGATGAGCCGCACACAGTCACAATCCATGGTATTCAGTTTTCCTTTCACTTGTTTATTCAGTTATTACATAAGATTTCATTTAGTGGAGTGCAGAATCGGTTTGGAATAATTTTTTGGGTTAAAAGCTTTATATATATAGTCATTTGCAGATTCTTGAAAATCTTTTGCCAATGGTCTCTTACTGCGCAACGGTTAAATTCCATTAACTTAAATATTTTAAAATTTTCTAGCTTTTTATTTTCTTGAGTTTAGCAATAAAATGAGAATTATCTCGAAATTGTGTTAAAATTTTATTCGGATGAACGTAATCTGAAAAGAATTTGGTTCAAGGTTTTAAAATTCTTTTCTTGTAACGACCATATTAACTGAATGAGTGCCATTGGTAAAACGTTTTCATGTTTCTGCACTTGGCAGGTTGGTTCGAAGACGAGAGTTGGACGAGATGGTTTGACGCCGCAGTCGGACGTAGGACGACCTGGCTTTGCGCTGCTGAAGCCATTCCCTTGTCCGGTTGCCGGGTGTAACCGACGGTTTTATCATCGTAACAACGTCTATCGACATCGAAAGCAGAAGCACGGCGAAAGCGTTCTTGGTTTAGCGAACAGAAGACGATGATTGGATGATTTAAATTGTAACCCAGGGGTTGATGTAGGGGCGTGTAGAGCGTTTACACGCTTTTGTGTGGAATTGTCAGGGTTTGGGGAAAGTTTGGAGAAGCTCATTTGAGTTGTTTTGCTGTTGATGGAACTGGAAATGTTAAGTTCTGGTTGGGACAGTTCTGTCGGTTTTCTGTGTCACGACTATGATGTTTAGTTGTGCATTGGTTTACTGTTCTTTGTTGATTGTTATCAGTTGGTTTAGACGAAATTCTTTGCATTCGAAATCTGCTAAGTTGAGTTTATAAGTTGTATACTTTTGTTCAAAAAGGATGAGGAAGGTGTTTGTGTTGAACAGAAAATGGAAAATTAGGAAATGCGATGAGTGGAGGCAGATGAGAGTTGGTGGTTGAAGATTTGTAGAAGCAGTCTTGAAATGCTGAGAAATCTATTGAAATGGAGACAATGTATGTGTAGTGGTCAACTCAATTAGTTAGAGAATGGAGAAATCGTAATGTATCAGTTGAGCAGTGAGAAATTTAGATGAACGCGTATGAACCTCATCTGTTTTGCACTTCGATTAACATGTTGAATTTTGTTGATGTTGGTGGATCTGACTGAACACAGGATGCAATTGTTGAATTAAGGAATTTTTAGGTTTGATTTGTCTGCAGGATGAGTGAACTGTATCCCGGTTCCCTCCTTTGCTCCATCCCTGCAAGTTGTACCCTGTTTTATGAAACCCCCCTAACAATGAAGGACATTGCGGTGATGTATTCTATCTGTGTGGGGCTAGGGTTGACCACTCGTAACAAGAGTTGTTTTGTTGGTGGTTAAGTGATTTCCATATTCACGTGAAGAAATGCTGTAACGTAATTAGCGATGTTTGCAAAAAATGTTGACGCTAATATTGCGACATCTCAACAAATTGAAATGGTTGCAGAAGATAATGATAATTGTTTCAAACGTTTATCACAGATGAATGTACACACGATACCTATATACACATTATATACCAATCTATATATAATATTATATATAATTATTTATAATATATGCATACATAGTATTACACACATTATGTGTGGTGTTTGTGGTGAATGAGTGGTACACTGGTTTATGTTATCATTCAACCCTAGAGATTCTTGTGTGTATAAAAAAACTGTATAAGACGAATTTTGCCAAAAATTAAGAACTGTTTGACTGCACGTAAAGTAGGTTAAATGTCTGTATGTAAGAAATGACGACTTCCAATATTATTGTTGTGAATAGTTTGAGATCTCACTGTTTTATTTATCGTAAAATCCGGTAAACAATAATTTAGGTTTTCTTGATGTGGGTCTAAGGAAATGACATTCACTGAGCAATAAATTTAGTCAAAAATCCTAATGTTTAGCCAATGACATTTGAGTTGAGCTAAAATTCTCCAATGGCAGTTGAGTTGAAATGTAGCTGGGAAATAGTATTGGAGTTTAAATGTAAGTATCCAATAGCAGTAGATTTTAAATGTAACATTCCAACAGAATGTGAGTTGAAATTTAACTGATGGCTGATGTCAACCTACTGACCATTAAGATTTCAGGAAAATGGCCGACTTGATAGCCAATGCTATTAGCTGTAATAATTGAGTGCTATTTTAATGCAGGCCAATGATTGACCAATGATTGTTGAGTTGACCATAGCCAATCATTGCACATGAAAAATACTCGTAGGCAGAATATCCAACAGTTTGTCCTATGATTAGGGTTTTTGTGAAGAGGTTTAGTGGACCAGGTACAGTAAGATTCTGTATGTCATAGGTTTCGTCGTTGTACAATGGATGTTGTTGTGATTTGGTTTATGCCAATAAAATAACTTAATTATATTCATCAGGATTTATTCGTACATTATTTATTGTGGGTTGGTGAGTGTGCAGTTGTCTAGTTTGTGGTGTGCTGGCAGTGCTTAAAGTGTAGAAAAAGAAGTGCCTGGATGCCCCTTCCTTTTCCAGGCTTTGATGACCTAATAAGTGACAGGATGGTGTGCAGATTTGAAAATAAGTGCATGGACGCCGTCCATGACCGTCCAGCCACACCTTTAGAGTCATTTTGTTGACGAGAGGTCGGAAGTTCAAATCCCAGTCCGCATGCAATTGTTTTGAGATTTCTGTTCTACTCTACCCAACTCAGACATGAGTACACTGACTTACATTGTGGGTGTCAAGATGGAGAGGATTGGCCATCCTCATATGCTGAGATTGAGAAAATGAAGTTGCTAACACATTTTATGGCCAATGCTGCCTTAGTATAACTTAAGGAACTTCTTGACAAAGCAGTAGTGGATAGACTGTCGGTTCTAGCTCACCCACGTGACCTGTAGAAATCTGCATAAGATGTGTGGCTACGACATGAATGTTATGCAGGATTACATGCTTTGTGGATTGACGGTAATGCGTGTGCTAAATTTTAAGCAAAACTATGTTTGAGTGCACCATTTGATTCCAGAATGCCAAAATTGTGGAGACATTCCCATTTGGAGTTGTATGGGCATTGGTTGCTTTTCAATCAGCTTTCAGAACCAAGGTTTCTGTAAATTCACAACTTAACCTTTAGGCTGTAAATAGATATTTTCCAGTTTAAGCAGAGGAAGGGCGGTTGGTCATACGTTTGGCCTCACCAGTTTAAAATGACAGTTCATTTAGAGTATTTGAAGGAGTTAATTGTGATCTCCAAATTTATAAAGTGCCACTCAATTGCCAAGCGCAGGGCACCAGCTTATTTACAAGCGCTGTGTCTTGTCAGAAGGGTTGTCCAAAAGAGTAGTCCGAAGGAGTTCGGAGTTAGATTCTATATTATTCGAGTAACTTTCTTATTTCTTACTTACTTTGATGTCTAGTGACTCTTAACACTTTTGCAATTGCCCGGATCAGCTGTACAATGAATGTCATCAAGTGACAGTATTGTTCAGCACAAAACGACGCTATAGAAGTTCTAGGACTTGATTGGTCGTAGGTTTGCAGCGTCACCGGGGACTTGTTGAAGCGCTGTATAAATTAGCGATTAGATTACATCATCGTGAACGTGTTGCATCTATGGTAATGTGTACTCTGTGTTGCAGTCTCTCGAGGGGCGGTCGTCCAGAGGTCGGGGTGCTTCGACGGACACAGACCCCAGGGGAAGGATCTTCAGCTGCGAAGTACCCGGATGTGGCCGGACGTTTCTTCGGGGAAGCGAACTCTACCGACATCAGCGGAGGAAACACGGGGCCCGTCACCGTCGGTCGCCCCGAGGGGGAACGTTGCCCGTACGAGGAGGGTGGTCGCCTGCAGTCTCCTGGAATCAGAATCTACATCGCACTTAAATGGGCCTAGAGGATGATTTACCCCTCGCCCAAGTTGTTCTTTTAATACCCTGGCATATTTAAATCAACTCTTACACAGACAGTCCTACCGACTGCTATCTGCGCCCTTGGTCATACGAATGGTTTGACTCGTAGTAGGTTAAAGGGCGGTCCGGATGTTTGAGAGGAATTGAGTGCGGTTTTTTAGTGGTTATAGAAGCCACTGTATACATCTTCTGGTTCTCTGTTCCTATATATATATATATATATATATATATATATATATATATATGCAGATTCAAATGCAAAATGTTGCCACTCAATATGCATATTTTCTTGAGCAAATGAGTGTGTGTGTGTGTGTACGCAGGGGTTTTGCGTTGAACCTCGAAAGATGTAATTTCAGAATTGTTTAAACTATTGCTGTAGGTTTTAATTTGCGACCATGTTCCTTAGAACCACAAGAAATGGAAACTTGCTCCGAAAACTTTTTCTGGCTACAGGTCGTTGTCCTTAGATCCAGTGTAAGAATTGTGGGGAAAATAAATGGAAGGTTGGACCATTATAACCACTTGAAATTGGGGTGTGAAGAGCAGATTTTACTGTTGGGCTCTAAGAAAGACGGGGTGAAAGTTGAAACCTCCAAACCCCCAGGTAGGCCTAATTCTCACCCTGCTTAGGCTTATAGCCTAGCTGTTCCTAATAGTCCTACATTTGCATTATTGAGGTTCTTGACTGTTCTATAGATTGTTAGTAGATCTGGGGAGTGTGTGACGTCGAAGACCTGCATTTACATTAAATATTTAAATGCCATGATAATGATAATAATGTACCTATAGGCCTATATGAAAATGCTGCACTATAATACTCGAGCCAATCGATATTCAGGCCTAACGATGTCTGGGTAGAAACAGATGGCTCATGAAATACCAACGTGTTTAAGATGAACGACATCTGACGCCGAATGTCTGAGTTTGTCGATACTCGTGCAGCTTATTTTATTGAAGTTTCAATGAAATTTCATGACTGGAGCAGCTGCCATGGGTGTCACGTTGGAATTTCTCGTTGCGACTTGAAATATTAATTTATCAGTACATTCCAGATGGTAGATACCGCGGGTGAGCTTTCCTTAAGAAAATGTGAGAATTCCGCTGAAATAAATAAAGCCTATAATACTCTAGCAATTCGTCTGTGTTGGGAAAGTAGCCTAAGTAGGCCCTTCTTCTTCTTTAGGTTCTCTACCCTTCGGCAGGTTCCAACCTCCAATGACGCCACTCCTCTCTGTGCTGTGCCTTTTCCTTCAGTTTGCTGTATCCATTGACCATAATCCCTCCGAGCATCATTTGCCGCGGTCTTCCTCTCCCTCTTTCCTTCCATTCTCCCCTAGTAGGCCCTAAACAATAATTAATTGTGTCATTAAAATAGCGCATATATAGAGTAGTGGTTAACACGCTGGCCAAGAGAGCGAGAGGTAGTGAGTTCGAGCCCCCGTTGGGCGGATTTGCTTTGTAGGCTGCTATTAGCGCCGTGTAATTACAAAGCTGTCTGTTCATATAGATATTCGTTTAATTCGTGAAAAACGTCCAGGTTGACACACCGCAGCCTGGTTACATGGTGAACATCAAGAGAGACAAACATCATAAAATTAAATTAAAACGTCTTACTAAAAAAGATCATTGTTAATGAGATTGAATGATTTAATGGTTGTAAGCGTTCTTGTAGAGGACTCTGGAAATAAAGTTTATGTTGTCCTTGTGCGGGAGCTGGAAATTATGACGTCGGGGTCGAAGGTTGTAAACCGTACTGGTCATTTAGGGAAATTGGTCGCGAAGGACATGACAACTGTTCCATATGACGGCGCGGAGCAAGCGCTCGTCAGATTCCTCAACCATATCAGCAGCAGTGGGCGAGGCATCAGATAGATATCCCATCCGCTGGATTCGGCGCATGAAACGATCCAAGCGCGACCGATCTCCTTCCGTAGTAGACCCCCACCAGGCAGGGGCGGCGTACATGAGGCGGGCAACAGTTGTGGCCTTCGTTACCACGTGTAAGGCGTTGGTATAGTTAAGATTTGTGTATTCTGTGATCTCCGTTCTTGTGAATTGTTTAAATTGCATAAGTGTACACTGTAACCGGTTGCGGTGTGTCAACCGGATTGTTAATAAAGAGAATATTATTAGGTCTTTGTTATTATTATAAGACTCTGTGACGGATGGATAGCACCAATCTTCCCAGAGTTCAAAGTCACTGTTTTAAAATGGCGGACATTGCGTTTCTAAGTTACTGGGCGTTAAGGAGTTTGGTTGATTGCAGATTGTACAGCTAACTTAACATTTTAAGGAAATTTGTACGACTGACGTTTACCGGTTTAAAGTTAAGAATGCAGATCGGCAGATTTTCGTGAACGTTACAGTGATCTGATCGCGATTTTCGCTCTGCTCATTCAGCTAGTTGATCGGGAAAAGCTACTGAATTCGACATGGGTGAGTGACTGTCGTTTGGTACAACATACCTACGTCAAGCATGGAAAGCATGACAAATCACGCCGACCAAACTCACCAAAAATCACGCTGACCCAACTCAAAAAAATTGTCTCCACCAAATCCATTGACTTGGTTATTTGTATAGCGCCTTTATCTGAACTACCTGGTTTGGAAATGGTTGTGCGTATTAATCCGTTTCCTGTTCAAATACCTCATCGTCATTGCAGCGTTTATATTGCGCCAGGTAAAAATAAATGTCCTTACACGGCTGCCAGCGATACAGCTAAAAATCCCAATTGAACAGAGTGGTTGAACTGCATATTGGGATAGCAGATGCGATAGGGTGTAGAAGAAAATGGTGTTTGAGGAAACTAGAAAAAGTAATCTTTTGGATAAGTATTTGGAGAAGATTAAGAAAATACAAGAGTTGATAGACGATTGCATCGGCTCGGTCGCCGATATGCGCTTGAGTAAAAAACATAGCCGCCCCAGATTGGGGCAGAATAGAGCACTTGGACCTTCTCCCTGCTATTTCCGCAAAAGTAAGTAAATGTGTGATTAGCGTCCATAAACATAACTTGTTCAGATACCGGCCTTGAAGGATATATAGTGTGTAAGTTTACTGTAATAATAATATTCGTCTGTTCTATTATCCGGTTGACAGACCACAACCATTTGCAGTTATGCAGTATACGAAAGATGAATGGACAAGTTATGCAATTCAGACAATTGACAAGAACGCAAATAACAAAAGACACATAAATCACAAAGTTACAACCATGAAAGGTGCAAGCATAAATGTACTGCCACCTAAAGAATGCAGGAAGAGCTAAACTGTGAGCCCTACGGGTTTCAAACCGCGTGCTGTCAGAATTTCAAGCCAGAATATTATCCATTATACTAATCCTATCCTGTATGTGTCGTTTAGGGTCAAATCACACATCGTGAGAGTCGTTTAAGATCAGGATTAGGCTTAATGTCTTTATTAGAAACGTGTGCACAACGCACTCCTTTGTTACTTTATTGTTTCTATTGAAAAGTAATAATTTTCTAGTTCAATGCGATATTTCGTGGACCCTATCGTCTTACTTACTTTTAAATTTTAGGCTATTTCTCTTTTAAGAATCTCAGAACTGTCTATTTAACTGTGGTTGGGCCAGGAGCGCTTTATATGAGTAGGTTACCTTGAGAGCAATGAGAGGGTGCTATATAAAAACTCAGCAATAATAATAAAAACATATATATTACACATACATTATACATGCATGCATACGTATTACGTACACACACATATATGCAATTATGCATACATGTATGCATACGTGCACGCATATATGCATGCATGCATACGTACATGCATATATGCAATTATGCTTACATAGTACCACATATATGCAATTATGCATACATGTATGCATATTTACACATATATGCAATTATGCATGCATACACAAATTGATGAAAATCTTGGAGATTAGATGTTGAGTTGGGAATGGAAGGGAGCTACTATCTGTGTTGAAGTCATGTGAGAAATAATGACACTTCATCAAGTGACTTCTCTAAGTTCCCAGTGCAAATGGCTTTATAATAATAACCTCCTGAAATTACCAATTTAGTTGGATACAAAGTATTGCAAATTTGCAATAGCCTCAGCTAATTGCCTCATCCTGCCAGACAAATTGCCTCATCATGATAAAAAAATGTCTCCTATCTGATGTAGCAAATTACCAGCGCAAATTATCATTGATTGTCTCCTGTTTGTTTAAAAAACTCTAATTATGGGAGAGAGGAAAGAAGTCAGATCCTATGGTTTTTATTTTCATTTTGACAGATTTCTCAAAACAGAGAGTAGTCTGAGAGTAGCTTTAGCCATGGGTGGAGACTTAGGGGGGACAGTGGGCACGGTCCCCATCAATGGATGTGGTGGGGGAAGGCCCATGCATTTGTCCCCCTCCAACCGTTAAGTATTAGGACACTAGGGCATGTACACACTTCACGAAACACGCTGCAAGGTTTTAACATCAGAAGATTAAAAAAGTCATCAACTTTTTTAGGGAGAAATTGGGTTTTTCATCGACATCTAGGACGGATGACTAAAAAAAGGTCGTCAGAAATTTTGGCTGGCAAAAATGGGGAAAAAATCTCGTATCCTTCCTTCAGACGCTCGTTTTCGTCTCCCGCAAGTCTCTGCCCAAGTCTCCACCTATGGCTATAGCAAGCAAATGCAGACGTAAGATTTTGAAGCTGACAGCTGAACAGATGAAAGCAGACATTCTACTTTGTTGTGAAAAGAAGAAGCAGAAGACAGTCCTTTAGTTGACAGTCTAATGTGCTGCTATGGTTGTGAAGTGTTAGCAACTTCATTTTCTTTGCCTCAGCATATGATGAGTGCAGGTTGGCAGTTCTCCCTCTCCTAATTCTCCCACTGCTTGATCTGGCGGTACCAGTCCTGTGCCTGTATAAAGGAGGATGGCAACGCTAATCATCTTTGTTATCACTGCAGTGTCGTCAAACCGAAACTGCTCTCCTTCATCATTTCATTTCCCCACTGACACTGATACAGTGTATAATTATAGTCAGTGTGTAATTATACATGACAGTGTATAATGGTCAGTGTGTAGTGAGTTGATTGTGGATGCACCTGTGTAGCAGAAACCTCCGACCAGATTTCTGCCCAGGTGTGGATTTGAACCCATGATCTCTCGGTTTACAGCCCAGCGCTCCACACTTCCATTGCAAGCTGAGTTCCCCATTCAATTGATTGTCCTGTTCCCTTTGTGAACATTTATTAATCTGTTAAATGCAATTTTTCTGTTTTCCAGCGGGTTTCCTTAGCCCCTGTCGCCGTTGTCACCCGATTCGCTGCGTCCGCTACGCTCTCTTCGTCATCTTTCTCCTCATACTCTTAACATCCATCTGGCAATATACTTCGACCAGCTTTTCGTCGTCGGAAGACGTGGGCGATGCGGTCGAACCACACGGTCAGTTTTATTGGATTTCTTATTCGTTAGTCGTGAGAGGACGGTGATGAATGAAGGAAAACGCTTGAGTTGTGTATCAGAAATAAACAAGGTTTCTTGTCTATCTAGCTATTTAAGCTCATCAAATGTTTCCCAGGCTTTTTATACTAACCCTGCAATGATTTGAACTTCAATTCTTACCTAGAGGCTTTTTCTCTTTCATGCACTTAGCCATCTGATAATTACAATCATTTATAAAAATAAAAAATGGTATTTTTAGATGCTGCGTGAGTCTAGTTTTAAGTAATATGTTATCATGTTGAATGTCAGAGTCAATTTCAGTGGTTCCCATCCCATGGGCCAAAAGTGGCCTGCCAGACCTAAAAATTGACCCCCATCTCTGAAAGAATTAATTTAAAAAATATGAAAAAATGACAGTTTAGACAAGTTCAACCACATACGGTAATTATTTTCTATTACAAATTATTTTATTTTGACATCTACAAATATCATCAAAATTCTATTTTGATTCAAATATTTTATATGCTTTTGGTTAATTAAATTTTAGCCTTCTTTGCCCCTAATGTCATTCAACTAAGAAAATGTGGTTTTTGTGTCATCCAACTTAGAAAAAGTTACTCTAAAGTCAAAAAGATGTTGGTAACCACTGCTCTGTTTGAATCCATCCTTTCTTTCCTCTGTCTTTCCTCATCTTCTCACGGTCGACAGTGTGCAGTCAATGTAGTCAGAACAGCTGAGTTGGATGGGGTGGTGCTGGGCAGCTGGGTGGCACTGGTGGAGCAGAATTTTCAAACCAAATTTTTGCCTTAGTTTGGATTTGAACTAACGACCTGTCAATTGACAGTATAGTGATCTAACCACTTAGCTATCACACTCTCTTTACTGAACCTGTCTTGTATGTATACGGACAATTGAACAATCACAATTTTACATAGCACCTTACAATGACGTCACGAAGACGTTTCCTCCTTTCAGGTGCACGTGGCGACGACTACGACCCAATGAAACCCGACGACCACAAGTCGCAGACAAGAACCAGGAAGAAGTCGGACCACCGACTTCGTCGTAAACAAATGAAAAGCGAGTTACTCGAACGAAACCACGTTGACCACAAGAAGTTCGACCGCAACGCACAAGCGCAACTCGACTACATCGGCGACAACCTCGACGTGCGCTACGCCGTCCTCGGCAACGAAGCCGGTCGGTTCTTCGTTGACCTGACGTTGACGAACAACGGGTCGAACGTGATCGAGGCATGCTGCTGGTCGATCTATTTCTACCACACGAAATTCCTCGACGCTTATTCGTTCAACGCGGGAATCCGCGTTCGAATGATGAGCGAAGGACGCGACAAAGACGACGAGATCTTCTTCACGCTCTCTCACGTCAACGGATACACGTTCCGTATCCAACCGACCAACCGATTCCTCGGATTGGAGACGGGGGAGCGTGTCGTTCTACGACTCGGGGGAGGCGGGTGGGCCGTCTCCCGAAGCGAGGTCATTCCAAACTGGTACGTCGCTAACGACTATTCGCCGTCGGAGCCGCGACTTCTACGTTCGACGGTCGGAGAAGAGTTGAAGTTTGTCGCGGATTTCGATCCGAAGAAGCGGTGGTCAAGAACGGAGGAGGATATGTGCGAGCCGTTTACCCCAGACGAACGGTTTGCGAGGAATAAGGTTCGCGATCTTGAAGGGGCGTATAACAGCCCGGTCCTACCAACGCCGTTGAGTGCGCAGTACAAGGGTAACGGGAGGAAGTTGGTGGTGAAGAGCAGTGAATGGGTTGTACAGTACGTGGAGGGCCTGGAAAGCGAGGCACAGTTCATTCGGGGTAAGTATCCGAAAGAGATGGTGTTAGAATAATCGTAATCATTAATTTATATTGCACCTTTTCAAAAGAAGCTATTCGTAGGTGATGAGCTGCTTTGATAGATTGTTGGACTGAAAATCAATGCCTTACTGAACGAATTAAATGTCAATGTAGCAGCTGGACAATTAATGAGGAATTGAATCAATTAATTAAACTTAATTCAAATAAATAGATTGAAAATTTACCATCTGTGCCATTAAATCAGGTGATGGAATATTTCCTGACTTCTTGCGATTCAACTGATAATTTATTTCTAGTATTACTATTTAATGATGCTCTTAATGATAACAGATATATTACTAATTATAATGGTGAATTGGTGATGAGGTGATGGGTGCTGTGTATGGCTTTGAAATTGTTCAATTCAATTCCTGTGATATAATTTGTGATCATGTGTTCATTCTATGAATTGTGATCACATGGTTGTGTGTCTGTTTGAATTAAGAAGACAATTACATTATTGTTATAATATTTTGATGACAATTTTTACACTGCTACTCCTACCACTAATAATAATAGTAATAATAATAATAATAATAATAATAATAATAATAATAATAATGATAATAACTAGTACAATTATTAGTAATAATAATAATAAAAATGGTACTCAAAAACAATGTTAATGACTTGTTAAACTTAACAGGTTCTTTTCAATCGTATTTTAAAAAAACTTTGCTTCAATTTTTCATTGTTTGCTATTTGATTCTGAATTGTTATTTAACCATGCTTGAGGAAGCAACTCTCGTTAATGAGGCACTCTATCTATAGTACCTGTTCTATTAGATAGATCTGTCTTAAAAATTATCTCATAAATAGTTCAACTTTAAATCTGTTGACAGCAAAGCTGAATATATCATCGCTTAAACTCGTCGACATTCCACCAACAACAGGCAAAGCGCAATGTCGCAGCAAAGCGATTACGTTGCACCTGAGCGACAACATGCCGAAGCAAAGCGTTGCAACGTCTCTCGAGACAACCGAGAAATACGTTCTCGTCGTTGGCGCGAAGAAAGATTGCATTTCGATCTTCAGTCCAAGCGCGACCGGTGCCTTCTACGGCGCCATGTCACTCATCAGCCTCGACGCCACGGAGGGTGACGGTTCAACGCATATGTTCCCTGGCGTTGTCATGGTCGACGGTCCGAGGTATGGGTATCGAGGTGTGATGGTCGACGTCGTGAGGCATTTCCATACGAAGGAGGAGTTGCTGATGCTGATTGATGCCATGGCAACGTATAAGCTGAATAAGTTGCATCTTCATCTAGCGGATGATGAGGGATGGAGGTTGGAAATACCCGGTCTTGATGAACTTACCACCGTGAGTAATGTTTATTGCAAATCTACGTTCTGTCTCTGTGTGTGTGTTGATGTAGGGAAGTATTTTCTTTGTTACTCCACTTGCAAACGCGCGACGTGACATAAGACATCATTGAAATATACATCAGATTTATAATAAAAGGTAAAAATTAAATCACAAGTTGTGTATAAAATTATAAAAGTATTAGCGTCAAGCAAGTTATCTATAGATGCAGCATTCTGGTGAAATTTTTTTCCCCGATCAAAGAATCACAATGTGGACTGTGTGGTATCTCTGGTTGTGTAAGCAAGGCCTAAGGGAGTATCCAGTTACTCGTTGTAATCAGTTCAAGTATTTCTTTGCTGCTTGTTGGGAACCTTTCTGATTGTCAGAATCAATTAATCTTCTGCTTGTTAATAAGAAATTTCCGGATGAATGTGCGATGTGCATCTAAGTTGCTCTTCTCAGTTACACCAACTGCTGAAGATCGCTTTAAATTGCTTTTCCTCTTTATCTTGGTTAGGAGCTATATAAAAATTTTGGATGATTGATGCACTATGAGATGCGATGTATTTGGTTATATTGATTTGCGCTTTATAAACCTTCATGTAATGATAAAAAACGTTGATGATAATGATGATGGAATCCTCGACCTGGAATGGCGGCTTCCCCTTGACACTTCGCTACCCCTCCTCTAGAGCTCTTTCTCAGGCAGTCCTCTCTCATCTTAGGACAGATTTATTTGACTGTGCTGGGGTCTGGAGCGCCTCTTAGTAGTTCTCTCAAAGAGGCGCCATGCAAATTCATCTTTTGAATTTAATGAATTAATGAATAAATAATGATGAACTCGTGATATCAATATTAATAATGATAATAGTAATAATTTAAATAATAATGATAATAATTATAATAAGTACTACTTAAGTAATTAAATAATTAAGTAATAATTTAAATAATAATGATAATAGTAATAATTTAAATAATACTGACAATAGTAATAATTTAAATAATAATGATAATAGTAATAATTTAAATAATAATGATTATAGTAACAATTTAAATAATAGTGATAATAGTAATAATTTAAATAATAATGATAATAACAATAATTTAAATAATAATGATAATAACAATAATTTAAATAATAATGATAATAACAATAATTTAAATAATAATGATAATGACAATAATTTAAATAATAATGATAATAAGTAATAATTGAGTAATTAAATAATAAAGTAATAATTTAAATAATGATGATAATAGTAATAATTTAAATAATAATGATAATAACAATAATTTAAATAATAATGATAATAACAATAATTTAAATAATAATGATAATAACAATAATTTAAATAATAATGATAATGACAATAATTTAAATAATAATGATAATAAGTAATAATTGAGTAATTAAATAATAAAGTAATAATTTAAATAATGATGATAATAGTAATAATTTAAATAATAATGATAATAGTAATAATTTAAATAATGATCATAGTAATAATTTAAATAACAGTGATAATAGTAATAATTTAAATAATAATGATAATTATTCGTAGTTTGGGAGTCGCCGAGGTCACGACCCTCGTGAGAAATCTCGCATAATGTCGATGCTTGGCTCCGGTCCGTTCTCCAACTCCAGCGGATCCGGCTTCTACTCTGTCTCCGACTTCTCCGAGCTTCTCCGCTTCGCCAAGTCGCGCCACGTCTCCATAATTCCAGAGTTCGACATGCCCGGCCATTCCCACGCGGCCATCAAGAGCATGGAGGCGCGCTACTCCAGGCTGAAGGGAGCGGGAAGTGATGAGTCGGATGCCACGAAATATCTGCTGTCCGACTTGGCGGATAAGTCGGCCTACATGTCCGGTCAGTTCTACAAGGATTCTGCGATCAATCCGTGTATTGAGTCTTCGTATCGATTCGTGGAGCATGTTGTGAAGGAGGTTGTTAACATCTATAAGGTCAGTGCGAGTCACCTTGAAATGTTTTTGTGGAAAAAAAGTTTCCCTAACGTTTCTCCTTTTGATTAATGATTATAATAATAGTTAATAGAATATGACAATTTATAAGGCATCGTAGTGTGGCTATACCTCTGCAAGGACACCTAACATAGCCGATTATAATTATATCTGTTGATGACGCTAGTGGTGTCTTGAAGTGACCAGTGATCTTTTGTGCATTATGATTATGACGCTGTGAAAGTCTGTTTTCTTTAGATTGTTATTTTTCAGAATTGTCTTGCGTCTTTTTTTTTTGATTAAATTTTTTTTTATTATTCATTTATATCTAATTGTAAAGCATGAATCGATGGCGCTCATCAATAATTGTGAGACCTTTGACTAACGTTCCAATGTACAGCAGTACCCGCGGCTTTGATTAATAATACATAGCGTTTCATCCTTATATAGCATCGGTTGACAGCGTTTTAAAGGTGTCTAACTATCCCCTGCAATTATTGTGAGTGAGGACTTGTTGATCAAGGTCCTTCAACGCAGAAACCGTCTCAGAGCACGGAAGAGAAGAGTTGATTACGCAGTTGCGTTCCATCCTTATATATTATTGGATGCAACCGTTTTAAAGGTGTCTAACTATCACCGGCAGTTATTGTGAGTGAAGGACGTCTCTCATGGCAGGGGGGAGAAGGATCGAAATTGTACTTTTGAAAGGCAAGCGCTGCTCTCAGCCAATCAGCAAATTCAAATGTGGAGCAGGTCACTTGTGTGTAATAATAGATCTGTGATTGAGGTCAGTTCAGGATCTCTGACCTTTTGTGCTTCAACATGGTTTCTCCATTGATGATCGTTGTGGTTATTGAGAAATTGTTTACTGCGAATAAATCTATTTTGAAAGGAGTTATTTGAATTTTGTGATGCACAAAGGTACAGTAATGTCTTCTGACCTACTTTCTGTTTTAGACTTTGATCTTAAAATGCTGATGTCATCTGACCTACTTTCTATTTGTAGGATATTTCTCCGCTCAAATATTTCCATTTCGGAGGCGATGAGGTTCCGCAGGAGGCGTACACCGCTTCCCCAGCGTGCTCCGAATTCCTGCGTCACCACAAGAAGATCTACAACACAAAGGACCTGAAGGCGTACTTCGTTCGACGGGTCGCTCTCATCGTCGCACGTTACGGACTTTCAGCGATGGGATGGGAAGACGCGTTCACGATGTCACACGGTCAACCAATGACGACAGCGGAGTTGGGAGCGAAGGAGATTGTGAGTCAAGCGTGGTACAACATTTGGGAGTCAGGACTTGCTCATCGTGCCTATCAGTACGCCAATGCGGGCTACAAGGTATGTTTTATGTTTGCGATGAATTACTTAGAACATTGATTGAGGAATTGAATGCATTGTATGTAAGTAAGTAAATAGTGAGACTATTCTTTATTGAATACCAGCAAACGCACAGTAGTAGCTTGCAGAAGAAATAAATGATAGAAAGATTTATGCGATGTCATACAGCGTTCTTGTTTATAAAACTTCTTTGTCAAAGGATTCAACTCTAGGCAGGTAATTAATAAATTATTAATATATATATTTATATATGCATATTGTTGATTTTGGAGATTTTTATGACGAGGTATTTTATCGTTTACGTGAAATATCACATTAGTTTCACATTAGTGACACGTGCGTTGGTTTTTACATGTTGGGAATTTCAGTTGTGTCCTTCATTTACACATCGCCATCAGTTGATGTTTGGTGATTGCATTTCGCCACTTAATAAATGCATGATAATTAGAAACTGAGGTGTTGCAGTAAACATGGGTTTTGCAATGCAGGTTGTGCTATCTCCGACCACCAACTTCTACTACGACAATCCTCAGGAGCCGGACCCAGAGGACTGGGGTCTGCATTGGGCGACTCGCTACATCAACACGAAACGATCGTTTAACTTCATGCCTGAGGCGATGTATCAGAGCATGGATTTCGACTTCTGGGGAAAACCAGTCAGCAAGTCGGAGTTGTGCGACTTCAACCGAGTCGCATGCGATCCACTGCGGTCACCGGAAAACATCATCGGTTCGTATCTGTCTATTCTTATGTATGTTGGTGCTTTGGTTTTTATTTCTGTGTTCTATTTCTTTATTTGTCTATGGTGCCACTAAAATAAAGAAGTAAAAGATAATCGTAGCATTTTTATTTTTATTCTGTGTTTTTAGTGGCTGTAGCTATGTTTTGTGTCTATTTTTACAGCTTGTTGTATCTATACTCTTTAGGTCTTCTTTTGTGTTTTATGTGATTTGCATCTGTTGTGTTTTCAATATTGTGTCGCATTTGTGACTGACTGACTTGCCTCAGCTTTGTCTTTTACCTTTGCCTTCTATCTTTACCTGTTTACGTTTTGCCTTTAACGTCTGTCTTCTACTTCAGCCTTTTACCTCTGCCGTCTACCTTTGTCATTTACCTTTGCCTTTTACCTTTGTCTTGTGCTTCTACCTTTTATCTCTGCCGTCTACCTCTGCTCAAGTACCTGTTCCCTTTATCTGATGATTTCCATCTACTGTTGTTGTATGTTGACTGCGCTGATCAGATATTTGTCTTTTGCCTTCCCTATTTACCTTTGTCTTTTGCCTCCCCTATTTACCTTTGTCTTTTGCCTCCCCTATTTACCTTTGTCTTTTGCCTCCCCTATTTACCTTTGCCTTTTGCCTTCCCTATTTACCTTTGCCTTTTGCCTTCCCTATTTACCTTTGCCTTTTGCCTTCCCTATTTACCTTTGTCTTTTGCCTCCCCTATTTACCTTTGTCTTTTGCCTCCCCTATTTACCTTTGTCTTTTGCCTCCCCTATTTACCTTTGTCTTTTGCCTCCCCTATTTACCTTTGCCTTTTGCCTTCCCTATTTACCTTTGCCTTTTGCCTTCCCTATTTACCTTTGCCTTTTGCCTTCCCTATTTACCTTTGCCTTTTGCCTTCCCTATTTACCTTTGCCTTTTGCCTTCCCTATTTACCTTTGTCTTTTGCCTTCCATATTTACCTTTGCCTTTTGCCTTCCATATTTACCTTTGCCTTTTGCCTTCTCTATTTACCTTTGCCTTTTGCCTTCCATATTTAACTTTGCCTTTTGCCTTCCATATTTACCTTTGCCTTTTGCCTTCCATATTTACCTTTGCCTTTTGCCTTCTCTATTTACCTTTGCCTTTGACTTCTGCCTTTTACCTCTGCCACCTTTATCATTTACTTTTGCCTTCTACTTCTGCCTTTCTTTCACCTTGTCTTTTATTACCTCTGTCTTTAATATCTGCCATCTACCTCTGCTCAATTACCTATTCCCTTTATCTGATGATTTCCATCTGTTTTTGTTGTCTGTTAACTGCACTCATCAGGTATTGAGGGAGTGATGTGGTCGGAGTTGATTCGAACCTCAGACCGGATGGATTCGATGCTCTGGCCTCGTCTCTTCGCTCTCGCTGAACGCAGTTGGCACAAAGCGAATTGGGAATCGATTGAATCGTCCAACGAACGACTCGCCGCTCGAAAGGACGATTGGACGAACTTTGCGAACGCTGTCGGATACAAGGAACTGAGGCGGATCGAAGCGCTCGGAGTCAAGTACTATCTGCCCAGACCAGGAGCCAGGTTTGTTTCCCCACTATTGTTATTAATACTTATTATTATTAGTGCATGTTATTGTGTTTTTTATTGGTTCTTTTCATTGTTATTGTTATTATAGCAGTATTTATTTTTATTTTTTTATTTTTAATTATGTGACTTCGGCTGAGCAAAGAAACCTTTGATTGATCACATTCTAGATCAGCCAGAAAATTTATTTTTACCTAAAACCTTCATCATTGATTTTTGAGTTTAATTTATACCACAACTGCACCACCTCTGCTTCACTGTTTTACACACTATATTACGCCAATTGATGTATTAAGGCTAAAAAATATGATTGTTGCATCTGGTAGAGTCAGATTAAATTCTTGTTTGTGACTTCCTGTCAAAAGGGTTTGATGCTTTCATTTGCAAAGCACATAAACTTTTGGACTAAACATCGTGAAATTTTTACCACGATTTTCTTATGATATTAGAAACGGTTAATAAATCTAGACCGGCGAAGAAGATTGATCACGTGTAGCGTTCCATCCTTATATAAGATCGGTTGCAATCGTTTTAAAGGTGTCGCGTTCCATCCTTATATAAGATCGGTTGCAATCGTTTTAAAGGTGTCGCGTTCCATCCTTATATAAGATCGGTTGCAATTGTTTTAAAGGTGTATTACTATCATTGTCAATTGTGAGTGAAGGACTTTTTGCTCACTCTACCTGTTTCCAAAATTTTATTCAAATTTCTGTCTCAAAATTTAAGAACACAAAATAAATTACCAGTGTCTTATTTTAACTTGCTGAATGTGTTTGAAGCATTTCAATAATGAGCAGGGTTTTTTCAAGAAAAGAACAGCGAAAGGGCGTGACCGCTCAGATACTCTGAGCGAGGAAAATGATAATTAATAAGACTAATTCTGAACTGGTTTCTTGCTCGAACAAAAATACAAACTCAGAAATAATCTTCAACCGTTCACATGGAAACATGATCTACAATTTAAATGCCGATGATTTTCTGATGTCCATGCACAATTTCGAGTAGTGTTTCCTTCGTTAACACGCAGTCTTATAATTATATAGTAGCCCAATGTGTCATTTAATTGGAGCTCTATATTCTTACAGATCCACTTACATTCACTTCTCTTCTTGTTTGAAATTTTGAGATTGACTTTTAAAAATGTAGGCCCTACATGAAAATTAAAATGAGAATAAAATAAATTAAATAGACCTTACGTTCAGGATTATATTTTTATATAATTACTGAAACAAATTCCAAACAATTCCTAATTATAAGTAGCTTTAAGTCTTTTTTAGATCTGTGGATTGCTTTTGCTTGCGCTTGCTAGTTGAAGTTAGTGGAAACTGTTAATAAGTGATTTTTCGACAGAGATAATTAGTCACGTATAGCGTTCCATCCTTATATAGTATCGGTTGCGATCGTTTTAAAGGTGTCTAATTATCAGCGGTTATGTAAGCGAAAGACTTTTGCTCAAGCAACCGCCTCAGAGGGGAAGAGGATCGAAGCCATTCACTGCACGCATTGCAAGGCCAGCACACGACTCCCAATTGACTCCAGTGGTCGATGGAATGAAGCGCTTTAGATGGTTGAATGCTCTACGTTGACCGTCATTTGTTTTAGGATCCACAATGGTAAGCTCTACGTCAACTCCGCTTTTCCAGGTCTTGTCGTCCAGGTGAGTTCGGACGAAGGTCGCACCTGGAGGGACTATGACGTCAACGGCAACCACAGCGGACACCTGCTCCTCGCTACCAGGTCTGTTATCCACAAACGTCTTCTAGCAAACACAGCATTTATGTAGCTGCTCTTAAAAAGGTGCTATACAAATTGGGATCGTTTATGATGCTTCTTTTGTATGGGTGGTGTAAAGTTGTGAGCTCCTTTTTAATTAGGCGATGTAAATATTCAGAATATTTGTGTGGCTCATTTTAAGCACAATTTTCAAAATTGGAAACTTTTTTAACTCCTCGCAAATTCAGAGTATTTTTGTAGCTACATTCATGTTTTTTAAGCTGTAAGCATCTCGGAAGAGAATCTCTGCCTTGTTTCGTTGTCATGACAACGTTGTGCACAGTTTTAATTTAGTTTTTATAAGATCTGCTGCTCATGCAAGGTGACCTGGTTGTCTCTATGGGTCAAACTTCCACAGTTCTGCATAAAATCTTTGCTATAGTCTGTCCATCTTTCTGGAGTAAGTTACCTATTAGTCTCTGTGATGAATTTTCTTCGTCTTTCCCTTTTCTGTTTCTTAGCCATTATCTGCAATCGTGCTTTGGTGCTCTCAGGTCGGGAGCAAATCACGGGAGTTTTTTTAAGTGGCGCTATATAAATTCATAAAATTTACTATACACTTCCACAGCTCAAAATCTGATTTTTTAGCGGAACAACACATTCAAACAGATGTTTCAAGCAGCTTTAGAGAAACACTGAGCTATGCAGGTCGATCCCCAAGAGTCGCAGCAGCTAAATCATTGGATTAGATAGATTAGGTTATATTGATTAGATTAGAAGTGTCGTTTTGTTGTTGTAGGTCGTTTGATGGAAGTCGACGGAGTGTTCCAGTCTCAGTGAACGTTTAGTCTCCCCCGCTGCTGCTGCTGCGTAGGGGAGACCGGGGTAAGTTCCTGCGAGCGTCAGAATGGGCCGCAGATGACTTTCAGCAAAGAGCCATATCATGATCAGAGATCACTCAACGTTATTGCTCCCAAGTCTGGCACACGACACTCCTAGTATCGTCCAAAGTTTATTTTTCTTTCGTAGTTTTTGTTCTGCTGTTGCCGCCGTTGTGTGTGTGTGTGCGTGTGGGACGAGTCGTTTTTGTTGAGTCTTTCCATTAACTATTGGTTGTTTATATGATATATTGCTTTTGTCATGCATGTGAGAAAGAGAGACGGCTCAAGAACTGACCAGTCTTAAAACCGAACTAATTTCTGATTCTATTTCAACATTTTTGAATTGCTAACTGTGTTATGATTATTACTATTTTTATTAGTAGTAATATTAATAATACTGCTAGTGGTATATTCTTATTATTTCTACTTCTACGTAATAGGGATAAATCATCATTATTGTTATAATAATTAAATGTTATTGTATCCTATTCATTGTTATCATACTCTTTATTTTCATCATCATCGTCATCATCTTTCTTTATGTTTAGTTTTCTGGTCATGTGACCATCATTTATGTTGTCGTTGTGAGTTAGATGTGTTATTGTTGGTTTGTTATGTTAACGAACATTAACACTCAGACTGCAGTTCAATGGATCTGGAATGTTGTACATAACTTACTGAACCTGTTTGCATTGAAACCCACCTGTCTATTACCACGTGTAGCTGCGATGTAGTGCTTCAGAACAGTCCTGATATTATTGACCACTACTCAGAAAGGCAGTTTGCATCGCATGTAATGTATTGTGTACTTGAGATGTGCGCTATAATTATTGCATTTTATGGAAATTTATTGTGTGACGATCGAAATAGTTGGTTGAGGACATTATGATTTCTTTTGCTAATGTCTCTTGCATGCTCTGGTCTTAGGGTGAAGGTTGACCTCTTACCTCTGTAACCTTTGACCTGCTTACAGTGTCATTTCTTGTAGCTCTATCAGATGTCTTGCGGAATTCCATTTTATTCAACAATGCTCTGCTTTTTTGCCACCATTCTGTGACCATCAGGGCGTACGAAAGATATTCCCATGGGCAGCAGTCTTGTTCCTATAAACTTTCTTTAAGTTTTATGGGAGATTTATCTAAACAAATTGAAATAATAAAACGTGTTGTCTGGTATTATATTTATGTATACGACTATGATTTCACTGAGCTGTTGATTTAAAAATATATAAAATTTCAAAGGCATGTATCAAACTTTGTATAGCTACTCAGCTGTGCTGGCACTTGAAGTTGCAGGGCTTGGGAATTTTGCCCTCTGCCTACCTCTCGGTAGACCTATGTCTATTAATTGTAATTAGTGACATCTAATTGTGCCTAATACACTGGGTTTCAACTGATGATGTATCAAAAGACATTGTCCAGATATGTTGCGTATTCATGGATGGGACAGTGTCACTGAATTGAGGCATGTTTGCGCACAGCGGGGGGTTCTCGACAAAATGTGCGTACGTAAAATAAATTTCTAATTATGACATCCTTATTAACTATTTCTAACTCTGTGTTGTCTTGTAGTTGTCCGATTATTACATAATTAGAATTAAATGATCTAGACAGCAAACCATAGCAGTTAGAAATTCTAGTGAGAAAATTTATTATGTTAAGCAAAAATAAATAACAGTCTGCAGTAAATCTAGATTCACTTTTGTAGGGGTGTAAAGGAGCTTGTTTGTACGTAGGCCTAATATGGGATGGCCGCTCCACAAAATGCAACAAAGGAGTTAGGGTTGAAAATACGAATTTTTTGGCGTACATACTATTTTGGGAGGCTCGAACCGCAGTTGTGTTATTCGATGAACATTGACGTATTGAGGTACTTTGCTAAAACTGATTTTGTGGATTTTAATCTGTTATGAATTATTGGTGAAAGAACAACAGCTGGTTTTTGTGTTCAGCTTTAGCAACAGGCAAGGTTTTTACGCTTTAATTTATTTGAAATCGATGCAGTTTGGTTATTTATTATTATATTATTATTTTTTTTATACTATATTATTATTATTTTACTCTCCATTAAATGTATTTAACAGCAAATCTTTTAAGTGCACTGGTTTTCCTTGCATGGATTGTTCTGTTAGAGAAGAGAGGTACAAGGTTTGACAATACGTTATGTAAATATATTCACATGTACATTGTACATAGTTATAATTATAATATCGTTGTTGGGTTGAAGTGGATTAGGTTTAGACGTTTGGCAGACGACGACGGTGGCAGTTAGATTAGAACTGTGTTGGTTTCTGGTTCCGAACTGCTCAAATAGTGCGTTCTGAAATGCGCAAATAGTGCGTTCTGAACTGCACAAATAGTGCACTTTGAAATGCACAAATAGTGCATTCTGAACTGCACAAATAGTGCGTTCTGAACTGCACAAATAGTGCGTTCTGAAGTGCACAAGTAGTGCATTCTGAAATGCACAAATAGTGCGTTCTGAACTGCGTAGATGGTGTTTTAGGTCTGGCCAGTGGGGGTATGTTGTAGTTAGTCATCTGGCGCAATAGTGATGCATGTGTGAAAGTAGGCATCAGATCAGCTGTGTGTATTTTGCGTTTGTCACCAATATCAAAATGCTGTTCTATCTGTGATGCACGTTATTATTGTTATGCATCTAGCGCTGAACAATGCGAAACATTCGTTTGTAAATTTCTGAATGTTGTCTTTGCACTTGATATTACGTAAATATATATATCACTGGTGGTGTTTTCTTCAAACTTTCTGTTTTATGTTCATAGCTTAACTGTTGGATTAGTCTGTACTGGTTGTGTGAAGATGTACTTGTTAGGAGCACTCTCCGAGCAAACCCTGAGCGACCTGAGAGTCGGTGGTGTTTCTTGGTTGCTCAGTGTATACTTTGGACAGATGTTGAATACACCCATAATGTAAAAGAATGTTTTTGTATAGTGTTCTTTCTTAGTTCTTTAACGACCAGCGTGTCACTAAAATGCATTGAAACGTATGTATGTATGTATTGTTTGAATGTGCACTTGTTATAGCGCCCCTTCAAGCTCTTTACTCAGAGGCGCTCCCGACTACAGGGCGGACACTGCATCTAAGTTTCACGCCGAAGCGCTGAGCAATTGCGAGTGAAGGACTTGTTCAAGGTCTCTACGCGGCGACTTGAGTTGGATTCGAACCTGCAACCCTTCGGCTGCAAGGTGACGAACATACCCACTACACCACCGCGCACCACTATGTAGTTGGTCTCAAAACGGTTAAAAGCTTTTCAAACAAGATTGGGGGCTTTTAAAGATGCCTTTGAATGCGGTTGTTGGAGATTCCAAAGATAAATGGATGAGAGGGAATTAACCCTGGTGCTGTGTATTTCTCGACCACTCATCACTCATTCGATAGTATTGATGAAAAACAATTAAAAAGCAGATTTTTGAGCTTTCTTACATTTAAAAAACTGACATTTATTGCTTTACATCTTCATAAATCTTCTCCACTTCCACATTTATTCCGTCACGTCTTCTTTATTAACCAAAAATTCCATTACGACTTTCAGAATGGCTTCCAGGGAACCCCAATACCATCCATGCTTCCCTCGCAGCGACATCGACTTCAGTTCGTCCTGTGCCCGACAGAGCGCGTCTTTCCTCATCGCCACGGCAACCGACGTCACCATCCGGATGTCGGGGTTGGAGAGCTGCGCCTGCTGGAGCCGCTTTTCCGGGAACCGGGAATTCCCGATGCGTACGCGGTGTTTTCCGGTTCCAGTTGCAGCCGGCGTATCGGAGAAGACGAAGAGATGTCCCGGTCCGTCCTTCGTCTGATTCCGCTTGAGCGAAACCAGTCGACCGATGAGGATGCGATCCTCGGCGGAGTGGTCCAAGGTCGCGGAGTCAAGGTCGCTGTCGTAATTCTCGTCTACCGTTTCCTGGGTTGGTTCTGATGGTGGCAACTTTGTAGTGGGTGAGTCCGCTTTTGGAGAGGTCGGTGCGGAAGTTGTTCGGGATGGAGCGGTGTTGTCTGATGATGTTCTGGCAAGATCTGGAACTTTTATTGTTTCGTTCGTCTTTGACTCGACAATTTCGCTCTTGGACCGAACGATATTGCCCTCCGTTGCACTCAGCGTTGAAGGCAATGCGGTTTCTTTTTCGGGCAATTTTGGGGCAACTTTGTCCGTTTGAATTGTTGAGGAAGAAGATGTGTTGGATGCGTCTGGCAAGATTTTGGTTTCTAGTTTTTCGGTTTGTTTGTCTGGTTTTGGAAGATTCTCGAGCAGAGTCTTGTCGTCTGTTTTGGCAGGACTCGATTTGTTGATGTCTTTTGAAGATGGTGAAGTCGCTGTATGGCTACCTGGAGAGGAACCAACTCCATGGAGCTTACTCGTTGGGGGTTCGATGGCAGCCTTTGCTGAGGTGTCTGTTGTCTTCTTGTCTCTGTCAGATGGGAGTTCGATCTCCTTTGGAGTTGGTTTTGACGCTGATGCTGGTCGAGGTGGTTTGAAGGAAGGGGAAGTTGGTGAACTGGGTTCTGATTTGGGAGATGGTGTAGAACTGGGGGTCACTTTGTCCGGGGATATTGGTTCTTCTTTTGCTGATTTTGCTGAATTGGTTTCAGATGGAATTTTGTCGGTGGGTGGAGTTTTTACGGAACCAGTGGTGGTTGCCTTCTCGACTTTTTGGTCCTCGTTTCTGCTCTTCTCTTTGTCTGTTCTCTCTTCCTTCTGCTCTGCTTTGAAGTCTTTCTGTTTAGATTCTGGCTTATCTTCAGAATGAGATTTTTGTGGACCTGTGCCACTGGCTGATTTGGTTTCTTGTTCCGTCGTCGTTTTAGATTTTGTTTCTGTATTTCTATCAGTTGCTTTCGGACTCGTGATTGCTCGTGTCTCTTCTTCTTTCAGATTCGTTTCTCTGCTTGCTGCAAGTTCTTTCTTTTCCGGTTCTGCTACATGTTCTTTCTTCTTGATGTCTTTTGATGTTTCATGTGCTGTACTTGCATCGTTCTTCACGGCTTGTGCAGCACTCTCGTGCTTCGTGGGTTTGTTTGATTTGTCCGTAACAGTCTCGTTTCCAACCTCGTTGTTTGTTTTGATGTTTGGTGTTGCACATTTTTCTGTTGCAATAACTTTTGTTGTTGCAATATCTTTTTCTTTCTCCTCTCGTTTTTCACCAACTTTTGCATTATCTGCCTTTGCGATGTCGTTCGGTGACGATGGTTTTGATTGATTATCACAACCATCCTTCTTTCCATCTTTCGCATTCACCTTCTCACTCTTACCCGTCTCCTCCAAGCTGGTCTGACCTTTAACATCCGGCTTCTTACCGCCATCCTCACCCATCTTTCCTTTCTTTTCTCCATCAACACTATCCACCCTGCTGCTCCTCCTTCCACGTCCTCCACCATCCATGGATTTCTTCCGCCTTGTTCCACCACCCGATGCCTTCTCCGTTCCATTCCTCACCTCCTCCTCTTCGTCCTCTCCATCCGATAACATTGCCTCCAGGAGTGGCTTGTTCAGTCGGGTCATCGTCCTCCGTCCGATTGAATCCGGTCCTCCGCCGAGTCGCCAGTTTCTGAAAGCGTCGAACTTTTCGTCGATTTCGGTGCAGATCATTTCGTAGGTGAATCCCTGGCGGTTGAGAAGTCGCACGAAGTCTCGGGTTTGTTTCATCGTAGTAAGAGGAAACGAAAAGGAATCTTCTTGCTCCTCGAAAATCTGGAGAATCAACGTGTCCAGCAGACTTTCTGACGTCTCTTGATTCACCATCGTGATGATGACGACGATGCTGCTGCAATTTGGAAGATGTTACTAATATTACAGCCTCATTCATTCGTTTCTAGAATTTATATAGCGCCCCTTCAAGAATTTCTAGAATTTATATAGCGCCCCTCAGTGTGAGAATTGTGGAAAAATAACTGGTTGGCCTATGATAAACTTGGAATTGGGGTGTGAAAAACAGAGTTTACAATGGGGCACTAAGAAAGACTGGGGGGTTGAAACCCCCAACCCCCCCGGAAATTCTCACCCTGGCGCCCCTTTAAGAAGCCCACTCAGAGGCGCTCCCAGTCCAACCACAGTGATGCAAATTGGTCTCTATGTAGGATACTGATGAGTCAACCCTAGGTTACTAGGCAACAAGCGTGGAGACTGTTCCATACAAACTGAGAAGGCACAGGCAGTTTGAGGTTCGAACACGGCTAGAGGCAAACTCAGGGTGAGAATTGCCGGGGAGTTGTGGGGGTTCAACCACTCAGTCTTTCTTAGGACGCTATAGTTAAGTCCTTATTGCCGACCCAAATTCTGCATAAATCAATGGCTGACCCCTCAGTTATTTCTCGACAATTCTCATACTATAGGCAAAGTGAAAGGCTCTAAGACTAGAACAGCAGATATTGGACCAGCAGCGCTCGCATAGATCAGCAGGGACACAGCCATGGAGACAACGTCAAACCAGTGAAGCAATTCTGTATTCGATGCACTGCAAGACAGAGAACCAGTGTGTTATGTAGGATTGTACATGTAAGGTGAAACAGAGGCAAACTTAGTGATTCACCCAATTAACCGGGCTGCAGAGATTTTTGATTTATATAATTAAATACTTTTTAGCTTGTGACTACTTAATACGATCCAAACAAATCATTTCAAAACGAACATTTCGATTTAGCAAATATATAAATTACTATTATTAATACTAACAGGACCTATGTTAACTATAGGCCTGCGTCATTTTATACGAAAGACTGCAGAGGGCAATAGTATAGATAATATAATTAACACCTAGGTGTTTTACCAGAATTGTCTAAACGTAAAGTTCGAAGACTTTCAAAAGGTTGTTTCCTGGCAAAGACGATAAATTCCACTCAATTGAATTTCAAATCGTCCGAGTTTTAAATCCGTTAAAACAACAGCAAAGTCTGTATACCTCCAGATAGAACGACCGAGTCTTATGGATAGCTTCTCCGCCTACTCTTCCCGTCAGCTTCTCCACCTCTGTGGTCGGTAGTTTGGCCTGGTAGACAACAGCCTCTCGCTCCATACATTGCGGTAGGCTATCCCTGCGTAAGCAAGCAGCCAGTGACCTCCTCCAATACCCTCCACACGCCTCTATTCAGCTCCCACTGACGAGTGCGTATACGTCAGGCCGCCTCCTTCTTTTTAGCCACTGCTGCATTAGTGGCCTCGGAAAAGCAATAAAGGAGTTATCTGGTATCTGCTGGCCTTCGAAGTTTTGTGTGGGCGGCACTTTGCGGATAAGTGAGCAATGGGAGTTTTTATAGCGCTAATACACAGTCCTTGAGCGTTCTGCTAGATTGTATTGCTCGGCAGAGCAGAAGTACACAGCATAACCTATTATAAACAACTACGTGATAGGTTACTGAAACGCATTATTATGCTCTTCGCTAAGTTTGGTAGTCCATGTTTTATATTGTATACTTTTAAATTGCTATTTTTCAATAAAGTTTCTACTTTAAGAAATTATTTGAATAAATATTAGGCCTATAATTTTATTTAATTTCAAGTGACCTATGACTAATTGGGACCAATCTGGGTCTATGTTGGAACCAGCCCAAGGTTCTATTGCCCCTCTTTCTGACTTCCACCAATGTGATTGAATTATGGTTTTCTTTATCATTTCTTATTTGTAACTGGCTGCAAGAACTCAATAAAAAGAATATTTATATCATCATCGGCATATTTTTATTTATTGTAAGATCGGCGCTAAATAAATTGTAGTAAAGTCGCCATGTGTAAAGAACATGAAACGAGAGGCACGTTAAAGTATCGCGTTTGCGAATCTGATCATTTTTTTTGCAAGTGTTGTTGAGAAGCTTTGTAATGAGTCTGTAAGTACATTTTAAATCAGATTTAGGCACATCTAAACACTGTATACATGTTTAATACACGGTTATCCTCGTGAAAGAGTCCGTTTCCGTCACCCCCGTAAAATGGTGCGGCCACACCACACTCAGAAATTATGGCGCTGACAGCAACCGGAAGGTTGTTGTAGGTAATGGGGTCAACACGAACCCTGTAAACACTGAAAATACATAAAAACCCGATTTCCAGGGTGATCTTTTATAGAAAATGGCCGAACTCCTGAAAAACTAGTCATAGTTAAATTAAATAATGACATAATAGTCTTGTTAGTGGCCTAAATTTGTCTCGGGAATTCGGACTGCACCCGTTAGTAAGTTATTAACCAGTTGTTGGTTCTTATGAAGACATGTGCAGCACCACAACGGTTGCTATTGATTGATAATCGCGGAGAACATGCTGAAACGTGACAAATAAAATTTGAGAAGACAGTTTGGCACAAGTCGTTTTCTTTCTTTAATACGTTTCTGCAGGTGTTATGTTAGCGAAAACGTATCTCGTGATAAATTTTTCTTGCATGTTCTTGAAAGCGTAATTGAAATCAGTCCTATTTTTTATTTTATTGTTTCTAGAAAGCCAATACAATACTTTTACTAACTGATTAATTTACGATTGTCCTGTCAGTTGCTTCTATTGCTGCAATTTATTACATGGTCTGGTGTTCTGATGCTTTTTCAGCTTAAAATTTAGCTAATCCACTCTGATGCCTTTCTTACTCTGTCTTCCTATGTGTGCTTCATTCTGTGTGCCTCCTCTTTTCCATCTGTGTTTCTTTATCAGCGATTTATTTCATTCCAGGAGGTCTGTTGTGAAGAGTAAGGTGAGGCGGTCAAACAGCAGAGAATCAAAGAAGCATCGAAAGAAGCATCGCCAGTCGGATGGAGAAGATCGGGGAGAGGATCGAAGCAGAAGCCGAGAAGAAGAGAATGCGAAAGACTCTCCTCCTCCTCGTCATCCGGAGAAGATGAGACGAAAGCATTCGGAGGATCGAAGCAGAAGCGACGGAAGTGCCGGTCGATCTGCCAGGGATTCGGATCAAAGAGATCGAAATCGACGGAATCGCCGTGATGACTCCGATGAAAGATACAGCAACGGAGAGAGGCGGAAAGATGTGAAGAAGGACGACGTTGGAGAGGATCGAGATCGGAGAAGACTCCAGAACGACGTCGATCGTGAGGAAGAAAGCGAGAAATCGTCGGATGAAGGAGAAAGATCGAAGGGACGAGATGACGACAGATCGAGAGGAGATTATGATCGAGATGATGAAAGATCACGCCGAGATGACAGACAATATCAGAAAGATGACAAACGATCAAGGAAAGAGAATGAGCGACCGTCGTACAAAGACGATGATCGACCGAAATCTGTGGATGAAAGATCGCACAGAGATGAATATAGATCAAGAGAAGATGACCAGAGGTCAAGGCAAGATGACCACAGATCACGCAAAGAAAACGAACGTTCAAACCGAGATGACGTACGGTCAAACCGAGATGACGTGCAACCGCACAAAGATGACAAACGTTCAAGCAGAGATGACGATCGTTCAAGCCGAGATGACGTACAGTCAAAACGAGATGACGTACGGTCAAACCGAGATGACGTACAGTCGCACAAAGATGACAAACGTTCAAGCAGAGATGACGATCATTCAAGACAAGATGACGGTCAATCGAATAGAAACGGAAGCGATTCAAGGTATGTTGATGTCAAAAATTTTCTACACCTTTCATTAATTCTTTTAAAGGTTGAGCATTGCCTATCTTGAAATATCGTAAATTTTGTTATCGTGCACTCTCGCGACCTAAGTATCCCCAGCGCTGTCCTCTGTACTTGTTATGATTTGTGTTCACACTCGCTTAACTGTGTTCTGTATATAGTGTTAGACAGGCTTTGTACAATTTTACTTTTATTTATCTGTCTGAACTAGTAATTTCTGTTTCTTTAATGTAATTGTTTTCAACGTTATATGTTGCAAATGCATTTGCTGGTGTTTACTAAAGAAGACATTTTCTTACTTAGATCGAGACGAGATGAAGACAAACGCTCGAGACAAAGGAATAACGATCGAACGAGAAATGACGAAAGGAGACACGATCGCGATGACGAAAGGAGTGAGAAGCGTGATGACATCCATTCAAAGCGAGACAGAACAATGGACGAGAAATCCAAGACAATCAACACAAAAGAGGAAGAAGATGGAGACAACTTCCTGGCGTCAAAGCGAGCAAAAGCGTCGACAGCAGACGGCGCTGAGCTGGTGACTCGAACGGGTGGAGCGTACATTCCTCCTGCTCGGCTGCGGATGATGCAGGCGCAGATAACAGATAAGTCGAGTGCGCAATACCAGCGGATCGCATGGGAAGCACTGAAGAAAAGCATCAACGGTCTCATCAATAAAATCAACGTTTCCAACTTGATGATGATTGTACGAGAACTGCTGCAGGAGAATATTGTTCGCGGCCGGTACGTCTTTGATGAGGTTGCCTCTGATTGCCTTTGGATGAGTTTCAATTGCCTGTGATGATTGCCTTCAGGAAGGCTTAAATTGCCCTCAGAACTAAATTGCCTTCAAAACTGAATTGCCTTCAGATTGACTTAAATTATCTTCAAATTGACTTGAATTTTTTTCAGATTGATCTAAATTGCCTTCAGATTGGCTTATATTGCCCTGGCATTGACTTAAATTGCCTCAGATTTTAGCTGACTTCAGATTCACTTAAATTGCTTTTGAAATACGGTGGCTTGAATTATGTTGAGATTGGATAAAATTATCTTCAGAATGGTCTTACATTATCTTAAGATTTTTTGCATTGCCCCAGCTGTTGACTTCTACTTGATGATTTTAATTTTTGTATTGATTAATAATTCTTTCTGTTGTTTGGTTTCTTCAGAGGAGTTCTAGCGAGATCCATCATGCAGGCGCAGGCCGCTTCACCAACGTTCACACACGTCTACGCCGCCCTAGTGGCCATCATCAACACTAAGGTAGAGTTCTGCAATTCCCTTTTGCTCACTCACTCTTTGACTTGAGCACAAACCTAGTCAAACACTAACACATTGGTGACATTGCACATGATGCTCACTTCAATGTGTTCACACTGACTCACCGTGTTTATGTCAATAAGCATTGATGTGTTCTGATAGTTGAGCATTGCTCGCACAACGTCCACTCAACCTTCCATTCTGCAGATTCATTCATTCATTCGGACTTTTATATAGCTCTCCTTCAAGAAAAAACTACTCAGAGGCGCTCCTGATGACTCCAGCGCGCCCAAAAAGAACAGTTTTAAGTTTAGTAAGGAAGGATCCAGGGTGTAGGCGTAGCTCAAAAGGAAGACCATTCCAGACCACTGGTCCAACCACAGAAAAGGCTCGATTCTTCATGGTAGTAGTACGAGCAAAAGGAACTAAGAGGACTCTCTTATCAGCAGAGCGTAGCTGACGACGTCCTTGGATACCCAATGTAAAGCTGCATAGCTCACGGAGGTAAATTGGGGCAAGACCCTGGCAACATTGCCATACCAATGCAGCTATCCTGAACTCAATACGCTGGCGAATAGGGAGCCAGTGAAGTACCTCAAGCATGTAGTTTGAGACATGACCATATATTCATCATACTGCGTCAGTTTGAATATAAACAAAGATTCTTTTTATACATTCATGTGATATAATATTTATATATATTACATTTGTATAAATATATCATGTATATATAATTTTTATATATAAAGATATAATAGTCTAGTGACTGATTTGGTTGAGAATTGTTGTTTGTGTGTGTTTTAGTTTCCGAATATTGGTGAATTGATCGTCAAAAGGTTGATTGTGAGTTTCAAGAAAGGTTTCAAACGTAACGAGAAGGCAACTTGTCTGTCGACATTGCGTTTCATTGCTCATCTCTTCAACCAGCTCGTGGTATGTGCTTGCTTTCGTTTGATTTTATGTAGTGGCTTGATTGTTATTCTGTGTTGCATTGTGTTAACATAAGTGACCTTCGTATTGCCTCTTCTTATGTTGCCTTAGCGTTGCTTGGATTGCCTTTGATTACCTTATTGTTGTCCTTTGTTGTTAGGAGTTACATTGCCTTGTCTGGTATTGCCTTAAGATTGCGTTGATCTACTTTGCCAAGCCTTAGGTTGCCTTGAGATAGCGTGGTGTTGGGTTGCCTTGAAGTAATTTTTAAGATATTCAGATGAACTGTCTTCTTTTCTTTTCCGTTCTCTGCCCTTAGGCAGGTTCGAATGTTTGACGTCTCCATTCTTCTCTGTTCTGCGCTTTCATTTTCAGCTTCTGATAGCCATCTTTCATCATCCAGTCTAACAGTCTTTACTGTAGATGAACTGTATGTTCTTACAATTCATTCATTTGATGTTTCCATTTAATACCCAATCACCATTCATTTGTCGTGTGATCTGTTTTCTTTTCTTTCCAGTGCCATGAAGTTCTCGCTCTCCAGGTTCTCATGCTTCTCGTCTCTCAACCGACGGATGATTCCGTTGAAGTTGCTGTCGGATTTCTCAAGGAATGCGGAAACAAACTGAAGGAACTGGCGCCGAAATCACTTAATGGTAATTTATTGTTTGATTGATTGATTGACTGATTGATTAATTAATTGATTGATTGACTGATTAATTAATTGATTGATTAATTGATTGATTTGTTGACAAGAAGTCTAGTAACGTAACTGGAAGAGGTGTCCATTCATATGAATTGCTATTGACTTCATTTTCTTAACCTCAGCATATGTGATGAAGACGTGTGGCCAGTCCTCTCCCTCACCATCTCATCTTCCCACCGACAACAGTGTACAGTCGATGTACTCATTGCAGTTTTAGAGGAGGATGGTGTTAGTGGAGCATTGTTGAGATTTGAATTTGCAATCTCTCAGTTGATGATTCTTCACTCATATACCACTTGACTACACACGCACACACACCACCATTTCATTTGTTGATCTTTATTTTGCCAATCAGTTTCTAAACGTTTATTTCTAAATGATTTCTTATACAGCACCAATTTTTAAGATTACCTACTGAGAAGCACTCCAGTCCAGCTGCAGCTAAATACCTTTTATGTAAGAAAGTGGTGTGACCTCTAGGCACCAGGTGGAGCACAGCAGGGATCCCATTCCAGATCATAGGACCAGCGACTGAAAAAACGCCACTGCTTTAATAGCGCTATACAGTCTGCGAGCGAGGGACTAAGAGTTCAGCATGATGAGCTGATCGGAGAGAAGATCGGTGCTGGACATGAGGGTTGAGACCATAGATTGAGTATTCGCATATTACGAATATTAAGATTTTCAAATATTCACGAATATTAACGAATATTAAAACTGCCAACGAATATTATATTCGTAAAATACTAGGCCTATGTTCTTTCAAGAAATTCTTTATTCTTAATTCTTATTTTGTTATTTTATGAAAATGTCTAACATTTACTGAATGAATTATTGTACAAATTTGAGTTATCTTACACATAGGCCTATATCAGTAACTGATAATAACTTTGATGGATTTATTGTTAAAAACTTTAAGGTCTATGTTGGGTCTGGCCAATGTGGGCAACTGGGCATGCGGCATTCATATCACATTCAATACTTAATGTTAGTCACTTTGTCTGACTTCTGATCATCCTCCCCAACTGAAAAGAGGCAGAGCCACCGATGGCAGTTGGCAACTAGCAGCAATAGTAGGCTAAATTAGAAATAAACTGTAACTGCCTATAATAGAAACTGCAAATTGATAAAGTAGTTTTTTGTATCAGTGCGGCAGGATGAGAAAAAATAAAAGCCAACACTGGAAATAATAGTCAGATTACAAACAAAACTTATCCCGCTCTCAGCATAATAAGCGAATTAATTGCAGATTTTAATTCAGCCTTGCCCTGAATGCGAGTGAATGCCATGGAGTCATACAGAAACTTAAGCTGCTTTACCGGGTAACATTGCGGTTTCGATGGTTCACTTTAATCCGTTAACGAATATTTACGAATATTTACGAATATTAAAAAATCTCAATATTCACGAATATTTACGAATATTAAACCCTAAAGTCACGAATACTCAATCTATGGTTGAGACAGTAGAGATCTCGCAGGTAGAGGAGGGGAACCAGACCCTTTCATGCGACGCCAGACCAACGCAGAAACCTTATTATAGGCATTTCACTGCAGTTTTGATCAAATAAATAATAGAATTAGTGATGTTGATGTTTAGTAATGATTTGTAAATGACTGAGTTCTGCTTTTCTTTTCATTGTAGCTGTCTTCGAGAGTCTGCGTACGGTTCTACACGAGGCAACAATTGACAAGCGCGTTCAGTACATGATCGAAGTGATGTTTGCGATACGAAAGGATGGATTCAAGGTCGGGCCAAATGATTAATTCGCACATAAACTTTATTTGGTCCTGTTTGCTCGTGCCTCCACCAAGCAAATCTGTGCTTTTTCTGTGGTTGGCCTTCTTGAGCTGTGCCTGTTCCTCTGGATCACTGTCTGACACACATTCTATATAAACACTTGAAAACTGTTCTTTTTCGTCGTGTGGTGGAGTCGGGAGCACCTCTGAGCAGTTTCCCTGAAAATATGCTATATATTAACACTTGAATGAATGAATGAATTTATGTCAGCATTTAACAGATGTGCTACATGAATGTTAATTTATTTTTATGGCAGACCAGCCGAGTTTTCTTGGGTATAATAACAGGATTTGTCGTCATAATTATAGCTGTGATTGATTTACTGGTTAATTGATTGATTGACAGGACCATCCATCTGTGATTGAAGAACTGGACATCGTTGAAGAAGACGATCAGTTCACTCACGATCTCAAACTTGATGATCCTGATCTCGATCCAGAAGATGGACTCAGTACGTTACGTTGCTATTCAGTATCTTTATTATTACATTACGTTACTATTCAGTATCTTTATTATTACGTTACGTTGCTATTCAGTATCTTTATTATTACGTTACGTTTCTATTCAGTATCTTTATTATTACGTTACGTTTCTATTCAGTATCTTTATTATTACGTTACTATTCAGTATCTTTATTATTACATTACGTTACTATTCAGTATCTTTATTGTTGCGTTACGTTGCTATTCAGTATCTTATATTAATAGCGTTATTAAATATTATTAGTATTATTAATATTATTGTTTTTCGTGATCTTTGTTTGATTTCAAACTGACTCAACAGAATATTATGATTCAATTCATCGTCTGAATGAATGGATGAAGTTATCACAATAGACGAATTTAATTGTTTGGCAGCTGTGCAAGGCGTGACGTCATCGTATTCTCATTTTGCCAATGCCATCTGACGAATGGAACAGAATCGGAAGCAATGCTGCGTCCATGTGCTTCTCTTAATTTTCAGAGTTTTACCTTTCCCATAAATCCATCCCAAATACTATTATTTTTTTTTTTTATAATTATTATTATTACTATTTTCTTACGAATTGAGAACTCTCCATCAGCTGTGTGGTTTATTTATGACCAATTTTCATGTGACGATGATTCAGTTTTAACGACCTCATTAGTTATCCTGTGTGCACTGAATTTGATGCCTTCATTAATTCGTTGAATTTAATCAATTAATTGGACAAATTAAATCATAATAGATAGGTTGTTGTTGTTGTTTGTTTTAGATGTCTTCAAGTTTGATCCACAATATCTGGAGAATGAAGAGAAATACAAAGCCATCAAGAAAGGTAAGATTGCAAACTGTTTCTATTCTTATTACAGACCGTGTTTGATGGCATAGTGGTTAAGAGGTTGGTCTGTCAGTCGAGGGTCAGGGGTTCTAATCACTACCAGCGCAGAACATCTGGACTGAGATTTGTACTCCACCTATATCCCATAGTCAATTCATCTATAATGAGTACATTGACTGTACACTGTTGTTGGTGGGAGGATGAGACGGTGAGGGAGAGGACTGGCCAATCACAAACCCTCATCATATGCTGAGGTTGAGAAAATGAAGTCGCTAGCACTTCATACCATTGACTCTGCATAATAATAATAAAAATAATAATAAATAAATTAATAATATTTAGACTTAATAATATTACCAATAATAATGACAGTAACAAATTATGACAATTTATAAGATGCCATAACGCAACCATCAGGTAGCTATGCTATGCCTGATCTTGCTAAACCATAACAACAATAATAGTAATTTGTCATTTTCTCAAATTTCAAATCTATCGTAAGATTTGTCATTTGATTTGAATGATGTTAATGTCCGTCAATTGTTTTCTTCTTGTTGTTGTTGTCAGAGCATCTCGACGAAGGAGATTCCGACGATGAAGATGCTGAGGATGGTGAATCAGGCGAAGGCAGCGATGAAGATGATGATGATGATGATGAAGATGGTGACGACGAAGAAGGTTCGTGAAGATTACAATGTGTTCTTTGTTTCATATGATTTACATAATCGATGTTTTAAGGAGGTGTTTTAAGAATTCTCAAAAATAATTGAATTAATTCATCGATCTAATAACATTGTCTTTGTCGATCTGTTTGTTCTTCTTATCTTGTGATATTTCCTTTTTTTGTCTGTTCGATTCATTCTTTCTTCATTCGGACCATGATCATTCTTCGCTAGAATCAATCAATCATTTCTGCAATCACTGCAGTGCTGTTCGTTGTTGATTGATTGTTTGGCCGATTGATTGATTTGACTGATTTGATTAACGGATGATTGGTTAGATTGACTGATTTGATTGATGAATACGATTGATTGATCAAATGATTTGATACACCCAAAGATACATATTGATTTGATTGATTGGATTGATATTATTGATTAAAATTAATTTGATCGGATTGATTGAATATAATTGATTATATTAATTTGATTTATTTGCATGATTGATTGATTGATTGTAGGTAAAGAGAAGACCGTTATCATCGACAACACCGAAACGAATCTCGTCGCTTTCCGTCGAACTCTTTATCTCACGATTCAATCGAGTCTCGACTTTGAGGAATGCGCTCACAAGATCCGAAAGATGGACATTAAACCCGGACAAGAGGTACGCACCAGCCCCACAACCATCACCCTACTCATTCTTTATTCATTGTTACTTCAATGTGGGCCTCGTTTGAGTGAATATTCATATGAATTGGTAGTTATACAATCATTTATGTAAAAGTAAGTAAGTATTATCTTTATTACTCCACTTGCAAATACACAATGGGACACAGAACATCATTATAAAACATCAAAGTAATAATAGGTTAAAAACGTGCCAATTAAAATCACAAGTTAAATATAATATATATCGTCAAACAAGTTAACTATATAGCATTCTGGTAATAAATTTATGTTGAGCCTCTACAGTATTGAGACGACCTGGCTATTGCAGAGCCATCTAGTGATGCGTCCACCAGAGTAGAAATTTGATTTCAGATATCTGCCTGCGCCACCTACCCAGCACAACTGCAATGAGTACATTGCCCGCTAATATTTACTTATTCGACTTTCTGTGTATTTGAACATTTTTTATTTTTCCCAGGATGAGTTGTGCAACATGATTCTCGACTGCTGTGCTCAACAACGCACCTACGAAAAGTTCTTCGGTCTTCTCGCTCAGGTAAATAATTTTTATTCAATTTGTGTGTGTGTGTACGTGCGTGTGTCTGATTGTGATTTGACCTCTGACCTCTCGGTTTATGATCCATTGCATTAACCTCTGGAAAATTTCTTCGCTTGTATTTGCAGAGGTTCTGCATGATGGAGAAGAAGTTCATGGAACCGTATCAGAGAATCTTCCAGGAACAATACGACACGGTCCACCGACTCGAGACAAACAAACTGCGAAATGTTGCAAAGTTCTACGCTCACCTTCTCTACACAGATGCAATCGAATGGAAGGTTGGAGCAACTCAACGGCATTTACCAATGATATATCATTTTGTGCATTTATATAGCACCACTATCTAATGACAAAGCATCAATCAATGGCGCTGAGTAAAGTCTGTGAGTAAAGGAATTGACTCAGTTGAGTCTCAACGTCACTAAACCAGCGGTTCTCAACCTTTTTGGTACGGCGACCCCTTGGTGACATCTCAAAGGTTTTGACGACCCCCCAACAGCAAAAATGAAAGTCACCTCTATTCGCCGCATTTTTGTTTCCAATGTCGACGACATGCAATTTTCCATCATAATTTGAAAACTGCCTTTTGCAATTGCGCGAGGTTTGCTGGATCTTGCGATTCTGAGAGGTATACCTATTCGGTAGCTTGAATTTGACATTTTCATAAGTCTATTCAGCTGGAGATGGATCAATAAATGAATTATTAATTTGTGAGTAACCATCAAATTTTGGTAAAGGGAATAAACTCTCTTCCCAATGTCCAATTTTTTAAATTTTCACACTGCAATGTTAATATTTTAAGCTGGCATTGCTTTTACGAAATTGCTCATCATATCAGTGCGGATAGTCGTGGTTTAAAACTTTAAAAGTGTCCCCTCCCATTGTTTACATTTTTTAAAATTTCCACACAACAGTGGTCGCATCTTAAGCTGTCATCTCAGCAAAATTTCTCATAATTTCATTGCTGAAAGACATGGCTTAAGACTTCAAAAAATGTCTCTCCCAATGTTTAACTTTTTCATTTCTACACTCTAATTACAGCATTTAGAGCTGTCATCTTAATAGTATCGCCTGCAAATTGTTTAATTTTTGGGATTTGACACTGCCACTGTTATATTTTAAGATTCAACCTTAACAAAGTTGCCCATGATTTTGGTGCTCCAAGACGTGGTGTAAGACTTCAGTAAATGTCCCTCCCCATTGTTTAAATTATTCGAACTTTGCACGTATTTATGGTGACATATTGAGCTGGCGTCTTAACAAACCTGCTCATTAAGGATAAACAGCTCATAACACTATTGAAATTTATAATATTGGGGAATATAAGCAGCTTGGACCCACCACAAATTTCTGAAGATCATCCCTCTGTCACCACAAGTCTACGCCCATGTAAGCCTATAGTCCTCATTAGCTGACAGCATATATACATGTAATCTTTTGACAAACCGAATATTGCATCAGTTTTTAGAAGAACGGTAAAAGTGGAATTTATATTTTAAAACTAAAATTGCAACAAATTAAATTAGTAGCTGCAATCTAACGAATGAATCATAGCAAAAGTATAAGTAAAATTTATTTAAAGTTGCTAAGGTATGATAGAGTTTAAGTTGCTATTGAATCTTTTACAAATTTTTCATGGGTCCAGGCGACCCCTGGCAAATCGTCAGGCGACCCCCGTGGGGGTCGCGACCCACAGGTTGAGAACCGCTGCACTAAACAGTAATTCTAACGAATGAAAGAATGATTTCTCTACAGATGCATGAAATGTCAATGATCGCATGTTTATATAACAGGTTGGCACCGTTATAAAGGTGTCTAAGATGTACCATAATTCCTCATAAATCTTTAGTGATAATAGCAATCCGGTTGACAGACTGCAACAGGTTACAATGTATAGTTATGCAACTGAAACAATTCCCCTTTTGTACAACCAGGGATGCCACTCTGGATTTTGAAAAAAGGTCAAATCCGGTCGAAAAAAAGGCTGGATTGATGATTTCTCTGTAAAATACAGAGATTTGTCCAATTATCCGGCTTGAAATTTTCTGAAGACCGTTTTTTAGTAGTCCGACGATTAAAATTTACTTTCTTTTGTTTCCCGAAAAAATTTCTGATTACCTTTTTAAGTCTTTTGCTCAAAATTTTACAATTTTTTGTCCTAATTCAAAGATTTTGTCGATTTTTTCACGTCTTTTGTTCATTTTCTGTTTTTAAAAATAACCTTATATGTAAAAAGTCGAAAAAACCGCCGTGAGGAAAAAAGCTAGATCCTGACAAAAAAAACTAGAAACCTAGACAAGACCGAAAATACCTAGAATTAGGTGGAAACAGCTATGAGTTGCATCTATGTGTTCTACGACGATTATGTGAATGTATTGTTGGTCACATTCTTATATATCAGTGGTTGACGACGTTTAAAAGGTGTTTAAGAAAGACCAACTGCGATCTCTTGAAATAAGATTATTGCCAAGATTAGCCACAGAGACATTAATCACATAATCCATCTATATTATATAACATCGGTTGCAACCGCTTTGAAGGTGTCTTACAATCATTGGCAATTGCAAGTGAAGGACTTGTTGCTCAACGTCCCTATACAGTAACCGTTTCAGAGGAGAGAAGGAGGATCGAACCCATAACTCTCCTAGTTACAAGGCAGACGCCCTAACCACTTGGATACTGAGTCAGTTAAGTGATGATGGTGATGATGATGATGTCAATAGGGTTGAGGATGGATGACTGGCTGGTGCATTGTTTGCAAGGTAGATATGTGATCATGCAATTTTTTATATAGTTTTCCAGGTGAATGTGAATTTTCAACTATTTTTGTTTTTACGTCGTTCTTCCAGGTTCTGGAGTGCATTCGTCTGAACGAGGATGACACGACTTCATCCGGTCGTATCTTCATAAAGATCCTTTTCCAGGAACTCTCTGAATACATGGGACTCTCTAACCTCAACGATCGTCTCAAGGATGTGTCAGTCTTTTTAATGTCGCTTAATCACTGTCGGTCTTTTTAATGTCACTTAATCACTTATTCGTCTTCAAATTGTATTAAATGACCACTGAGAAATAAATGACCTTGGACGACTGTTAAGTGGAGTGAATTCCTTAAGTGAGTTTAGACAGCCAGCCCTAATCTAATGACCACTAGATAGCCTTAGTGACTACACTAAGATCTTAATGACTTAAGTTAGAAAACTTTAGTGTATAAAAACCTCATGGGAAGTGTTTCGTCAAACCAATTAATGACCGTTAAAATACTGCAAATAAATGACCTTGGACAATAGTTAAATGACAAATTGATTAAATTCTTTAAATGAACTTTAAACACTGCTAAATATCTGCTCAGAATGCATTCCTTAAATGCCTTTGCGTTGCTGTTAAATAGCTTAAATGGCAATAGAAGGATTCTTTTTCTGCCTGTCTAGTATTGTCTTACTATTGTTTTATGATAGTTTTGAAAGAGAATTTATTCCTAACAAGAGGAAGATCTTTTTCATTTGCAGGACGTTGCAGCCACACTTTGAAGGTCTTTTTCCGAGGGACAATCCAAGAAATACGAGATTTGCCATCAACTTCTTTACGTCCATTGGACTTGGTGGCTTAACGTACGTAAATGAATTAAGCAAACTCAGTGTTACTATTCATCCCCAGGGGCATAAAGCCAATGAAGCTGCCTTGGGGCAGAGCACCATCATCATCATGATCAGTGTTGCTATTGCATCTTTAAAAGTGGTTATACCGTTAGTTGTTCTACCATGGCTGGTTGTGATGTTGCATTTTTTTTTATTACTTCATATGATGCATTATATTTTAACGATTTATTTTCTTTATTATTTTTACTATGATTTATTGTACTTAGCAGTTCGTCAGTTTGAAATTAAACGAAGATTTATTTTATTATTATTTTATAAGTTCTTAAATATTTCTATTCACAATTTTGTGGGAATCTAATTTATTGTATACTAGTGGTATTTGAGATAAAATAATTTGTATTTTATGATGTTTTGTAAATTTATTTCTTGTGATTTAGCGATGAATTACGAGATCATCTGAAGTCCGTTCCTAAGCAACCAGTGAGGTCACCGACTCGTGTTGCGTCTGCTTCTTCGTCATCCGAAGATGATTCTGAGTCATCCGATTCGAGTGACTCACCATCTTCATCTGGTGATGACCTAATCACTTCCTATCTCACATCAATGATCGATTATTTATTTATCTTATTTTTTAACTCGAAGGTACATGTAATCCTAAGGATGTTAAAAAATTAGGGAGATCATTATTGTGGGATGGCTAATCTTCGCTATTATTATTAGTAGTAGTGGTGGTGGTGGTGGTGGTGGTAGTTTTGTCATTGTTTTCTCTACAGTTGAATTGTCGTTTTGTATTTTTGCTGGTATAGGCGTGTGCAGATATTTTTGCAGCAAGGATAAAACACAACATTGGTTACAGTTAAATTTTGTGAAAGAGATTGGAAAATGCAAAGCAAGAAATTAAGAAGATCAGTATTTTTATTCGTACATGTTTTTAGTGTAAATTTTTCAGTTTCATTCTGTGCGTTATTCGCATAATCATTAGTTCTTAGTTGTGAAGAAATCTGTTGAAAAGTGAAAAGTAGTAGTTAAAAATAGGTGTTACATTTCCATGATGCGGATGTTTATGTTAACCGATAACATTTTTAAAGCAATTTTTTATGTTTTTCCCGACAGATTCTGAGCCGTCACCCCCGGTAAAGAAACACCGAAAAGGGAAAGCATCGAAAACGCCGGAGAAGTCCCACAAATCGGAGGAGAGACGAAAGTCCGAGCGTCGTTCACAGAAGTCTGAGAAGTCTTTGAATTTGGCCTTGACGCAGAAGTCGGACGGACCGACTTCCATGCAACTACGACTGATGAAACTTGCGTCGTACAGTCAGTTGCCGGAAAATAAAGATGAGGAGAAGTTGCGAGGCCAAGTGGAGAAGAAGCGGGATGAGGACACGCCTCGGAGTCACGGCAGAGGACAAGAAGTGCAGCACGTGAAGCGTAACGACGACGTACAGGTTCGTCGTCGAGGACAAGAAAGCGAAAGTGAGGACGATGATGAGAAGGAACGACGAAAGGGAAACCGAAAACCAGACAAGGACAAACGTGAGGACAAAGGACATAAAAGGAAGCGTGATGAGGACAGTGGAAGTGACAGAGGACAGAAGCAACGCACAAGCAAGAAGCGTAAAGAGGACAGTTCGAGTGGGAGCGAGGGAGACCACAAAGGTCGTCCTGATCGTGGAGAGGGACGCGGGCGAGAACGGAGCGGGGAGAGGACGAAAGACCGGAAGAGGCGACATCGGTCAAGGTCGTAGAGCGGGACTTTTGCGAAAACGTTCGGAAGGATATTGATCACTGACTTTCGCTGTTGCAGATCACGTTGCAGAGATTGAAGAAATGTCTTTACATTATCGAACGTTAACCTTTGAAGTGTCAACCTTTCAAGTGTGAACGTTTGAGATGTGAAGGACAGATTTTGATCTGGTTTTTGTTAAAAATCATTCATCAGTAGCTGGTGTCAAAGTGCTTAATTAACTGTCTGAAGTGACACTTCTTGTCGAATAAAGGGTTGTGTAGCGACACTTTTGAGAAACACTTGTCTAAAAGTTGTTAGTAGATTTGTTTAAACATTTGTATGACACCTGTATAAATACTTTTTTATACATTTGTTTAAACGTTTGTTTAACCACTTTTATGACTCTAATGATGATTTTTAATCATTGTCTTGTAGAATTGTCTTCAATGCCATATTATGTCTTTGTTCCAACTACTTGCTACATTGCAATTTCAATTGAATTGTGGGATATCTGGTGCATATGTTCTACATAAACGACTAATAATATGACTTTAGAGACAAGAGTGGTTAGTCTACGTTTGTGTTGTCCTTGCAATTCTTCATCATCCAGTTGATAATATTTATGTGAAGCATGTCTTGCCTTTCACTCGGGGAAAAACTAAATGTTACAGAATTTTGATTCTGAAGTTTGTATTTGACAGTAATGGTTGACTAAGCTGGACTGGAGATATATAAATGAGTGATATAAAGGAGATATGTAAATGAGATAAAGGCACGTTTCGAATGAATAAACCTCTGTACAGTACTAGCCTACATATCAGATCTTTCCATCGTCCTCAGTTCCTACGTCAGCCGTTTGGCGGCAGTAATGGTTAGGCATTAATGATCTTGACTTATATTGCAAGCTTGGACAGTCGGTAATGTAACTATGGCCAAGTTATCAACTTAACGCAAAAGCTATATCAGTATCTTCTATCAGCTTCAATATTGACTGCTGTTTCATAATAGGGTCTGCTATAAGCAGCTGTTGTTTTGACTGTTCATCTGACATAATCATCAAATGACCAATTATTTTCATTTCGTGAGAGGTAATCCTCCCAAGGTTCAAAGTACCCACGTGCCTTTCGACAAAAATATTATAACGTTGGATTAATGGATTGCAATACCAATTAGACCTACACGTGATGCAGGCTATAATCCGCTACTGTCCAATTTACATGTAGCTATATTCGTTAAAGCCGCGAGCAGTGGCGGCGCTAGGGGGGGCTAAGCCCCCCCTAAAAAAGGCCATCCATTTTTTCCCATGTAAAAATTTTGGACGATTTAACCCCCCCAAAACTGAAATCCTGGCGCCGCCACTGGCCGCGAGTTACGCCTGTGTACATTTAGATGTACTTACTTTTTCACTAGAGAGGGGCTTGAGTATATTGGGCGCATCGGGATGCTGACTAATTTAAGAAATTTAAAGCTTGGGCTAACAAGATCGAACTTCCTTTTGACTGCCTTTTAAAAGAATCCACTGACTCTTAGCAGCGCTAGTAGATTAGCTGTTTTCCTGCAGTTAGCTCCGAGTGGCTCTCTATAAGTTTGAAGTTCACGCTTACGATCTGAAAGCTACACGGGCATCTAAAATGGCGTGGCGCCCATTACATCGGCAAACGGTGGTGAAGGCTCAATTAATTGAAAACGAGCACCGTCGCTTTTGAAAACGTACATATTTATTTAGATCACTTGCTTATTTTTAAACGTACATATTTATTTAGATGTACTTACTTATTTTGGCCAAATTATATATTTCGTCGATTGCTAGATGGCGCCATTAAAGATTTCTATCCATGGCTAGCGTTGATTCATGCGACGATATGTAATCCGTTCGAGCCACGAGAAACATGGATGAACCAAAGAAGCAGAGAATTGAATCAAACTCTTCAGATAATGGTCTCTCACAAGAGGAAAAGGAAGAAAGATTGCACTTTCAAAGAATAGTCCACGCCTTCAGATACTATAGGTAGCCAAAATTCCCATATATTTTGTGGCTTTCGTGGGGCGCGGTGGTGGAGTGGGTATGTTCGTTGCCTTGCAGCCGGAGGGTTGCAGGTTCGAATCCACCTTATATTAAGTCGCCGTCTCGGGACATTGGACAAGTCCTTCACTCGTAATCGCTCAGCGCTTCGGCGTGAAACTCCTATGCATTGTCCGCACTGCAGTCGGAACGCCTCTGAGTAGAGGCGCTATAACAAGAACGCATACAAACAGACTATCCTTTGGCAGCCGGTTGGGGTCCTTCAAGTCCCAAATTATTAATAAGTCCCGAAATGTCCACCTGTTTCAAGGCCTCTTTTATTTGGTCAGAAGTTCTAAAACCATACACTGATGAGAAATTCACGTTGCCAAGACTTATATTTCAATTGATTTACTGATTTTCTTACCTCGGGCAAGTAATGAGATAACAAATATGTTGGTCGTGTCTATTGCAATAGTGAAAATGAATGAAAATGTTGTGATTGTTTGAATGTTGTGTGAATTCTTCAGGGTACACTCGCTGAAGCGGTTAATCGCTGCTGAAAAGCACTACAACAATCTGCCAGTCCACCATCGCGATCTGATTCCAGATTTTCTCAACAACCTTCGGTCGATTCGCAAATGCACTGAACATAACTTCGAGATTATCAAATTGATCATCGCAGACACGGACATTATGTTCGAAAACATTCATCACGAAAGTCCAGCTGTAAATAGCTGATTATTTTCTTTTGTGCAATTCAACTGTCTCATATGACCATTTTATTTGATTTAAATAATTTTTTTATTGAAATTTATTCATTTTGATGGTAAGTATTGTACCATACCTACAATTAACTTGGTTTACCCAATTTTATCTTTGGCTAATGAAGCTTGATATTACATTAGCAAAACCTAAAGTTACCTTGGCAAACCCTTTTTCTTACCTTGCTTTCGTTATCGAACCCTTTCTTTCCTTGCTTGAGCTGTCCTTGTCTTACGTGACCTTACATTTTATTAACTTACTTTATCTGGCCATACCATAGCATAGCTTAGTTTAGCTTTGCCTTAATGGTATGTTTTCTGCTGGTAATTAATCTTCATTTATTTAAAAAATGAGAAAAATCCGAGTGACTCTCTGCACCAAGTACTTTACATGTTGAATTGTTGATGCGAATTAAATGGGAAGAAATTAGTTAGTTAATTAATTAATTAATTAGTGTCCGATGACATCTTGTTTAAATCTAGATGTTTCATTGTTTTGGTCAGAGTCTGCCTAGTTTCCTGCATCCTGCGAGTAGCTTTGACATGGACAAAGTGAAGAGTACGTTGAAACAGATCGTCAGGGACTGGAGTAGCGACGGAGCGGTCGAACGAGCCGCCTCCTACCAACTGGTTCTCGACGAAATCTCCGTTCAGTTTCCACCGGATAGGTGGTAAGTTGGGAAAAAGTGAAATAAGTTTTTGCTGGGTTGTCTCATTGACTGGGACTTATGGGTGTTAGCCGGCCTTTTGGCTTCATAATGGAGCTGGCTTATGAAATTAATGCTTTTGGGATTCTTGATTGACTGGTCTCCAAGATTATTGATAGATTTGGCTTTTTACTCGCTGGCTTATAAGATTATTGACTGGATTTTTGACTTCTTATTAACTGGTTTTGTTACTGGGTGCTGCAGATTGAATTGATTTTTTAGTGACCCTTCGCAGATTTCCGTGCTCGTTCCTGGCGCTGGTCTCGGCCGACTTGCCTACGAAATTGCGAAACTCGGTTACACGTGTCAGGGAAATGAGTTCAGTCTCTTCATGCTCTTCGCTTCAAACTTTATCCTCAACAAGTACGATCAACAATTCGTTCTTTAATTTCTACTTTTTCCTATAAAATACACGTGTGCCAAAAACTCGTTGTAAAGTTATATTATCGCAGATTGTAATGTGTTCATTATCACAATGATTATGATGATGATTAAGATGGTAATAACGATGATGATGATGATAATAATAATAATGATAATGATGATGATCATAATGATAATAATATGGGTACATTTACCATTTTAAACTTGAATGAACAGTGGTCATTGCAGACAATTTTTGCGCTCTAAACAATTCTGAGGTCTGTGCGTGATCTATCATTTCTGCCTCAGAGCTAAAAAATTTGATATTAATAATTTGATGACTTACAATATAATATAAGCTTCATAAGAAGAAAGAAAGTATAAGAGGAATATGATATAGTAATAATTATGACTATTATCATTTAGTAATTGCATAATAATACTAATCTAAATATGATATGAATGGCCAACATCTTACTGATATGAGGCGAAAATTGAATATTCAATGAGTGTAAGAATGAATCATTGGTTTGCTAAATCCATTACAGGATATTCAGCATCCGATTTTTAATTCTTAAGAATGCATATTCAGCAGCTGATTAATATTCATAACTGATGAATATTAATTATATGCTAAAAATAAATATTCAGCATAAAATTATGCTGAATATTCAATACTAATGAATATTAATCAGATGCGGCATTGTTGTTGAGTAGGTGTAAGAAGGTGAATGGTCACACGCTCTATCCATGGGTTCATCAGTTCTGCAACAACATGTATTCAAAGGACCAGACGCAGGCGATCCTCTTCCCAGATACCAACCCGAGCGTCCTACCTCCTGACGCCAACTTCTCGATGGCGGCCGGAGACTTTCTCGAAGTCTACACGGAACCAGGTACAACAGAGAACCAGTTTAATGCAAATCTTTATTTATTATTTTAATTATTTGGATTATTTTTATTTTATTGATTATTTTTATTTTATTGATTATTTTTATTTTATTGATTATTTTTATTTTAGTGATTATTTCTATTTTATTGATTATTTTTATTTTAGTGATTATTTCTATTGTAGTGTTTATTTTTATTTTAGTGATTATTTTTATTTTAGTGATTAATTCTATTTTATTGATTATTTCTATTTTAGTGATTATTTTATTTTAGTGATTATTTCTATTTTAGTGTTTATTTCTATTTTAGTGATTATTTCTATTTTATTGATTATTTTTATTTTATTGACCTCTGTCTGGTGAATCAATCTCTCTGAATGTTGATCTCAGTTCATGAGTTGGTTTTGTGTGGCCAGTGGTTGGTGTCTTCTGCATTAGACACCGGTGTCTAAAAATAACATGCTGCAAGTTCTGCGCTGGCTCCCTGTCTGTCAGCGTATTGAATATAGAGTCATTTCCTTTGTATGGCGATGCCAGCTACGTCTAACTTACCTCCTTGATCTTTGTTTACTTGTGTCGGGTACTTCGGACTAGTTGATCCATTCAGTCAGCGCGATGGTGAGGGCTCACCCTGTCGTTTGCTTGCACCACCATCATGCAAAGTCGTGCTTTTCTGTGGTTGGCCCGTCTGTATGGAATGCCTTCCTCTTGAGCTGCTCCTCTTCCTTAGGTCACTCTCTGACGCATTCTATAAGCAATTGAAATCTGTTCTTTTTCACCTTGCTGTAGTCGGGATCACCACTGAGTAGTTGCCTTAAAGAGGTGCTAAATAAAAATACTCTAATGAAAGACAATCAATCTTTACAATATATTTTGATGATTGTTGCTGTACGAATTTGTTTTTGTTTCTCGTTTAGATCGTTGGGATTGTGTGGCGACGGTTTTCTTTCTCGACACGGCGCATGACATCATTGCTTACATGGAAGCAATCCATCGGATCCTCAAACCAGGCGGATGCTGGATCAACTTTGGTACGTGCTGGATATTCCACGTTTAAACCAGAATTTTCATTATATTATTATTATTTTATTATTATTTTTATTTTATTATGTTATTTTTTTATTATTATTGCTTATCATCATCATTATTATTTTTATTATTATATTACTATTATTATTATTATTTATTATTATTATTATTATTACTTATCATCATCATCATTATTATTTTTATTATTATATTACTATTATTATTATTATTTATCATTATTATTATTATTACTTATCATCATCATTATTATTATTTTTATTATTATTTTATTATTATTACTTATCATCGTCATCATTATTATTATCGTGGAATTTTTGTAGTTAATTTTATGGTTGGTAATGTAATTGGTCTTAGAGTGGGTCATGGTCCAATTGAGGACCACCATGATTGTGGTCTTATAATTATTGGTCTTACCGTTAATTTATCATTCATTCATTAAGAGATTTATGTAGCAACCTTCAAGGTAATTACTCCAGAAGGAACGCTTCCGACCCAACCTCGGCTGAAAATATGGTTTTAAGGTTGTGTTAAATGCATCTGAGTAAACTCTGGGCTTAGAGCGTATTATTATTATTACTGACTTTTTATATAGCGCACCTTTAAGGTAATCTACCCAGACGCGCTCCCAGTCCAACAATGGATAAACAATGCAGTTTTTAAGTGAGAAATAAACATAGTGGTGTGACCTCTAGGCACCAGGCGGAGAGCAGCAGGGAGCCCATTCCAGGTTCTAGGTCCAGCCACTGAGAAAGAGCGTTGCTGCATTATAGCAGTTCGATAACGAGGGGTCAAGAGTTCAGCTTGATCAGCTGATCGGAGGTCAGATCGCCGCTGTATACGGACAGTGGAAGCCCATTCCATACCATTGGACCAATACAGAGAAAGCACGGTGCTCTCTGAGAGCAGTTTGTGCTTGGGGAATGAGAGTTCACCATGAGTGGAGGAGCAATGTTATGATTCATCCTTTAATTCATCCTATGGTGGGTCTTGGTCTTTATGAGGACCAGTAGGCCATCTCACATGTGATGTTTTAATGGTCTTTTGTGTTGATATGGTCTTTGATATGGTCTTGGTCCATTTTCTGTTCCAGGTCCTCTTCTGTATCATTTCGCCGACATGCCCGACCAATCTTCCATTGAACTGAGCTACGAAGAAGTGCGAAAAGTGGCTCAGAAGCTCAACTTCGAAATTGTGGTCAGTCACCGAGATCTTCCGTTTCTATAACGTAAAAAGTGTTTTTGATGAAACAGCTGAGCCTCATTTTGTGACAAATTTACCAGAAACTATGGCCCATAGGAAGTTAAAACTTGGAATACAGAATTTATTCATTCTAGAATGGACTGACACCATTGTTCAGTTTACTTTTTATTATTACTAACTATTGGTCTGCTATTACTAGATTTTTCTTGAGGTGCATATAGTCACAACAGGGTTTCTCAAAAGTCTGATGTGTCTGATTATCTCAGAGGTCTATGGGTAAGAACAAATTAAGGACACCAGATTAGACTTATAACAGGAACTGATCCGTTGCGTGCTGATTCATTGCCTTACGTCGTGTGTTGAATAACTTTTATAGCTCATGTATAAATGTGTTTCTTCAATTTTATTTTGCTAAGCCACATCTAGTTATTAATTAATTATTAAATACACCAATTAATTTACTAGCTTAACTTCTATGTAGGATTAAATATTAAACAGTGGATTAGTTTATTTGTTAATATGCATTTTAAACGCTACACATAATTTTATGATCCCTGAGGATTGCAGAAAGTAGGCAAGTGATGTTACGTTTATAAATGTTACTATTTCAGCTGCAATTATTACTATTGTTGTTTTCATTATTTTATTATTGTTGATATTTTTATTATCATTATTTTTTCTCCACACAAGGTAAAAAAAATTCTCAGGCTAATAACTAAACTAAAAAGAGATGTGGGGTCAAGCTTGGATTACATGGTCCTCGTCCCTCCATGCAGTATGGTGTATTAATAATATTATTAATATTTTCATTATTACTACTTCTAGTATTATTATTATTACTATTATTATTGTTATTATTACTGTTATTGCTATTATTATTATATTATTGTTATTACTGTTTAATGAGAATACTGTATAATATCGAATAAATAATTATGTCTTTCACGTCAAACAGTTTTGTTCATCTTATTGTTTATGGCAATTACTTTCCTTAACAATAACATTATCAATTGGACATGGCAGATTGAGTAACGTGTGGTTAGAGCAATGCGACCCACTCAACCTCGACCAATGAAACGCTTTTCATTTTGTAGAAAGAGAAAACCCGCGTTCCTGCTTGCTACACTCACAACCCACGTTCGATGCTCAAATACGAGTACGAATGCGTATTTATCGTCGCTCGCAAGCCCCAGTTGGCGCCTGCAAATGGTCGCATTGACTGCATCCAGTTTTCCGACAGTGCCTTCGCTCGAACTACGAACTAATATGGTCGCTTCGGTTGTGAAATCTAATGCAGTTTGCAGCTGGACTTGTTATAAAAAATTTATCATCATTTATATGTGCATATAAATTATGCATGCAAACGTGGATATTATGCATACATGTTCTTTGATATTATATATATACACTGTAACACGCACACAGATTTTATATATGTGTGTGTACAACTGTACATACATATATACATATTTTCTGCAACATGTTATGTGACATTTCACTTCAAATCGAATACCTGAATTATGTGAAAGACGTTCTGCACTGGCTTCCAGTCGAAGATAGGATTATGTTTATTATGCTATTATGGGACAGCTTCGATATTTGGTGCGGAATCGGACTATGATAGGCCCACAGATACAGAGATACAAAGATATCATTCATTTCAGTGTGACGTATTTCATCATGATCGGCATCATCGTCATGTGTTACTAATTATTCAGATCTGACTTGTTTGTTCCACGAGGAGCTTGGACCACTGTTGCTCAAACTCGATCCTTCACCATCATTGGAACTTTGGAATGCCCACCTTATGGAATTCCCTGTGGCCAGGGCCCCTTCCCTCAACTCTGCGTTGGACTCTTCTGGATCGCTATCTACATCTCTCTCTTAAGGCTTATTTTTCGCTCAGGTATTCGCACACTGGTAGTGCTACAGACCCGTGGAGAGATAGGTGGAGGTGCGGCAGTTAGCGGTGCTATGCAAATTATTAGTTACGGTACATTACATTATGTAGGAATCAAAAGAATTTCCCCTCGGTCCGCTCCCTGTACGCACGTGTACTTTTCTTGCACCGTCACCGACATTGGTCTACGTACGCAATGGCGTAGCCAGGAATTTATGAGGGGTTGGGGGGCTCTATGGCCTGCCTGCACACCAGCCCAACAGTATTACAGTAAATAAAAGGGAATAAAGTAACAAAGGGAATAAAGTAAGAAAAACAATTATTACTACAAGCAATTGTTTTTGTTTTTTCTTATTTAAGTGGATAACTAACTTTAAAAAAACTTTTCATAGGCCAATGGGGGGTTTAACCCCCAAAACACCCCCTTGTCTACGCCACTGTATGTAGGCTACGTGTTGACGTCCGTCTGAATCCTTCCTTAGCTCTGGGCAACCACTGAAGACCATCTCTAACCAATTCACTAATGGTCACTTTGTATAGCGCCAGTCTCTTTCTCCTCCTCCGATCAGAATCACTTCGTCCATCATCATCGTCGTCGGTGTCTTTCTTTGAAGTGGACGACCTTTGATCTTACCGTATAAATTACGTTGCTGCGCAGAATGAGATTAGAAAAGATGTTTTCCCGTCTCTCTCTTTGAAGGCGGTCAGTTTGGGAATGGACAGTGGTCAGTCTAGACAGTGGACATTGTGCCTGCGATGGTGTAGCGCCAGGTATTCATTTTGTCAATAGAGGCGCCACAATAGCAGAAACATTGATTACATTTGATTGAGTGGGAACTCTGGATGGAGCGGGGAGGGTGACTGGCTAAATCCGAGAATTGATTGTAATTAATACTAATTATTAGTTATTATTTAATTAATAATAATTAGTGATTATTTATTTAATACTAGTTAGTGATTATTTATTTAATACTAATTAGTGATTATTTATTTAATACTAATTAGTGATTATTTAATACTAATTAGTGATTATTTAATACTAATTAGTGATAATTTATTTAATACTAATTAGTGATAATTTATTTAATACTAATTAGTGATAATTTATTTAATACTAATTAGTGATAATTTATTTAATACTAATTAGTGATTATTTAATACTAATTAGTGATTATTTAATACTAATTAGTGATTATTTAATACTAATTAGTGATAATTTATTTAATACTAATTAGTGATAATTTATTTAATACTAATTAGCATAGTTGTAAAAAACGTTTTTTTCGTTTTTTATTCTCTCCCAAAAAACGTCGTTTTTTTCGTTTTTTATTTTTCCCATCGTTTTTTATCGTTTTTTTCGATTTCTATGTAACTTTATTTAATTATTTTCTGTCTAATATTATTTTCCTTAATTTAATTTCTTCTGATATTCCATACGTTTTCACCGTACTCTCAAGGATGCAGCTAACTATAAGGTCTTTATGTAATTGTTTAAGTCATTATTTTGAGAAATACATATAGTAGGCCTAGATCCCTACAAGAAATTAAACTTGTAAGAGTTATTTTGATATAAAATTCTTGGACCTATAATTAATATTTATAAGTAACAATTTTAAGCACAAATGTACAATATATAATTTAGTAAACATCTGTGGTTTTTGCTTCTGGTTAGATTTTAATTGTGTTATGTCGATCAGCATAAACTTATAATGTGGACTTATGTCTACAATTTAAATTTGAAAAGATTTCGATACCTTTAATTTGTCCGAATTTCTTATTAAACCGAAGTTATAAGAAAAAAAATAACTGTGGTAGATTAATGGTACTTTTACCAATTATTTTGGCCTAATAATAAAGTTGTGTTATTTCAACTTATTTGCAGTTTCTTGATAACATTGCATAATCAAGGTTTGTAAGCTGAGAAATGAAATTTCAGATGTAACAAAGGCAAATTATTTTCCGTTTCCGTTTTTTATCGTTTTTTTGTCGTTTTTTATTATTTCGAAAAAAACGACGTTTTTTAACGTTTTTTATTTTATTTTCATCGTTTTTTACATCTATGTAATACTAATTAGTGATAATTTATTTAATACTAATTAGTGATAATTTATTTAATACTAATTAGTGCCTACTTATCTGATGCTAATTAGTGACTATTTAATTAATACTAATTAGTGATTATTTATAGTCAATATCATTAACGCTGTACGTGTTGTGCCAGAAATCAGATGACATGTATTTCTATAGTAACTTCTCATGGTCAGCATATGATGAGGGCATGTGTATGACCTGTGTTAGCGACTTCATTTTCTTAGCCTCAGCATATGATGAGGGCGGGTGGTTGGCCAATCCTCTCCCTCACCGTCTCATCTTTCCATCGACAACAGTGTACAGTTGGTGTACTCATTAGAGTTGAGTTGGGTATACTGTAGATGCGGTAGACATTTCCAATCTCGGATCTTTCGGCTGATAGTTGAGCATGATGACGTGTGTCCGGTCGTTGGAATCCGCTTGGGTTATTCCAGCGGTTCTAAAAATAACCTGACGGCGGGAGTTACACGTCACATGACCGGTCTTCGCAAACAAACTGATTGAAGTTGATGTCAGATGTAGGCTATAAGTGAGTAAGTGAGTATTGGTGAGCAGCAGCACATATAGCATAGTATAGGGGGAACAAATGGCCTTCCTAAGTTCCTATTGGCAAATGATGGTCTCAGAATCAATAGATATATAGGGATACAATGGTAAAGCCTTCGCCATTGACTACCCGCAGACACGTTCAGAATAAAACCAGCTGAATCTCAACCACTGCATGGTTACATTCTACTGGTGCCAGGGCTTAAAGTGTGCCTGGACGATCATGGACGGCGTCCATGCACTTGTTTTAAAATCTGAACGCCGTCCAGCCACCTATTGGCAAGCACAGACTGGAAAGATAAGGGGCGTCCAGGCACTTCATTTGGAGAGGTAAGGGGCGTCCATGCACTTATTTTTCCACTTGTACTTTAGGCACTGACTGGTGCCAGTCCAAAGCCTGGATAACGGAGGAGGGCGACATTAATCACCTTTGAAACAGCAATGTCGTTAAACATTAACGAGCTCATCCAGAGCTGACAGTCGAAGCAGTATTCAAGGAAGAGTCGAGGCCCTGTCCTTTGCATTAAGGAATCAGGATGGGTTGAGTAGACGTAGGTACCTGCCTGGCAAGTAGATGATAAAAGCAAGGGCGCGTATTTATATGATCGTATAATCATTTTTAAACAAGACTCATTGACTACTTATTAGGTTATATTTTGGATTGAAGCATAGGTGCAATCACGTCCTAAAAGTTGGGGGGACCAAATGAATCACGTCCTAAAAGTTGGGGGGGGGGGCATAATAATAAAGTTAGGGGACCACTCAAAAGTTGGGGGACGCGTCCCGTGAGTCCCAGAGGGTGGTTGCGCCTATGGATTGAAGGCAGACAAATGTTGAGGTCCCAACCAGACAAACTGTTCTTGTCATTGTCCCAAATATCCGAACTATAAGTCGCCCCTATAATTATATATACCTCGTTGCATCTGCACAGAATCTCAAATATTTCACTTTACCCATTGATTCATCATTGCCTTGCGAAGTTGCGAGATTCCTCGAAATGTCGCGCAGTTCCTGGCAGCCAATAGAAACCGAGGAACGATCTGATTGGTCGACTCGACCACGCCCACTCCTTCCTATTAAACGCACATCTGGCGGTCGATGTGAAAAACCGCGAGCATTGCAGTTGACATCGACCAACGTTTACCTAATTTCTCAGACACCGATCGCTCAGGTAAGCTACCGTAGGGGTTCTAGGGGGTGAGTGAACGTTTTCGAACCTATTTGGGAACTAATTGGGAACCTTAACTGACACCTTGTGGTTCGGTTACTATGGCAACGGTTAATTGCATACTTTTAATAGATTCATCGTCATATTGTGGGATGTAATTATTATACTGTGGCAAGCGTTTGAAAACCATTCTCTTTGATCGTGGTTTGGTGTCCGGCTGGGAGCGCCTCTGAGGAGTTCTCTTGAAGGGGCGCTATATAAATGTGCGATTACAATTACAAAAATTACAATTATCGTGCAGATATATTAGGCCGATGCCTCCCGCGACTCGATTATTCTTGCTTACATCTCTAGCGCGGGTTCTCGCCGTAGATTACTACTAAAAGCTTAATTAATTAATCACCAAAATAATGTCGGTTCATTCCATACGATTTACGGCATCATCATCACACAAGGACATTTTTACCAAAAAAGCAAGAAGGGGCATTTTATAATAATAATAATAATAATAATAATAATAATAATAATAATAATAATAATAATAATAATAATAATAATAATAATAATAATAATTATAATGATAATAATTTCCTGTTAGCCTACTCTGATCGTCGG